>JAOSBK010000004.1:28477728-28512813 GCA_027568895.1 Erythroxylum shatona
ACTCAAATATCCAAGTCATCAAAACCAATCAATTCTTTTCTCATCAATTTTCTTAAAGCATAAAAACATCTATCACACAATACATGTACAAAAATATTCATTTCATACATTTTATATTTCAAAATTTCACTAAAAGATCGGGGTCCAACATTAACTCATCCTTATTTGCAGTGGCTGAACTCCAATTGGTCTAATTGGATAACTTCTCTAAACCTGAAACGTCACGTTGCAATTTTTTATAAGTTTTGCGAACTGAATGAGCGAACCATCATTGATGATTTCATTGGATTCATAAACACAAATCACATATTTTGCAACTAATCATGCAGAACATGTATATTCCATAAACTCACACTGTCATGGCACATCATTTAATTATTGTGAATCATAACATATATAAACAAATACAGATGCATATGAGACTCCATATTCATTATTATTGTTGTGATAGAGTGCCTATCACATATCATATATACAAATACTAGCCCATTAGACTCAACCAGAAACATATATCACGGAGCATAGCTCTACGTGCAAAATCATATACCACGGAGCAATGCTCTACGTGCAAGCGCTTGATACTGGCTACTCCGATCACAACGCCTTTATCTGAGCATGCATTTTATGAAATGCATTAATTCATAATTTACATATGTCACAATCATTTATAAAGCACAGTCAGAATTTCATAATCATTGGACCTAAGTCCAGCATTCAACTTTTGTTAAGAATTTGCATAGCATAATACAATTAGAATTTCATAATCTTCGGACTTAAGTCTGGTATTCAACTTTCATTGCGAATCCACATTTCATACAGAATTATCAAACAAATCAGAGCACTTCTAATACAGTCCCAAATATTTACTCCGCGGACGTTAAGTCCAGAATTCAGAAACAACTTGCAATAGTTCAATAATTGGAAGCTTAACAAACCAAATCAAATCAATCCTAGGAAATTCATCTAGGTTGACTCACAGTACGCTCCAAGAGGCTATTTCCTGGATGGTTCAGCAATGTCTAACTGGCATCCGATGTGCTCCTCTAAAACATACGCAACACATTTACAATATATCACATTTTTGCATTGATGTAAGTATTCCTTTATGCACATGTACTTATATAAAATATGCACAATGCATGTTCAATGACAATTCCAGGTATCTTATTGTAATTCTCATCATCAAACCGCTCAGATATCAAAGCTCTCATTAATATCACTTGTACTTATAATTTGGATCAATATAAAACAATGTGAAAATAATTTCATAACCTAATTGACCACTTCAGATTTTCTACCCACATGAGTTTAGGTCAACTTTGCATAATTAACCTGATATGGTAAATGATAGAATTAGGCCAAATTTTGAAATGCTTAGAGACAGATTTACAACTCGATTTCTTTATACAATTTGTATCCCTATGTCTCTAGTTTACTCTAAATCAAAAATCATCACATTTGGATAACTATAGAGTAAGATATGGTCAAAATACTGAAGCTTGTTTGAGCTGTACAGGACAAGACTTCGTCGCGGTGGACTTTGTTTTTTTCAATGTTGGTCATGGAGAACCACAAAGTTAGTCTCGACGAACCATGAGGGCTTCGCCATGGTGAACCAAAGAGTTGGCCACAGTGAACCTTCGTAGAAACTCGACTCTTCTTCCAATTTTCCAGCTCAAAATTCCAACTATTCTTTCTCTCTCTCTACTGTAAATTTTTCAAAAGCTCAATCTCACATCAATTAACTCAAACAACACTCAAAACAATTCTTCTAACTCATTTTTAGCTCATCAACACAAAACTAAGCAGAAATCCATGATTCACACTTAACTATCAAAAATCCGATTCTCAACATGCAAATTCCAATTTCTGCATTTTGTTTCTCTTTCTACTTTCATATGATGTATTGTTCCATTTTTACCCTTTTATTTCATCAAAACAACTTATCAATTCATCAACTCCATATCATAACTTCACTACATCTTCATTTAAATTCATTCATTACCGAAACTACACTTCTTTAACCTCACATGCATGCATTCATTTACATAACAAAACATCATTGAATTTACTTACTTGAATCAACAATAGTTCCAGTAGTGATTGCGGTAAATGAAGGATAAATAGGCATAAATTTTACTTTGAAGAAGCCAAATACACAACCATAAACAACTTGGTGTTTTCGATGTAAACAAAGCTAACGAAGAACAAAACTCCATATGCAGGAACTTTCCTTCCTAAACATGAGTATACTTGCATGTCTCACACTTATCACCTAAACAATCAGCCACTTGTCATCATATAAGTAAGCCATATGTCATATATATATCATTGCCACGTGTCACTATTTAATTGGCCCATAAATCAATATTTTCACAAAATTCACCAAAAATTCTAAAATATCCTAAATATACCAAAATGGCCAAATCATATTTTTAATCATATTTAATAACTCAATTAAACCCGAAAAATGTCAATAAATGCATGTATAATCATATTAATGTGCAAAAATCAATATCCTCGTGTACGTGTATACCACATTATGCATAAGCATGAATTATACTTCCAAATTTCTCATTAACCTCTTATAAACACTATTTTAACCTTATCATAAGTAACGGGATGCTACAAGTTATCATGCTTGAATATCCACTAATTGAGTCTCCAACAATTATCCCAATAATTACATATCCGATTTGACCTATGGACAAAATTGTTTAATCAAATCCAAAATAATCTAGACCCAACTGTTGATGTTTTGAATCATTGTGATTGTGTCAAAGAACTATGGGAATATCTAGAATTTTTGTATGCTTGCAAACAAGATCCGTCTCATGTTCATAAATTACTGTTAAAGTCCGCTCCTTGTTTTAGTACTATTTTGAAGCAAAACAAGCCTTTGAAGAAAAGTGAGCCATGTTTCCAATTGTTGCTGACATAAATCAAATGCAAGAACAAGAGGAGCAAATTGTGGTATAGTGTTTCTTAGTAGGGTTGAGTTCCGAATATGACGTGGCATGCACACAATTGTTAACTAGTGAGATGCTTCCTTTACGGAAGTATATGCTCGTTTGCTTCGAGTTTGTAACGATGGAGATGTGACTTCTGATATGGTGACCAATGACTTAGCGACATTAATGAGCAATGTTTCAAATAATAATCGCGGTGGCAATGGTGGGAACAATAGTGGTTCTGTTATTGGGAACAGTGGTACCCCTGACACTTGTAATTATTGTGGAGTTGAAGGACATATCAAGAAGAATTGTTGGAAACTACACGGTAAGCCTCCTAATTACTTGGTGGATGAGTATGCTGGTTTAACCAAGGCCTATCAACAAATTTCAACCACTCCTGATTCGCAACAGCCATCTCCTGCGACATTAGCTTTGGCTAATATAGGTAACCCCGTTGCTTGTCTCTCCACCTCATCTCGTAGTTGGGTTATTGACTCAGGTGCTACTGATCATATGACTGGCAACACAGGTATTCTCTCTTATTTCAAATCTACTACTAATTTACCTTGTGTTACTTTAGCCCATGGATCTATCGCTTCTATAATTAGGCGTGGGACAACAAACCCAACAAATTCTCTCCCATTATCCTCTGTTTTATGTTTATCACAATTCCCTTTCAACCTATTATCTATCAACCAACTCGCCAAAAGTCTCAACTGTTGTGTTGTTTTCTATCCCAATTATTGTCTTTTTCAGGATATTGGGATGAAGCAAATTATTGGCAAAGGGTGTCTGGTGAATGGCCTGTATGTTCTAGATTCAACTTCTGAGACAGTACCTCGATCAATTACTTGCACAAACTCATCTTCCCTTTTGCAACTTCATTGTCGTTTTGGTCATTCTTCTATCACAGTTTTACGAAAGTTATGTCTTAGTCTTAAACAAGAATTTGTCTTGGAGTGTGAAGCTTGTCAATTTGCTAAACATCATAGGGTTTCTTATTCTCCTAGACTAAATAAACGAGTTGAGTCCTCCTTTTACTTGGTGCATACTGATGTATGGGATCCTTGTCCTATTCCATTGAAATCTAGTTTTCGTTATTTTGTGACATTTATTGACGATTATTCTCGATTTAATTGGCTTTATCCTATGAAATCTTGATTAGAATTGTTTATTATATTTTGTGCCTTTCATGCTGAAATTAAGACTCAATTCAACAAATCCATCTGCATTTTGAGAAGTGATAATGCTAAAGAATATGTTTCCCATACTTTTCAGTCTTATCCCTCTCAGCATGGTATTATTCATTAGTCATCATGTATTGTTACTCCTCAACAAAAAGGTGTAGTAGAGTGAAAGAATCATCACTTGTTAGAAGTTACCCGGACAAATGTTCCATATGTAGGTCCCAAAAGTTTTCTAGGCCGATGCAATTTCTACTGCTTATTTCCTAATAAACCGAATGCCTTCTTTTGTTCTTGACGGTCAGATTCCATATTCCCTTCTCTTTCCCTCGTATACATTGTTCCCTCTTGCTCCTTGAATTTTTGGGTGTACTTCAAAAAGGATATCGTTGTTGCTCTCCTTCGTTGGGTTGTTACTTGATCTTTGTTGGTGTTACCTTTTTCAAGAATACCCCCATCTTTGTTTCTCCTATGCCTTTTTTGCACTCTAGTGATTCAACAGACGATTTTCTTATTTTACTGTCAGTAAACAGGTAGTTTCCCCTCTCTCTCGACCTGTTATTCGTCAGGTTTATTCTCGATGTGTGCATCAGTCTATTGAGGCACCTCCCATCAGCCAGGACATAGACCCGACCCATTCTACTTTGTCTCCAGATTTCTCACCTCTACCTAATGCTAGTCTTTATCTTCCTATTGCTCTTCGTAAAGGTAAACACGCATGCACTTACCCTATTTCTTCTTTTGTATCTTGTCATGCTTTATCTCCCTCTCTAAGTCTTTTGTAGCCTCTTTAGACTCTGTTGCTACCCCAATGTCCCTTGCTGAAGTACTGACTCATGATGGTTGGCAAGCTACAATGAAGGAAGAAATGATGGCCTTAGAGCAGAATTATATTTGGGATCTTGTACCTCTTCCTTAAGAGAAACGGGCTATTGGATGTGATGAAAATCAAAACAGTGATTTAGGAGAAATTATTTCCTAATCATAAAATAGGAAACAAAAGGATATCATGGATATTTACTTTAGGAAATTGTTGTAAATAGGGGATATTGCTGTAAATAGGAAATGTTTTAGTTACCTAAATTAAGCTAGGACGTCTGTATATATTCAAAGGCACTTGTGCAAAATAAGAAAAAAGATTACTTCTTTCTTCATGGTATCAAAGCCTAGGACACTGTAACTCTTGGTTTCTTTTTTTTTCTGACACTTACTTGGCCTTCATTGCCAATAGTGCCTTTTGGAAAACAGATGGCTGAATCTATTGCCAGCAAAAACCCCAACGTGGAGGTCTCTTCCTCCTCTGAAATCTCCTTTGTTGGTAATCCCAAAATGTACACCCCTAACCATATTGGTGAATTACAAACCTTGTTTACATCTTACCAACTCAATGGTAAAAACTATTTCCACTAGTCACAAATGGTTAAGACTTTCCTTAAGGGCAAGGGAAAGCTTTCTCACCTATTAGGACCTGCTCCTATTGTTTTGGATCCCAAGTTTGAGGCTTTAATATCACTTAATCATCTCATAGCTTTGGAACTCTATGAAACCAGACATTAGAGGCGCTTACATGTTCCCCTCATTTGCTAAGGAGATATGGGATGCTGTTACTCAATCTTATGCTCTAAAGTAATCTCATCTATCAAGCAAGGTATGCACTCTATCACTAAATACTACAATCTAATAAAGAGTCTTTGGCTTGAGTTGGATCATTATCAGAATTTTAAAATGTTGCGCAATGATGACAGTGTCAAATTACAAAAGTTTGTAGAAAGGGAAAGAATTTTTTAATTCTTAGCAGGTCTTAATGTTGAATTTGACCAACTTTAGGTTCAAATACTTGGTAAAGACCCTTTATCGTCTTTGAACAAGGCCTTTTCACTCATCTGAGTAGAAGAGAGTCAGAGAATTGTGATATTGGAATCCAAATCTGCTGACAGCTTAGCATTCATGTCTATGAAAGCCAACAAAGAAGACCTTAACCACCACCAACAGAATCCTCAAAATAAGGAATCTTTTTGGTGCAGTTTTTGTAAGAAGCCTCGTCTCACTAGAGAGACCTGCTGGAAGTTACATGGTAAGCCACAGAAAGTATGGAAAGAAAGGGCAAACAAGGATGGACAGGCCAAAGCCCACTTCACTAAACTTACAAACTCTAAAGATTTTGATCAAGCTAGATCAGAACCAAAAGGACTTAACAAAGAAGAGATTGAGCGCCTAAAGAGCATTATGAATTCCCTGGAGGGTGATGGTGCATCATGTTCATAAGCCCAATCAGGTGTTTTTTTTCTAATTCTCATGCTCTTAGTGCCTTATTAGTGTCTCCTAGGGCTTCTTGGGTCATAGATTCAGGTGCTATAGACCTTATGACTACCTCTCATCATTCTTTTATTTCTTATAACCTCTGTTCTAATAACAGAAAAGTTAAAGTTGCAGAGGGGGCTTTTACTACTGTTCTAGGTCAAGGAACCATTCCTTTGTCCCCTAATCTTCTCTTGAAAAGAGTACTACATGTTCCCAAACTTTTTGTCAATCTTTTTTCCATTAAAAGATTTACCAGAGACTTGAATTGCTTTGCCATCTTTGATCCTAATTGTTGTGTGTTTTGAGATTGGGAAACAAGGAAGATGATTAGGCATGCTTAGGAAAAGGATGGACTCTACCTTCTGGAATCTAATATTGGAGACAAAATCTCACATCCCTCCTTGCGATGAGGATATTGATGTTTAGCCACCAGCAGGAGAGTAATTGATGGTATGACAAGTGATTACTATAATATCTAATGTGGAAAATGAAGAGTTGTAGTGAATGGTTTATGCTTCTCTATTTTATTACCTGGGTCATGGAGATTGTTTATGGACAATTATGTTATAAACTAGATTATAGTAAAGCATCATTCTCTTGTTCGTCAGTTAGAGGACAAGCTTAAGCAGCTAGTAGTCTCTAAAGATGAATTTTCTTTTCCAGAATTGACGTGAAGACCAGATATTGTTAAGTTCAATTGCAAAATGAAGATGGAAATCGTTGTTTAGAAGTCTAATGGATTATACAGGTGGTTATTGATGTCATTAGGTTTATCAAATGCATCAAATACATAAATGGGAATTATGATAGGATTTTGGAAAGGGCCATTCTGCCCTTTTATGAAGAGCAAAGTTGAAAACTTTTGTTGATTTTCATTTAGGTTAAGTTAGGAAAAGGTGGAGATATGACATATAAGTTAGGAAAAGACTGCTTTTGAAAAAGATAGAGGCCAAAAAATAAAAAGGAGTCTGCTTGTAACTCTTTCCTTTATGAAGGGGCATATGGAAATTCTACTTGTCACTAGTCGGAAATTGTAGACACATAGGTCAACAAGAGTATGGTTGGAATGATTACCAGAAGCTTTTCAAGTGGTTTATGAACTCAAGCTAAAGTTACACTTTTGATGTTATTTTGTGAATTTGGAGGCAATGTAGGTGGTGATGTATATGGTGCTATTGCATTAGGTTGCATAAATAGGTCGAAGTATTCAACTGATGTCTTTCATCAACATTCATACATATTCCCTTTTAGTATTTTTTTTATTTTCTTATTCATTTTTATAGTTTAGTTTTCTTACAGATAAAGAGATCATATATTTCATTATATTTTAGTTTTAAAATACATTTTATTTTTAAAAGTTGAGTTATATTTTTTTATTTATATTTTTATTTATCTATGTATTTATTGTAAATTTATTTGCATAATTATTTAGCATGCTGGTTTTACTTATTTCCTTTTTAACCCGCATCACTCTTTTATTGTCACATCTGCATGTGAGTCTACCGGAAATAGCCTCTCAACTATGTAGGGGTAAGGCTACGTATTATCAGATCTTCCCAGACTCCGCTTTATTGCGGGACTTCGGACTGAGGGTGATGATGATTCATTTTTGTAGTATTTTCTTATATGCTTCTTGCCTTTCCTATTATGAACATGATTTCTGTCAAAATTTGAATAGATACTATTGTTGATTATAGATATTTATTCATTGATCTTGTATTAATGGTTCCTATAATCTCTCCTATAATTGAGAGATTCCCTATAGTTAATAACTAGATTATCCTATAGTTAATAGTTAGATTATTTCCTAAATAGTCCTAGGAAGCTTGTATATATACATTGTTCCTATGTATAGAAATTGTGTGAAATACAAATTATCTTCAATCTTTCAGTCTTCAACAACATGTATATGTTATGTTTATGTGATGATATTTCTTTAACTATGAATTTTTGAGCTGAAAATTATGAATTTGGTTGAGAATTTGAAAACTATGAGTTTTATGCATTCAATGTAAAATTTCTATAACAAATGAACATGTCAATGTTTTTGCTTATTCTCTATTATAAACTTGTTACCCACAAGCTTTTAAACTCACTCCCCTCCTGTCCCCACCTCCAGGTTATGAGTAAGAGATGGAGTGAAAGAGAGTCAAGGCATCACTCCAAGTTTGCTTATTTGGTATTTTGCATTTTCGGATTATGTTGTAAGGAGGCTTAAAACGCCATTGTAGCTTTGTAATACCCTTCTGTTTTGAGGATATTGAAATGTAATGATGATGATTATTTGTTTGTAATCTATTAACGAGTATGATGAAGTAAAGATATGAGAGTCTTGTGATCTTTCAACAAGAGTTGGACTTCACATTCAGAGATAAGATCCAACATTAAGGTAATAAGCTTGTTTTGATGTTTGATTGTCATGGGCACGCCACCCTTGCGGGATGATGCTTAATAAGGGTTTTTGGAAATAACCCTACAGGATCATACGTTCAAGTTATATGATATCCGCAAAAGAGATTGGGTTCCGGCAACAATGCCCAACACATTTATGGTATCAGAGCAACAGTTGGATTTCAGATTCAAGAGGGATCCAACATTTGAGGTATCAGAGCAAGAGTTGGATTTCAGATTCAAGCAGCATCCAACAGTTGTGGTATCAGAGTAAGAGTTGGATTTCGGATTCAAGCGGGATCCAACAACATAATGATTGGTATTGTAACAACAACCTACATTATCATATGATTACTACCACCAAATTTTATAGAAACTTTTTTTCTTACCAATTTTCTACTACTTCTTAGTCTTCTCTTTTCATAATCATTCATTTTTTTTCCTTTAGCCACAAGTTCAAAATAAAGAATAAACATTAGCTCAGAATCTATCAACTGTTGTATTTTTTTGGTTACTTTTTGTTTTCTATTTCTTGTTTTGGAATGCAAAAATCTTTATAGTTGATGCATTTAATGTTGAACTTGCAAAAAGAGTGGCCTGTGTATTGGGTCATGATGAAGAATCAATACCTGTTTTGGTTATTTTCAACTCCGCCATTTCCCTCTTATATCACTTTCTGCATTTTTTTCAAACTAAAGGAAAAAATGAAATAGTCGATAAGATTCTTTTTTATATCTTCTCAAGGTTCCAACTTTGCATCTATTACGTATATACTTCTTTAAAGGGTTTACTATTACTTTATTCCCATCGGTTACAGATTTTTTTGTGTTAAACTAGATTATCACAAGTTCCATTCACAAAAGTGATTAGTGACTTTATAAAGTTTTAGATCCTACCTCCATTTCCTTTCTATTTTGCTTCTTAATTCGTTATATCAAAATTCTATCTTTCACTTCATTTTCTACAGATTCACACACTTCCTCATATTTATCTTGGAGGTGGCCATTTCAACCATACAGCGAACAATTTTCATCCCTCTTCAATGCAAGTACGTCCATTTCTTCCAAAGTTTCGTTAATAACTCATAAAAGTTTAAAAACATGCAACACTTTTTGCTCCGGTAAAAATACATAAGCTTAAACTCAGAGTTCGGCTATATTCCCATACAATAACTGAACCACCTCTTGATGTCATACTGTACTAATTTTCACCCTTGGATAATATAAAAGTGAGCCTCTTGCTTGATTTACGCATAAATGTTGTAGTTGATGATATGTTAGAACAATAGTTTGCATAGAAAATTTCAAGCTTTTAATATGCTTAGTTAGATCACAGTGACATAAAATCATCTTTTTGTTCCTTCTAAAGCTGTATTCACCTCACTTGATATTGTAGTCATAAATAGTCCATTTTTGACTATCATGACCTTTTCAAATCTTTACGTTCATAAAATATGTTGTGTAGGTAATACAATTAATGTTATTACTTAATTTATTGATTTCTTAAAATCCTTATAATTGGATTTAAATCGATAACTGGGTCTGGGTGTAGCACTAGCATCTGTTTTCTTATAGTTTTTTCGTCTTATCTTTTTAGACTTTTTCAAGTCTGCTTCAGCTTTTATAAATATGCTCCTGCTAGCACTGAGAATTGTGTCGGAGTACTACCCGTATAGGCTTTACTAGGCTTTTGTGGTGGAGTAATCAACCCACCTTCTCTATTCTCTTATCTATATAAGGTAAAATTCAAATTATCTTACTAATTCTCGTGTCTTTTAGTGTGTCGTCTCATTTTCTACCACAAATAAGTCACACTCTTTCACTTGTAGGACTTGCAAGAGGCTATTACTGTTGACCTACTCTTATTCCTTTCTTTACTTTTTTTGTTAATTTTCTATAACGGGATCTCCTACTAACTCATAAGTCAAATGTTGCTTGCTTAGTAATTATGGAATGTGAACAATTACAGGGTGTCCGACCATTTGTTGAGTTATCAGTGATCACAGTGATGGTATCTTTGCTGGACTTTGAAGATCATTAGAGTTCTATGATTTTCACAGTTATCCACGAGTCTCTTCCCTTTGATTTGAGCCTTCGTCAATTAAACCAATAACCAATGATGGCTTACGCACATCTTTAAGGTTTTCATTTGTTGTGTCGCAATGTTTTGACTCACTCAAGCCATGGTACCTTACCTTGAATGACCTGACTGCTCTGAAAGTGCAAGCCACCAGTAAGTCTCCTTTGGGCTCAGCACAAATCTCCCCACTCAATACGAGGTCCATCTCTTTCGCATCACCAATTGTTAAAACATAATGTCAAAGCATCAACAGTTACATAAGGCCCACCAACAAAACTTTGTTCCCATCAACTCCGATGTCGCACCATGTGACCACAAGTGAGCCAGTTAAAATTAGTCGAATGTGGATGCTATGGGCTTCTTTCCACTAATCACCAACCATGTTTTTCAAAAAGGACTACAAAACTTACAAGGCTTATCAATCTTTATTATTGTTCCTAAGATTCTACGTAAGGCCCTTTGATGAAATCCTTTATAGGTCAAAGATGTGTCCCCTGCTTGCTGGTCTCATCTCTATCATACCCCCTCATCTCAAGTGACACCAAGTGTTGATATCACAAAGGTTCTAAGCCAAGAGTCATGTCCATTGATGAAATAGAAATGTATGGATAAACTGAGATATACATTCTACTACGTCTTATTTACCTTTTGAAATTATGTATGGTTTTAATATTTTGATTCATTTAGATTTTTTGCCTTCATGTACTAATGAATGTGCTAATTTTGATGGAAAGAGAAAGGCAGACTTTGGTAGGGATCCCAAATGTTGGATAGTAAATAGAAAAGAGCCTACTACTTGTTTGTAAGACTAAATTTGTTAATTTTAATTCTTGTTCAAGTATATCTTGGGTAAAAGATCAAGAAATATGCTTTTGTGAATGAAGGAGTAAAGATTAACGCAAAGAAGTACATCAGTATAGATAAGGTTGTATTTTCTGTAAGATTATAAAGCAAAGAAATGTTTTGAAGAACATGTGATATAACTAGAATATCAAAGACCACTTTGTTAGTCATCTAATTCTTTGGTTCTCAAATTGTTTTAGGTTAAGATTGGTTAATGATGTTAAATATTATTGAGTGCACATATATACACAAAAAAATGCATATAGAAAAATAACCTTTTTCTTGTCCAATGCCAATGTAGTAAGTAGTATTATAAGGAATCTCCTTTCTTAGTAAATTTTTAATGTTCTGTGAAGTTGCTGGTGATATTGTTTTAAATACATGCTTGAAAATGTTGGCAAGCTAGAATCTTCTTCTTGGTTTTAACAATGTGAGAGAAGTGCTTAAATTTGTATTTTTCATTACTTCTTTAATTATTTTGCATATTGTTAAATTAGGGATGAAACTAATTGCTAGAACATGAGAGCACCCAAAGTTGACACTAAGTAAGTCGCAACCTTAACCATTTCTTCTTTCTCCCTCTAATTGTGATCTAAAATTAAAGAGAGTTAACGTTCGGAGGTCGATAGTTTCTGTCATAGAAAAATACTTTCCAAGAGGATATGATTACGTGTAACTAAAAAAGCCTACCATCTCATGTACTCTTACTTTCTCACTGTGCATTAGGATGACCATCTCATCTAATTAATAAACACAATAACACTAGGAACCTACATCATTTTGTCTCTAATAGGCAAGCAAGCAAGCACCAAGTGACCATAGTCTTGTGATGATTATTCCCTCTCTTTAAGTAAAAATAAAGAAACATAAAGGAGCAGCTATTACGTCTTTCATCCTTTGCTTTTTTTTATTCTTTTCTATCTCATCTTGATCTACTTCATTAAGATGCTAAAATCATCATCTTTATGATAAAATTTTAATTTTTCAATCTCATTTTAAAACATTTAGAGATGTCACCACACTAGGACTTAGGTATGATAAAGAAAGTGACTAACCTGTGCTACTTAAACATGATACTACATTTGCCTTACGATCCTCTGTAGCTCCAAAAATAGAATATATCTCCAACTTAATACACATAATTTTGTTCCTTTAATGTATATAAAAAATTCATTGTTTTTGAAATTAATATATATTTATTAAATATTTTATTAAGAATGTATAATTTATTATTTATTTAAGTGTTATAGAGAAATGGATAATGAACTTGGGAAGAACAAATGGAAATGGAACTTTTAAGAAAATCAAGATAGAAATGCATGAACAACAAAGAGCGAACAAAAATAGATACGTAAAAACCCATTTAATTTGTGTAACAAAAGAAGACTATGTTTGCAAGGAACTCCAAGATCCCCTACTTAAGAAACACATTTGATCAATCTCTGACTCTCATTAGTTTCAAGTTGAATATAAATGCATTCTTTCTATTGTTTGGACGACCACACCAAATACCTCGCAACTGATGCCTCCATTATCATTCAATTAAGGGACTTAATGAGATGAAATGATTGCCAACTTCTCAGCATTGCATTTTACTACTCCCTCCTATTCAAAATAAGTGTCATTTTAGAGGGATTTTAATTATTCAAAATAAGTGTCATTTACGATTTTTCATGCATGTTTATAATTTTATTTTCAAAATTACCCTTTAATTTCTCTCACATTCTGAGTTATACAGATTACATTTTCAAGGCAATTCAACATGCAATTAATAAGGGTATATCAAACATTTCACTGGCTTTCTTAATAAGTGTGCATCTCTCTAAAACGATACTTATTTTAGATAGGAGAGAGTATTTCTTTAGACTAGTAATGAATCTCACTTACTAAGTCAATAAATGCATTACAAAAAAATCAGCAAGTAAAATTTTGTTGATAGGTATTTATTAAGTGTGGGACCTTGATGGACATAAAGAATCATACTTGAAATTGGGAAAAGAGACCAGGTATCGTGTGCTAAAGAAAACAGTAAAAAGAAAATGATTAATGGTAGATCTTTCATAATTATACAAAAAATATATGGGTCGTACGCCGCCAATTTAAAACTGTCGTATATAAGTGACTTAGTAGGTGTCAGGATTACATTAGTTTGATTTTAAATGATAGGACATGATCAATTTTTAACCTAAATGCACTCTTTCTTTTATCTGGACAACTATACCAAATACTTCGCAACTAATGCCTCCGTTATCATTCATTTAAGGGACTTAATGAAATGCCCCTTAAATGAATGATAATGACTGCCACCTACATTTTACTATTTCTTTAGACCAATAATGAACCCCACTTACTAACTCAATAGATGCATTAAACAAGAACCAGTAAGTAAAATTTAACTGATTTTAGTAGGACCTTGATAGACATAAAGAAAGATACTCAAGGTAAAAAAAACAAGATATTGTGTGCTAAAGAAAATAGTAAAAAGAAAATGATTAACGGTCGGCTTTGATAATGATATAACAAAAATTTATGGGTCGTACACTGCTGATTCAAAATTGTTGTACATAAACGACTTATTAGGTGTCAGGATTAGATTAGTTTGATTTTAAATAATAGGACATGATCAGTTTTTTATTTATTTATCAATCAATCAAGAGGTGAGTTTGTATTGTCCCAGTCTTTTGTTCTCTACCCATACAGATGTTCACTAGTGAATATATTTAAAGATTTGATTGAGCTCCAAACTATAATGACCCATACATTGAATTCATCAGATCATCCATGTTACTGTAAACAAGAGTTTTGAGCTTCATTTATCCAATATTCGTAAGTTCTTGGCTTTTGCTTCGTAATATATTTGCAAAGGAATTCCATTTTTATCAATTTAGTAGTTATATGTGTTTAATGAAGTTCAAAAAAGGAATAACATGTGTGACATCCACCAAAATACTAGCTCTATTATAACCATTTTAGTGTCTATTTACAATTCACTTTTCACAAGTTATGCCAAAATCACTTTTCTTCTATCTGTCTATCTCTCCATCTCGCACACACATGCATACACATATAGACTCACAAGTGCACAATGAATAATGGAGAAAACACAGAAATATTTTTCCCATGTTAATAGTTTCTGACTTTGACTTGGTTTATGTCTCTTTTCAAATTGTTTTCTTTAAGTGTTGTAGTCCAACCTTGCATTTGCTTTGTGATGTTGAGGTCTATTTTACTTTTCTCTGATAAAATATTATATCGAGTTTTACTTTATTTATTTGGTGCTTTGACATTTTGGGATAAAGTTTTGGTATGTTAGTTCTTTCTTCAGCGCTTCCAAATGTCTTTAAGTACTTTCAGCCCATGCATATGAAAAAAATTTTATTGTTTCACTAGATAAACTATTTTCTTCTCATATATTTAGGTGGTATCTACAACTATTTTCTAGCTGATGTTACTACTATTATTATTTTGTCAATTCAATTAGTGTAGAACCTACCTTCTAGTCATGCAACAAAACCCAAAAGCTTTGCATTAGTTCTTCATCATGATAGAGCAATGATCATTAGAGACCTATATTTTAGGCCCAAATATACGACCTAAATCACACTATCACAGTATCTAGTAGATAAAATCTTAAAAATTATTCCAATAACATTTTTAAATTAATCATAAACTTTGAATATGGTTATATATACAATATACAAGTATTTGTTAATTTTACTACAATGACTAAATACAAAATATATAAAATTATTTTTAAAATAATAATCTATATTCAATTTAAAATAAATATATTTGTTTTTATTCATTTAATATTATCATAATACATTTTCACGCTAAAATATATATAGACAATATTATATATACATATATTTATTTTTAATAATCTTAAAAATTTATCATGTAAAATTTTTTAAAATGTAAACTAATGCGTGATGCATTATGAAACCATCTATTATTTTATTAAAAATTAAGATATTTTACAAAATTAAATTAACATATAATGTCTTTTAAATATACAAGAAATTATCCATTTTTAGTAAATATATAATTTTTTAGTAAAGTTATTACAAACAATTCTAAAAATGTATTTATTTTAAAATGATTTTAAGTTAAAATGTCAAATGAAGCTTTTCTATAATAATTAAAATGTCTTATAAAAGTCAAGAAATTAATATCCATTCATGAAAAGTGATAAGTTTGATTTTTATTTAAAAGATTAAAAATTTTAAATTATAGTTATGAATTTATATCATATTTATAATTTGATAATCATTTAATAATTTAATTATATTTTTGTTAAAATTAATTATAAACAGTTACTTTCAACGACTTCTTAAATTGTATCATGAGAGACTTTGATAAATTAAAGTAATATAAACTTATCAAAAGCATTGTATATATGATATTTTTGTTTCAAAATTATTAGTTTCTTTTGAAATGAAAATTTTTATTTATTTCAAGAACTAGTTTGTGTAAATTTACATTATATATTAAAATTTTGCAACATAGTATAAAATTATTTTAAACTAAATTATCATTAACTGCTTAAATTTATTTGCAAAATATAATTATTTAACATAGATTTTAATACACATGTACAAAAATTTTATTATATAATTATACAATGAAATACAACAATTACAAGTTGATAATTTTATCTTGTTATAATAATTTATGGCTTTATTTTTCTTCATTTTTGCAAGAGCTTTTTAGCGTTTATAGTTATTGGCTATTTTTCCCTTCGTTCTAGGTTTGTCTACTTTCAAAGATGGATAGAAATGCCAAGAGGCGTAAAAAGTATGCTAAAATGTCAGAAAATGAAAAATGTGAGCCCTTATAATGGCATCGAGAAGCTTATGATGCAAAGAAGAGTAACTCTACTCTGTCCTTTTTTAGTCGTAGAAATAAGAGGTGTAAAATTGATCTGTCTAAGGTGACAGATAATTTTGATCGACCTGAGTTGTCTATAGGAGAACATCGATATCAATCAGTTCATGATCAACCTATTTATTCTACCATTTATGGCATTATTGTAGATGATCAATTGTTTCTTCATCCATCCAGTAGTCAACTGGTATAAAATCCATCTATTGATTTTAGCGTAGATCATGTCAATGTAAATCATTCCTCTCTTCGACTTGGGGAAGTTATCGGTAGAGAATCAACAGTTGAAGTGTCTAATATTATGCATCATAATTTAGATTATCCAAATATATCTTCCTCTTATGTTCTATCCACCTCAATAGCACTTGTCGAGGATCAATGTATAAATCTTCTTAGCTATATTCTTTGTAGTTTTGTATTATTATTGCTCCTCGAAATGATCAACCCTTTTATAAATCTTTTTAAGGATAAACCATCATCTATCTCAGTCAAAATTAGCATGCCTAAAGAATTTTCCTGCTGAACCTCTACAGCTTCCTTTTTTTCCCAACTGTGAGCATTGTGATACGGAAAGATTCTATTTAGAGCCCACATCATTTTGTTGCTTGTCAGGAGAGATTTCCACTGTTGCTCCTCAAATTCCATATGCTCTAAAATGATTATTTAGTGATGGTGATGAAGAGTCTAAGCATTTCAGAAAGAATATTCGTATATATAATAATAATATAACTTTTACTTCATATGGAGCTAGGTATGATTGAGAATTAAAGAAAAATAAGAAAGGTGTTTATACATTTTGTATTCAAGGTCATGTTTATCATTTCCTTGATAGTTTAATTTCGACAACTAATAGGGTGTCTGGTATCCAACTCTATTTTTTTGATACTGATGAGGAACTTAGAAGAAGGACAAAAAGTTATGATAAACTTCATGAGGATACAATAAAACTGATATGAAAGTCTTGGAACATAATCCCTGTGCTAAATTCTTCAAGACTTGACAATCATACAATAATCTTGAGGTGTTATATTGGCCTTGATCAACATGTATACAATTTTCTTACTGCATCACAAGTAGCTGCTATATGGATTGAGGTGGATAATGAAAGGGTTGATAAATCTCCACATATCCAAGTCTATAGTCATTCAGGCACAAGTTATAGAATCTAATCTTACCATACCTGTTATGATCCCCTTCAGTATCCTCTTTTATTTCCTAGTGGTGAATCTGGATGACATCGTAGAATTAAGTGGTTGTTTTCCAAGTGAATGAGAAACAATGCTTCAAATGAGGGATGTGACATTAATTTCAGTTCTTTTGTTGATCCATCTAATTTCTTTAATATGGAGAATACATGCAAGTGTTTCTTTTCCTGTTTCATTTTTATAGTGTTGTCTAACCTTATGATTTTATTTATTTGATGTGTTTGTATAATTTTTAGTTGTTGGTCAAGAATATTGTAAAGATGGCACTGTTTTTGCTAGAGAGTAGTATTGTTATAGGCTCCAAATAAGAGAACATGATGAGTCAATGTTGTTCTATAGTCAAGGCTACTTTAGCAATTTTCGTGGGTGCTTATATAAGGATTAAAACATCTAGACTTGATTTCCATATAAAGAGACAAAATGAGATAAGGACAGAGATATTGCAGGGTGTTTTGGACAATATTGTCATTTGTCAAAATAAAGGTTATCCGAATCGGCCGTTGAGTTGTGATCTCGACTTTGTTTGATGGTGATCCAAAGGACATAAAATGTCGTTATCTTGATGTAATGGCTCTAGTACAAAAGTATGATAAACCTGACATTTTTCTCACCATGACTTGTAACTTAATATTGAAGTAGATTCAAGATAATCTTGGGTTTCATGAAAAGCTACAAGATAGGCCTGATTCATTGACTATAGTTTTTAGAGCTAGATTTGAGACCCTTAAAAATGAACTAATCAAGAAACAAATCTTTGGAGAAGTTGCCGCATATGTTTATGTTATTGAGTTCCAAAAGCATAGTGTCCCTCGTCCTCATTTGTTGTTGATACTTAATCCTCCTTCTAAATTTCTTAATCCAAAATCTTATGACCAAATCATATCTGCTGAAATACCTGATCATGTTCAAAATTTACAATTATATTCTCTTGTCATTAAACACATGATCTACGGTCCTTATGGTCATATGAATAAAGACAACCCTTTTATGAGAAATGGTGTATACAGGAACCATTATCCCAAAAAATTTACTCCTTTTATTGTCCATGATGAGGACAATTATGCATGTTATAGAAGTAGAGATGATGGCCAAAAGGAAAGATTTATAGGAACTGAGGTAGATAATAGGTAAATGGTTCCTTATAGTCCATACCTTTTGCTTATTTTTGATTGCCACATAAATGTTAAAATATATTCTAATGTCAAGCTTGTTAAGTACTTGTATAAGTATGTTTTTAAAGGTCATGATCTTGCTAATTTTAGTATTTTTGATCAAGAGATTACTGTTGTTATTGATGAAATCGGTAATTTCTAAGAAAGTCGTTAGATTTTAACTCTTGAAGCTTTTTGGCCTATACATAATTTTGTTTCACCGTCAAATTTTTAGGTATAACTTGATCAGCCAACTAAAGCTCAAAAAACATAAATTGATTTTCTTTTTTCATCTCTTCAAATACTTATTGAAGTTAATCCGCATTATAATTGTAACCAACTTTCAATCGCCAGTTTCCCATTACATGATAATTTCAATCGCTACTATTATTTAATGCCAATAAAGTGAGAATAATACCAATAAAGTAAGATTATTTCAGTATAGAAGGATAAGAAATATAAGACTTATGATACTTTGATATATTATAAATATAAATAGACATACACCAAAAAATTTGAAGCATGCATTATATTGAAAAGATCAGAAAGGGGGAAAACCAGGAAGGCTAAACTTGCAATTTAACACATTGGAAAGCATCCTTGGCTTAACTTTCCCGTCTATTTTTACTTTTCAACTTCTACATCGCCCTAGAAATCTATGATTATGAGTGCTCAATATCAACTCTGCAGTTACAGAAGTTGCTCTAAAACCAAAAAAATCTTAGAAATTCTCACCTCCTCATTTACTTTCACATCACAGGCTTCGACCAAGCTTCTCATACAAATCGCGAGGCCAGTTCCTACTCATATTATTTGCCAGAAACTCTGCAATCTGCCAAAAAGAAAATCCAAAACAAAGTGACAATGATGCTCATACGAATAAAAAATTACACATGTTGACGATCGTAGCCTTCCAAACAGCAAAGTATCGTACCCAAATTAATCTTTGAACTTTATTCATGTTTCCAATTAGATCCGTTGCTATTTCTTTATATTGATTAGACCTTCAACTTTATTTTTCACACTGAGCTGGTCCAAGTTAAGAGCTAATAGAAAGCAGTTAAAGAACTAAGCTGTTACTATAATTCCTGAAGTACAAGTCAAGGTTCATGTCTTCACGTATTTAAACTCCGTTAGGTAGATCAAATTGAAATTAGTTTGATCTTAAAAATGTGACAATGAAGTAACAGTCCAAAATATAGGTATGAAAACTTGATTGAACTCTGAAGTAAAGTCTTCAATTTTCTGTAATAGCCAATTTTACAAAATCAATTCAATAGTTTGCTAGAGAATCAGTGGTGTAGGAATGCAGAAGGTTGGTATATTTATGGAAAAGCTCATCGAACAACAAGAGAAATACACATCTATAGCAACAGAACAAAGTTTATATTTTAGCCAATGAAAGATAGACCTCGATCCCTTATAGGAAAAATGGTTGATGAAAGAAAAAAGTGGCACCATGCGCAAAATTCAATTAATAGAAAAATGAAACCAACATTTCTTTAAGGGCTTTGAATTATATTTGGGCTTCCCCTCGTAAGTAAATGTGACTACAGTTTTACTATGGGCATGCATTTCGTTGGTGTCTTCATCTTTCATATGTGGGTCTTCATCTAGCATCACAAAGCAAATGATGGCACAAAAGAAGCAAACGATGGAAGATACCACTTGGAGATTAAATATAATGACCAAATATAAAGGAGGTGCAGTTAAGAAAACCTTAGCAACAGATGACCCGTATAAAGGAAACATGCAGAAGAGCAAAAAGGTGGTATTTTCAACAAACCTTTGCCCTCATAGCACGAAGAGATCCATCAGAATCTGGCACATTGTCAAGACATGCAAGGGTAACCTTCAAAAGGTCTGGTACACATGCTTGAACATGAGGAGATACATTTTGAAATGCTTCAGCATTCACATCCAACACTCGAGGATCCAGTGGAAGGAAGGGAAGTTTGGCAACTTCCTTCAAAGCATCAAGATGATGTCCCAGTCTTGCCAACTTGTGAACAGACAATACCGCTTCAAGTTGTCTCAGCACAGTTTCTTGCTCTAAAACCCGCTCCCTTTCTTGAAGGCTGAAACCATAAGTGATATATTTAATGCAAGGCATACAGAGTACACAAAAAAGAACACTATACCATGCAAAAAAATCCTAGAGCCACTGATTACCATAAATAAAAATTCAATGTTGTGGTTGAGAATCCACAAAAATTGTGATCAAATAACAATGGACATACGTGGTCTGTAACTTTAGATCAGACAAACCAAGTTAATTAAAGTATAATCTTCTCGTTCTTAAATATTCTGTTATTTCCTTATGCAAAGGTAAATAAGTTATACCAAATTCTGATAATGTTAGTTGCAGTATTGTAAAAGAAAAAGATTTAATAATTCATTTTAAAAATTATATAGTTTGTTTGGTTTCCAAACAATACCTTCTGCAAACTGCTAGATAACCTTTTGAATTAGGAGTTCATTGCCTCTAATGAATAATCATAAATACAAAACTGAAGGCAGTTAAATGATACACAACTATCATCACCAAATGAAAAGAAATGATTATACCAAGAAATTCACCAATGATGATACTGTCCTAGGTAGTAAAGTTAGTTCTGAGAAATATTTAAAACTCAACTCATCTAAATACTTTTTCAATGTAAACTGCCAGGTTATTCAAAAACAAGAAAAGGATATTCATCCCATTGAATAATACAAAATAGTTCAAAAATCTTAATGCAAATGTTTTCTAGTATACCTAGAAGTTCCTTAAACGAAGAATACTGTCTTTTGGAAACCAGTTTAAATGTGCTTCAATATCAGCAACATCTGACTAGCTAAGCACCATGCCAATCATGATTTGAATTATGAAAAGAAAGCTCGCAGGAAGCAGTCAAAGTTGCAGACTAACCTGGCTTCAGGATAATACTTGAACAACTCCAAAATCTCATTTCCAGAATGAATAAGGCCTGATGTCTGGCTCTCACCATCCAGTCTACAACGTGAAAGGGCACAAATTGCTTCCGACAGGCACTTATTAATGGTATCTAGTGCCATAGAAAAAGCTCCAACTCTCTTGTGAATTTCTATAGACTGCATATCACAATAAATTTATACTAATAAACAAAAAGAATATTCACAAGATAAATGTTGACATAGTGAAAAATAAGAAATATATATTACAACAAGAATAACTAAAGACCATTAGATGTAACAAACATTTACATGCAAGAGCAAACATGTGTGCACAGATGTCGAGAAAGCAATAGCCCAAGACTACAGCCAATGTTTTTCAAAGAACAGCATCTGACAGCCCAACTTTTGCTCAAGAGCCAATTAAAAAGTTGAAGACAACAATTAATCAAAAGCTGAGAAATATCGTCCTTCCAAATGATAGCGGTCACATTCCTAGGAATAAAGATTTCACTGCCCAAAGATGGAAAGTTGAAACTAGAAATTAAATAACATGCAGATTAGCGTTGACATGGGAAAACTAGGGTGAGAAAATGACACATGCCTTGTCATAGAGTCCTGCTTCCTGACACTGGCGAGCAGTTTCCAGGAGAAATTGATGCCTTACTTTGAAATCAGTAAAAAATCTTGCTAATTCACCTTCATCACCAGCACCTCTTGGACCAAGTAAAAGATGAATTCCACCATCTCGTAATAACAGCTCAGTAAGAAGTTGCTTCAGCATTACACTTTTCTGCCTTAGCTGATTTGCACTGGCCTTCCCAGTCCAGGACACCTCTCCACCACCTACTGCAGCAGCAGCTTGTACATAATATTCCAATGCCAGTGGGATATCACCATGTCTTAAATATGCAGATCCATGCTGCCTAATAATGCTAGAGACCTCTGCATAAGGATCCATTACTCCTAATTTTTGTCCAGCGCCAGTGCTTTCAGACAGAACTCCATGATCTGCCAGTGCAATTGATATGTGGACAGCATCAATATCACACCCTTCATCAGTAGGTTCCTTTGCCAGATACAAGGCCGCTGGTAATAACTGGATGCTTAAAAGCAACACGTAAGGGTATACCAATGGGTCCTTCCCACTTTTGGTGTAATACAATGGCTCAAATTTGTTGAGGTAAACCTGTAAGTCTTCCAAACTGTATGGTGATGAACCTTCATGTAGGTTTACAGGTGAGGTTCCATTAGGGACATCTCGCACAGCTGACAATGTAAACCACAAAAAATCTTCTATTGTAGTGAAAAGTGTTGGCAGATCTCTTAGGATGCGGTCAATCAGCCTGCGAAAACCAGATACTATAGCATAGAGTAACAACTTTTTCTTGTCATATGCAGCTCGACCCATCCGATCACCCATTCTTAACATTTTTTCACACTCATCTGAAGCAGCAGCTGCAATTTCAGTGGACACCATGCCTCCAGTATTAATCCACTCACTAAGCTGTAGAAAAGGAAGGTTTAGTGGGGCTGATTACTAATACATATCCATTTTTAGGACTTAGATATAGAACAATCATTTACCAGAGGTGCAAATTGATGCGAGACACGGGATGATTGGGCAACATTTCTTGCTTCATCATAATATCCAGTCCTTAGGCAGAAATAAATCTGTTAAGCATGAAATCAAGATTTAGGATGAAAGAATGTAAGAGTCAAAGTGACTAGTAATAATACATCCAATGAATGTTACCACCCTGTTGATCAGCCAACTTTTGAATGCATAACCATGGGTGTAAATACGCAATATATAACATGGTTGTTTGTACACCATTCATCCTTATGTAATGGTCTTCTAAGTTACAAATTTACAAGTAACAAAGGATGAAACCCAAAACAGCCTGCCACATGTCGAAGTAGCACAAGTCCAAATGGTCACATTTTCTTAACAAAGCAAACTAGTAATGAGCAACAAATACAAACAATTGAAATCTTACACCACACTACTCATTTTGTTTTCCCAATCTCAGAGGAGCAAAAGTAGTTTATTAACTTATGTAAGGTGGCCTTGAGGCCCGTTCTCAGCAGTTTTTAATTGATTCAAGATCACAAAGATAAGGGAACTCCTATTTCACAGGAAGAATCAGGTGAAACAAACTGAAGAATCTCATGAACAGTAAATTCAACGCTAACCAATTTCACTTGTAACATGCAAAGCTCTTTCTTTGAAGAATTTTATGTAATAATGAAGGTGATTCGTTAACAGCTTTAGGCAAGACCATTTAGGCAACCCATATGCGGTGATTTTCAAGATTTGCGTTCAGCTGTGTTTCCAAGCAGCACCCATAATTTAAAACAGTTATTGTTGGAAATCACACCAAAAACTCAGAATAAGGGTAAGGCTAACAAAGTTCTCTACTCCTCCTTCTTGATTTTTGAACTGTTAAAAACTAAACAATAATCTGAAAAAACATACTTGTTGCCACGTGGTATCCACTGGAGGCTGTCTACGAATATCACCTGCATCAAAATCAAGAACTCCATAATCCCTTAAACGAACCTGCACAAAAAGAAAAAAGAAAATATTATAAAATCTTGAAAGAAGGCCGTAACTTGTAAGTCAAGTCAAATAGTAAGAGCCAGACAAACCCGAAGAAATGCGCGAACTCTTTGTAAATTTCCAACTGCTCCACCAAGGGATGCCTGACATAAGATCACAATAAACAGGAAAACATTAATGAAGAGCAGAAGCAAGAAGGCATCAAGGAGAAGACTTTAACAAGTTGAAAAATGAAAACTGATTTATGGCAAATATCAATTTCAAGATTGACGTAAAAAATTATCCAAACTTCTAATACCTGTGCAAGATGACTTTGTATTGTATCCATCATATATTTTTCATGCCCCCATTCTAGATGGCGCCTTGCACCAAGTACTAAAGATATTTTTCTCGGAAAGTTCCACTGGGCACTTGAGTTTTCGCCCAGCAGTGTCTGTCAATCACATTAACGTGGTCAGATTTTCCTAATGACAGAAACTCAAAAGGAAACAAACAAGTTCTGAACTAGATGAACTCAGAAGAAGCTCAGGAAAGTGTTTTAGGTTTACCTGAATAAGGTGCCATATCTTCTGCATGTTAACTGATTTTCCAGCAGATGTTTCAAGCCCCAAACTTTCATAGACAACTTTGAAAGCTGTTGCAGGCTAGAAGAATAAACAGCAGATAATAAACATACAGAAATTGAAACCCTTTTGCTTCTTTAATGGATCAATGTGATAGAGAAACAAAGGCACAACAGCCCAAAGATTCAGTTTGCTTCTAATTTGGAGTCCCCATTACAAAATTCTTGGGCATTTCAAGATGGTAAAGTTTGTTGTACAAAGTAGCTTTTATAGATTTTTCAACTTCTGCATAGTACATATAAATCTTTTCAGTGGCCACAAAATTTTTTAGATCATTGAAATTCAATCCCCTTTATGTAAACATCAACACGAGTTTCTAACCCACTTCATAACTGCTTTTTGCTCGATTACTAATGTCTTTCAAGTCAGTACATATGTGTTTAAATCAGCTAGCTAACAAGAACATGGTGCAGGAAGAAGTTTAAGCAACGAAGAAACAGTTCAGGTGAAGATTTATCTTACTAAAGCCAATTAAAATATAAACCTTTCACACACTGTGAGGGAAGAAGTATGGAAAAATAACAAACAACCACCCTTACTTTAAATATTAAGCCACGCTCTCTTGCATTGTTAAGATTCTTCACAACAGCAGCATAGGCTGAGGCCTTTTTCTCCACTATAGGCTTGTTTGCTATAGGTATGAGCTTCATGTCTGATCTGCCAGAGGAAACTTGAGAACTGGAAGTTATAGACATCAATTGACCAGGATGTGTAGGACCAGAGCTATCAACTAAGTTAGTTCGAGGCAAAGTTGATATCCGATTCAAGCTCTGAAGAAAGTCACGTTTTTCCTTTTGCCAATCTTCCTGCAATATATAGCATTATTATTATAAAGTCCTCATTGTAGATACTTCGAAAAATAATATCCTTTAATTGCCTAAATTTATTAGCACATTGTTAATAGCAGGACTTCCATAAAAAAGCATTAGGAAAGATTGAAAACAAAATCCAAGAAAAGCATTAGGAGAGATTGAAAACAAGATACAAGTAAGAAAACTAACAAATTATCTCTATTAAATTAAGTTTATGGAAAGGCTTACAAATTTTTTAAAGGGTTAATTATGTTTAAAATTTAATTAATTCCTCAATACTAGCTAGAACTATTAAAAAAATTAATAAAATGCATAATCCAATTTGTTTCAAATATAACTAAGACCTCAGGTCCATTAACTCCACGCATTAGAGTGGTTGATGTAGAGGGCCAGATATATTTTAAAATTAAAATTTCTTCTTTTTATTTCTGGACATTAAAACAATAGAATTGCAATCAAAATATTGATGATAACTAAGATCGTATGTATTGCAATATGGAGAAAAGATGAGGTCTCATCAACGAGAGATGAGGGGGTTTCATGGTAAGGTCAGTTAGCTGACCCTCCATGTCAAAAAACCTAGCAATTGAGGTCAACAGAGCTAATGTTTGGATATATTTGAAACAAACCGAAATTTTAGGTATTTAATTGCTCTTTTTTGTAAGTTTTGGCAAGCATTGAAAAATTGAGTAAAGTTATAAATTTAAAATATAATTTACTCTTTCTTCAATGGCACTAGAAAAATCAACCAAAGAAGGGAAATGCAATATGTAGGAGGATTGAAATTAGATATTTCCAGACAAACTCCAACGATATTTTGGTAAGCCAATAATTTTGACAACTTGTATGTTTGTACTTTAAAAAGGGGAAAACTAGTCTTTGCAAAAAGAAATACAGATATCCAAGATAAAATGTTTGTAGACGACATAAATCAAGTAATAAATGGGCTGAAATCAGATTACTTGCTCGTAAAACAACCCCATAACACTCTTTTACCCATATTTCTATATCAAAAAGAGTAGGAGAGAACAGTAGCAAACAAAGGTTAGGTTGGATGGATAAGATTAGTCTATTGTAATTCTAGAACAAGCATCATTTTTTTCCTTAATTCAATTCCACAACAATCAATAAAAACATAAACCAAAAATAAAGAAGCAACAATAAGGCAATTCACCAAAATGCCTATCTAAAATTGGCTACAGTTGAAACATAAGTCTTCTAAATGATATGCATGAAAAATTCTGATAATGGCAACTTTTGGACAACAAATAAATCCTTCACCCAATGGACTATCGCGTACTACCGCTTAAACATTTATGGATGTACTAAGGCCAAAATAGTAGGAAAATTGAATAATTGCATGTTATATGTCAAGGAAACTGAAGAGGAGATGGAGTTGCATAAGGATAAGTTGTAAAGAGACTCACAATCTCTTCAGGAACATACAAAAACACAAGTAGTGCATGCTAAAAGAGCAGCCCATTGCTCCATTGTTTATATCCATGAAGTCCAAATTCCATAAGGAAATGAAAACTATAACAAATCAAACATTGAGACAGCACAAACCTCCAAAACCTTCATCATATAATCATTAAAACTTCTAAGATTATCCTTTTGAGCTTCCTGTATGGCAGAAACCATGGCCATTTCATGAACCTGTACCAAAAAGGTCGAAACAAAAAGAGAATTAATTCATTCTCATTGAGCATCAAGACAACATCTAACAAGTAAGACGAAATACACAAGGAGAACTGTTATCACTACTAAATAGAGTGATCCTATGTGATATAGAAGCAGTGGAGACATTCGTACACACTATAACCATGCATAGAACTGGAAACTATACATGAACAAAGACAAAATGTAACTTATTACAAAATCAATTTCTCACTTGGGCAAATAATTAACTAAGAAAATTAAAATAGAGAATCGCATGCAAAAAGCAAGAGCTAGACACAAAACAGAAACATGAAGAATTGACCATAAATATTTCATGAAATAGGAGAATTGAAAGATTTTCTAATTCAGAAACATTATGGCTTGCCTAATGCAAAACCAGGGCCACACTTCCTGGGTGAAATCTCTCATGTTCTTTATCCTTCTTTTCTAAGCGCTATTGCACCAAAACTTATAAGCTAGTAGATACATAGTCGTATTCACAGGTTTCAATAACTTTAGGGTAAGTTAAGTCACATGCGAGTCTATAATTAAGAGTTCAAAACTACCTGTTGTAGATATTCTTCAATGCTTGTAGCCTCAGTTGAGAACACATCCTCAAAAGTTGTCTTCAAAGAGGGAAACCAACAAATGAGAAAAGGAAAGTTGAAAGGAAATTTGCACTAATCCACCACAGAAATCAACTAGATCGAACAAGAATGTTTACCTTCAACTCAAAAGACTTGAGATCTTGTGCAAGTTGCTCAGCATTTATTCCTTCACGTGCAAGAAGCCTGTGAACGCGAAACACATTAAGAAAATAATATGCCCTTCATATATTTACTTGGTAGGGTAGATGGAATGCAAAGCAAAATAGAGTGGAAATTTTAACTCTATCCTCCTGAAAGTGTATAAGAAATTCTCTCATGGTTTCTGGGGAAATAAAGTGTAGCTTAATGGGTGATAACCCCAAGTGTTAGAAAATCACCTTGTAGCAGCAATAGACTGAGAAGGGGCCTCATTCCTTAGGGTTTTGGCCTTGAGCTTCTTTGATAGGGCTTCTAACTGATCTAAGTTTCTCTGAACAAGAACAAAAACAAAAATGAAACCATAATGGCCAGCATGGAACAAAGGCGTTCCGAACACAATCCATTACTGCGGTTACAAGTGCTCTTTTAAAAAGAGAATGGGATCAACATTATAAGCCAATTTTAGTCTTCCAACAACTAGAACAGGAAGAAGCAATGAAATTGGGAGCACCATTGTTACGTAAAGACAAACTATAAGACTGGTTTCGAGTTATTCGGCATACATGAGAAATAGATTAGAAACATTCAGATATACTTTGTGAAGAAACGAATAGACATCGGAAAAGAGAAATGGAGAGAGACCTGAAGAGGAGGAAACTGAGAAGAAGGAGCAGCTTGCTCCAGAAGCTTGGTCGAAGAGTGAAGGAGATCGGTCCACCCGCCCATGTCTTGTTCACTCACCATTCTTCTTCTTTCTTCTTCTTCTGCTCCTCTCTCTCTCACACACACACACTCACTCTCCCTGATTTTAATTCAAAACCCTAATACTTTTTGTTTCTCGGATTATTTAAGGAATATGTTAGTCATCGAAAACAAATCGTTTGAGCACTATTACTTTGGTCAATGGATGCATCTATTAGTGATAATATTGCAGTAAAAGAGACTACTCTTGGCGTTCGATAGAATGTTGATGGTGGTCATGCTATGAGTAACAAGCTAGATAAGAATTACAAACTAAGCTATAAGATTTAGTGTAGAAGAAATTGCCCCATATGAAATGGAAGTGATTATTTTAGTTCCTATGTAAACGAATTTGTATTTCTATTCAGGAGAGCCAATTGGTGGTAGTAACTATTACTAATCAGTATTTAAAATATCGGTTAAGTACCAAATGCTGCTGTAAAGTTTTATATCTCCGTAGACTACATTGCAAAAAAATAGCAAAACAAAATAAAACAAACCCACGCGACATACACCCATTTTCATACATCACTCTCATCCTTAACCATTTTCATTATTCATTCTCCCTCCCTCCAATTGGCTATCCACTGCCACGGTGCCACCGCACCACCATCAATAGCTTCTACCATCGCATCATGTCACACTCCACCGTCAGACTTGCCCAACACTACACAACGTCGTCAAGCTCTGGTCAAACAGCCCGCCCAAGTTTGGTCTTTTCGGTTCCCACCCATTTGCAGTTGTTTACACCACTCCACCATTGTCATTCGCTATTGCTCCATTACACCATCACCATTTACGGTCACTGCTTGCATAGAAAGATTGTTGAAATCAAGATTTCTATTTTTTAGATCTAGAGTCGAGTCGACCTGACCTAACCTAACTCAACTATGATTGCAATTTCTGATTTTTTTTTGTATGTTTTGAGTTTTTTTTTTTTATGTCAAGTGTGTTTTGTGAATGGTTTATAAAATATGCATTGGAAATTTTGGGTTTAAAATTTAGAATTGTTTGTATGAATTGGTTCAAACATTTAGGCACTGTGAACTTGTGAATAAATGAGATCAAAATAATATTGTGTATGAATTATGGAAGAAAATTTATGTATTGTAAATTTGTGATTTGTGAATTGCATATAATTCAAGAATATGTCATATTATTTGTTATTTAAATAATCATTTAATATATGTAACTAAGTTAAAAATTAAATGCTTATATTTTTATATTGTTTATTATTGTCAGGAAATAAACTTACAAATATTAATCTTTATTTGTAAGTAGCAAGTACACATTTATCATCTCATCTTAAGGGTGCTAAATATTGTATATGAATTTATTAATTTAATTTTGACACATATCTTCATTTATTTTTACAAATAAGTTGAAGGAATTTCAAATACTCCTAATAATTCAACCATTTCAGGAAGATTCAATAATCTAGCTTAGACTTATACTGGATTGGTTTCCAAAATGAAGATTTATCCATTTGTTCACTTTGTAACAAGTAGTTGAAAAGCAAAGAAATTGCCAAAATAAAAAAGCATTTAGTTGGGTCAAAGGTGAAGTGGTACCTTGTAAAAATTTTATCCATGATATGAAATAGCAAATGATGACTTTGCTCGAAGAGTATTATCATGAGGAAGATATAAGGCAAAGATTGAATTACAAAATTAGTAGTGAAAGTTTTCTTGTTAGTGTTCAGGATGATAATCGGAATGTTTAAGGTGATAATATTCCTACCCAACTAGAAGGCAATATTGCACCTGATGTTAGAAAAAAAGAATAAATGTATCTAATTTTTTTGCACTACAAACAACTCCTAAAGCTCAGCCTTCAATCTGCAGTACTTTACAATCTAGAGAAGTGGCTCATAATGTAAATATGGCAATAGTTAAATGGTGGGATGATTCAGGTATAACATTCAATGCTTCCTAATCTTATTATTATCAGTAAATACTATCCAGGATACAAAAATTTTTTAATTGATGACTACATAGGTAAACTTCTGTGTAGCTTTGATTATAAAATTAAAATTTATTTGGATGGAAGAATAATGACTTAGGCTACTTTTGTGTATTCAATAATGTGTTATGGTTGGACAAATAAAAGACATGAGTATACTATTAATTGTTTAGTTTATTCTACAAAGGGCACAATATTTTTAAAATCTATTGATGCATTTGGTCTTATTGGGAATGCTGATACTTTATTTGAAATATTTGATGAAGAAGTGAATGAAGTTGGGATAGGAAATATTGCTCAGTTCATTATTGATAATAATTATGCTTATAAAGTAGTTGGAAAAAGATTGTAAAGCAAGTATAGGTGTTGGCAAATATAGGAGATGCTAGGTATTTTCTTATTGTTGACGAGATTGTACAGAAACCAATAAATATAGGAGATGCTAAGTATTTTCTTATTACTGAAGAGATTGTGCAAAAACCAAAAAAGGTGACCAAGTTCATCTGCAATTGTGCATAAGTCTTGAATTTAATGAGAATGATTTCACCAATGGTAGGAATTTGTTGTTATGCTATTACAATATTTTCAACAAGTTTCTTATCACTTCAGTATTTTATTATGATGAAGAAAGAGTTGAGACAAATGTTTACAAGTGAAAAGTGAGTTACATCTCAGCATGCTAAGTCTAATATTGTATTGAAGGTTTATAGAATTATACTAGAAGACAATGAATTTTGGTCTCAATGTCAATTTTTATCATTCGAGTTTGTGAGCCTTTAATGAGAGTACTTTGTCTGGGTGGTAGTGATGAGAAGGCAACAATGAGTTATTTTTATAAAGCTATAGAGTGGGTGAAGGAAGCAATCAAGGCCAATATAAAAACATGCCTTCTTTGTACACACCTTATCTTGTAGTCATCAATAAGAGATGAAAAAGGCAACTTGACTCTATGTTGTTTGTAACTACGACATTTTTGAATCTTAGTGCCTAATTTTCGACCATTACAACAATTGTTACTCATGAGATGATGCAAGATCTCCTAAGCTGACAAATGGAGATTTATAAGGATGCTTATGGTGATTTTGGGATGCAAATTGCCATTTGTCAAAGAGACAAACTTAATCCATGTATATATTTTTTCACTTTTGTTGCTTGTTGGAAATTAATCATCACTTTATTTGATTTATAATAATACTTTTATTGTCTTATACTTAGTTAGACCAATTTAGAAATGATGTTTCAGAATTGCAGATGTTTACAAGTGGAATCCTAGATTAATGTGTGTGTAAAACATGGTATAAAATTTATCCTGATGATGCTCCCCTATTACCTTTTGGTTTTCATACAATTCCCTTGGATTCAAGAATAGTTAAGTTTGGCTCAATCTTTGCAAAAACCTTTGATTTTATATTTTTCCAATATGTTAATGTTCTCTAGGGAATAGTTCATGAAAGAGAAAAAATTAATCTATGTATATATTTTTTTCACTTTTATTACTTGTTGAAAATTAATCATCACTTTATTTTATTTATAATGCTACTTTTTTGTCTTATAGATGCTCAGTGGGACTAATTAAAAAGTGGTGTTCTAGAATAACAAAGGTTTGTAATTCGAACTCTAAGTCAATATATGAGTGCAACAGAGTGTAAAAGAAATTGAGGCACATTTGAATTAATTCATTCTAAGAAAAAGAACAGATTGGAGTACAAAAGATTGAATGACCTTGTCTTTGTTTGATACAACTTAAAACTTTGGGAAAGGTATGTATTATCATTATTAAGTTAGATAAATTTTGTTATATTTTTTTAATAATTTAATTTTATTGTTTACTAGGATTATTAATAGAATAAGTAGTTATGTAGATCTAATTTATATTGATAACATAAATCTTTTGGTGGATTGAGTTTTTGAGAAACCAGGTTTGATAGATGAGAGTAACTTTAAAGATAATCTTATATGAGAAAGTATCAACATATCATTTGGTGTAATGAATTTGAATGATAGTAACGATGAGACTCCTCAATGATGAGATTATGTAATAAATGAGAAATGCAATTTAAGCAGGTATTCGATTGAATGAAATTCTAGTTTTTTCTATTTTTATTTTAATTTCACTTATATTTGATGTATATATTAAATTCTATATGTACAATATAATTGTAAATATTTTTGTTATATGTCTCACTTCTAGTTGGTTCTTCAGTACAACTCTTATTGTAAATTGTAATTGTTAGAGTGATAAATACTTATTGCTCTCCCTTCTCTCTAGCATTTTTGCTATTTTACCCTCTTTATTTTTCTACTTTTGGAGATCTTTCTTGTCGCGTTAGTATTATTTCTACTTTGGAATTGTCGAAGAACCTTCTCTATTAGGTGTTCCCTCTACGGGTTAGGCCTTGCTAGGGCCTAGTTGTAGTTATAATAGAAATAGGAGTCTTCTGGTCCTAAAGAAGACTTCCCTATTTTGTCTAGAGAAAATTTATGTCAAAAAACATCAAAGCTGGATAGAACACCAACTGTTTATGTAAATGCTGAAGAGAATGTGGAAGCCTTGAAAATGAAGGGAGATTGGAGAAAGAAGTTGGCAACTCACCATAATAAGGTAGGTTTGAAGCATTTCCGGGATGTCTCTAAAGATTGGGTCATTTATCCTCCGAATGAGGTACTTAAAGTTGGTGTTCAAGTATGGTCCTTTGCTCTAATAGGTTTCTTTTGGAGCAAGAGACTAGCATTCCTAATAGTTAGTGCCTGGGCTAAAACATACTAGAATAATGAGGGGTTAGAGAGGGTCTTGCTTAGGGAAGATGGGACTTTCTTATTCAAGTTTGCGCAGGATAGTGCTCTGCAGGAGATCATTGAATCAGATCTTTGGCATATAGGGGACCAACCATTATTCTTACAAAAGTGGAGACTTGGATTGGAAATGGACATTGGAGGGATTGATGCATTTTCATTGTTGGTAAACTTTCACAATTTACCTATAGAATTATGGACTGTAGAGGGTCTTATATTTGGCAAATTCTCTAGGAAAGTCTTTAAGCATGAACACCCAAACTACAAACATGGAAAGAGTTGGCTACACTAACGTGTGTATTAAGGTTTTGAAATGAACTCATTTTCTTGATAATTTGTTTGTTTTGAGTTTAGGAGAGAATGGGGATATGGTGAAGAAATATATTCCTTTATCCTACCTATGGAAGCCTAATTCCACTAAAAAATCACAACCAATTGGGAAATTGTTTCAAACTAGAAATCAAGATGAACTGCTAACAAGTGACAAAGCTGAGAAGAGTACAAAAGGGTTTGGAATGCATCTTGAAGGCTTGGGGGATTTAAATGATGAGGAAATTGATAGTTCTGAGGAGGTGACAGTAGGGAGAAGTGTAGGGCAAGGGACTAAGGTTCCAAATATTGAGCACCAGAATGCTAGTCCTCTCATTAATGGTGAGAAACAGATGAATCAATCTTCCATTGATCAGGCTACCAATACCAAAGACCTAGAAATAAGTCCAAATTTGAAGGAAAATATTGTAAATGGGGAGTCTGTCAACTTATCATCAAAATAGGATACTAAGATAGCTAAAGAACTAGCATTTGTGCTAGATGATGTAAAGACAGTTAGCTAACAATTAGAATGTTGGGCCCTGTTTCTGAAGCCCAACTCTTGATCAGAATCAGATTAAATGTTGGTCACCGTTTCTGAAACCCAACTCTTGCTCTGATACCACAAATGTTGGGCACTGTTTTCGGAACCCAACTCTTGCTTTGATACCACATATGTTGGGCGCCGATTTCGAAACCCAACTCTTAATCGAAACCATATAGCCTGAGCGTATAATCCTATAGGGTTATTTCCCTGAACCCTTATTAGGCATCATCCCACAATGGTGGCGTGCCCATAACGATCAAACATCAAAGCAAACTAATTACTTCTACTCATCCATATAACGAGGAAGTCAATATGGATATATACAATCAAAACTACTTCAATCTGTCATTTCATTACTAAAGCAACAGAGTTTGAAAATATTTATTTACATATCAAAAGTCACCCCATTGGCTTATTAAAATCTA
>JAOSBK010000004.1:28527268-28548274 GCA_027568895.1 Erythroxylum shatona
CTCTTATGGAAATGGTTAGGAGCATGTTAAGTAATAGTACTATACCTTTATCATTGTGGATGCATGCATTAAAGACCACTGTGTATTTGCTAAATAGGATTCCTAGTAAGGCAGTTCCTAAGAAACCTTATGAATTGTGGATAGGAAGGAAACCTAGTTTACGACACCTTCACATTTGGGGTTATCTACCAAAAGTAAGGCTGTATAATCCACATGATATGAGAACCCTTAGTGGTTATTTTATCGACTATCCCAAAAAATAAAAGGAGTATAAATTTTATTGTCCTAACCATAGTACGAGAATAGTTAGTCTGGTAATGCTAGGTTCATTGAGAATGGTCAAATCAGTGGGAGTGGAGAATCACAAAATGTGGATATTCACGAGAATTGAGTATAAACTACTCCAAGATAAGAAGACACTACCACATCAGATATGATTCCACTGGTTGTTATTCCTCTTGTTGCATCACGAATACGCAACATACTGGAACAACAAATTAATGTTCCACTTCCACAAATTGAACATATTAATGACAAACCAACCAATAATGATCAAGTTACAAATGATCAAGTAATGTCACAAGACGTAGCATTATGAAGGTCTATAAGGCAAAGAAGACTGGCTATCTCAAGTGACTATGCAATTTATTCACTTGAATATGAATGTGACTTAAGCACTGATAAAGATCCAGGCTCATTCAAACAAGCCAGGGAATGTAACAATTCTGAAAAATGGTTCAATGTTATGAAAGAAGAGTTGAAATCAATGGATGACAACAATGTCTGGGAATTAGTTAAGTTGCTGGAAGGTGTAAAGCAAGTGAGTTGTAAATGGGTCTTTAAGATCAAACGTGACTCACAAGGCAACATTGAAAGGTATAAAGCTAGACTTGTTGCCAAAGGTTACACTCAAAAGGATGGTATTGACTACAAAGAGACTTTCTCTCCAGTTTTAAAAAAGGACTCTTTAAGAATTGTTATGGAACTGGTGGCTCATTATGATTTAGAGCTTCACTAAATGGACGTAAAGACTTCCTTTCTAAATGGTGACTTGGAAGAAGAAATTTATATGGATCAACCGGAAGGTTTTGTGACCATAGGAAAGGAACAATTAGTGTGTAAATTAAAGAAGTCAATATATTGACTGAAGCAAGCTTCCCGACAATGGTATCTGAAGTTTAACGATATCATTACATCGTATGGTTTTGTAGAAAACACCATTGATCGGTGTATCTATATGAAGGTTAAGAGGAGCAAGTTCATTATATTAGTCCTAGATGTTGACGATATCCTTCTTATTTCGAATAATGTTGTTTTGTTACATGATGTAAAGGATTTTCTTTCTAATAATTTCAAAATGAAAGATATGGGTGAGGCATTCTATGTGATAGGAATAGAAATATTCTGGGATAGATTATAAGGATTATTAGGATTGTCTCAGAAAGGATATATCGAGAAACTATTAGAAAGATTTCAAATGGAGAAATGCTCCACAGGGATAGTTCTAATTCAGAAAGGGGACAACTTTAGTCTAATGCAATGTCCACAAAACGATTTGGAATGTAAGGATATGGAGACTATTCCTTATGCGTCAATAGTTGGGAGCTTAATGTCTACTTAAACATGCACTAGGCTAGATATAAGTTTTGTGGTTGGAATGCTAGGACGATATCAAAGTAATCTTGGATTAGACCACTAGCAAGCTACAAAGAAAGTCCTTAGATACTTATAAGGCACCAAGGACTATATGCTCATATATAGCAAATCAACGCATCTCAAAGTGATAGGTTACTCGAATTCAGACTATATCGGTTGTGTAGACTCATGGAAATCTACATTCGGTTACATGTTCCTATTAGCTGGACGAGAAGTTTCATGGAAAAGTAAAAAGCAGTCCGTCATTGCTACTTCCACTATGGAGGCTAAATTTGTGGCGTTCTTTGAGGACGGTTCATGGATTGTGGTTGCGTAACTTTATCTTAAGTCTTGGTCTTGTAGACAAGACTGTTAAGAATTTATTGTGATAATTTCGCAGCCGTATTCTTCTCTAAGAATGACAAATATTCAAAGGGCGTGAAACACATGGATTTGAAGTATTTGTCTGTGAAAGAAGAAGTACAAAAATATAAAGTGTCAATTGAGCATATTGGTACTAATCTCATGATAGTGGATTCGTTAACGAAAGGCTAACCGCCCAAAACATTTAGTGTTTATGTTGAATGGATGGGCCTTATAGATAAGTCCTTGTTAGTATAGTATTCAGACATGTATATATACATATCATTGTCTTGCTCGAATTGTTATGACACTTGTTGAATTCAATTACAGTCTTATGTTTTTGCTCACTTACTGGTTATCCACATTATGTTGTATACAATAATTATTATTTGTGAGATAACAATTACCGAATTACCCACTTAAAGTTTATTGAGTTGAGTTGATTCTGTGATACATGGAAGGAATCAGGTTATATAACTTGTGACCGCCATGATCCCATCAACTTAATTTAATTAAGGATGACTTGATCGATTCCATGTATTGTGTACACTTAATGTTTTATTATAGGATCACCAAGTCGTAACATGGGCCAAGTGGGAGATTGTTAGACTATTTTATGTCCCATATAACTTATAGTTTGAGTACTATGAAAAGCACCCAAGATAATAGTTATTGGGTATTAAATAATGGGTCTCACATGGGTCATAGACCCTTTTCCTCTCTCCTCAAACCATAACCAAAGGCCAAATCGGTTATTGATACTGTATAAGTTGAAAAAATTTATTGAACAAGTGATTCTGAACCATTGAAAAAGTCATAAAAGGAAGAAGACCAGAGGAAATAAAATTCTTTTAAAAAAACCAACATCTAACGAAAAACAATAATGGATACAGGTACGTAAAATGAATCGATCCATAAATGTATTTACATATATAGGACCTAGGGAGGTGTTTGCCATCGTTGGACTAACTTTTACTCAATATTTTCATTAAAGAAAAAGTTTTTCATAAACATAATTTGCCTACTATTTATCTCAAAACTATCTAAATTAATGCAATTCTTATAAATTATAAATGCATTAGTTATCAAAGACACCAACATATTCTACAATTGACATTTCGTATGTCATTTATCCCTGATAACAACTTGTAAAATGTAGCCTCTTGCTTAAAAGTAAATATGTGATATCCAAAAGTATAATATACAAAATTTTAGAACAAGCTTAAGATACATCGATTTGTTTTCTTCCATCATCATTTGTTTTTAAGGTCAGTTTCACCATAATACAAACGTCACCCTACCAAAAGTGATTCCTATATTAATCTCATAATTATCTTAACAGGCCACAAGATAAAAAATGGAAGAAAAAAGAATTTAGAAAGACTCAAGAGTTTGTTCCACTATCTATTAGCAAAGAAAATTGAAAGTGAAGGTTTTATCACATCTAAAGTCACTCATGTAATGAATTATAAGAACATAAGGGTTTATATAAAAATATTAAATGGAAAAATTGCAAATAAAGAAACAAAATAGATGAATCATATAAAAAACTTGAAATCGAACCAAATGAGGTCCCTGAACAATCAAAGACAAACTCTGCTTATTGTTTAATATGCAATTAGTGGAATGAAGAAGTGTAATTAGCTTACTCCAAAACGTCTATTAAATTGCAAATGCTGAAACAAAGAGAGAGTTTGATGAGAGACAAAATGGCATCACAGGAGAAGAGAGACAAGAAGGGAATGTTTATTGGGAGAAAAACCTTAATACTAGAGACAGTATGATCACACGAGACAATCAGTGTAGTTAGATGAGAAAAAGATAGGGAACAAAGATTAGGCTAGATTTTGTTATTTTTGTTTTCCTTAATATTAATTAAATTAATATTTAAAATGAAAAAAAATTAATTCCACTTGGCATCCATGTTAACACAAAGTCTTGTGACAAGCTATTTTAAAAAAAATTAAAGTTCTAGTATTTTATTCCCACCTTTTAAAGTTCGATATGATTGTAAATTTCAATCAATTTTATTTTTTTGTTAATTAACTCTTTTCAATATGAGTAATGATGTGTGAATTTAACAAATTAATAAATCAATATGATGAACATACTCTACCTTTGTAATTTGTATAATTCCTTAATTGTAATTAACTGTAAAGTGTGCTCTTAATAGAGATGGTAATTGAATATTGAAATTGGTTTAATGGAGTCATACCTTATCTAAACAAAGGAAGATATGAAAATCTAAAAAAAGGAATTAAAAAGGTCCCAAATAAGATAAAAATAAGTTTGATTATCGATTTGTAAAATAAAAAAATGTTAGCAATCTTATTTACCTACTTATCTAATAGACTTATTAAAATGAATCAAAACATAGAGTGTAGGAAACAATAATGGTATCTTAATGATATAGGATATATCATATCTCATTTTGTATACCACTATTTCTATAACATATACAAAGGCTTACTTACATAGATGTAAGAGGACTAAAAGCTATTTATAATAACATAATTAGGTATCTCTATTGTAAATCCAATAAGTATACAACCTATATTGATAAAGTATCATTTTCTTTAATAGACTTTAGCTCATCTCATTAGATATTTTATTCAACTACTTTATTATCATTATATATCATCAAATTTAAGTTTCTTATTTTAAAATTTTGATAATCAATAATGTGTAATCAAAATTCCTTATCAAAATTCCAATAATTTATAATAAAAATATTTTGGGACAACCAAAGGAATTTGTCATTATAACCAGATTTAGAAGTCTTCATCAATCCAAAAGTTCACTTTATGCCTTTGATTCACATCTAGATAACAATAAGCTAAAGCACAGCATTTAGGCCATTGTTAGATGTTGCTTATTTGAAATAGAAACATCCTATGTGTTGACCATCCAAAAGCAACCAAACATAACATTTATTGACAATTGTTCAACTAAGTGGAAGATATAATAGGCTGAGAATTATGCTTCATATTCGTAAGTCTCAAAATATTGTACTTTATATTGATGAGCAAAGCAAGTCTAATAAAGACTTAGTATCTAGAATGATAAAAGATGTAAGCATTAAATCTTTTATCCTCAACTGTACCCTAATTCCTAAAAAAGATGATATGGTGGATCAATAAGGAAATTGCTTTAGAGCGTAGAATCAAAGGTGAGATGGCACAATTTGGTATAGGTGAAATATGTACAGCCATATGCATCTTGCACATTATGGTTGGAAGTGAAGGGAAAAGTCCCCACAACTAATAGACTAACCCAATTTCCTAGTTGATGCTATCAATATTATATAAATCAAGAATCAATTGAACATCTACTCTTTAGATGCCATTATTCAAATAGGGCACGGAAAGAGATGACACAAAAAATCCTCTAAAACCATGTAAAGATATAATAGATGAAAACATTAGAATGCAATACAAAATGAGAGAAAGAAAATGGATATGCAAAATTGTACTATCTTACTTGGTATCGTTTTTATGGGACGAGAGCAACAATCGAGCATTTAGGGATATGGTTAGAAGCATTGAGAGACTTATTGAGGACCTCATATAGCAAATAAGACTATATTTGTCAATCTACAAAAGTAAGGCTTCTCTTAATAATCTGGCAATGGACATATAGGGTATTGTATAATTTATATGTGCATTCTCTAAACTAAGTGTAATAGGAAGAAAATAAGCTCATTAATAGGGAGAAAGTATTATCTGCAACTTCACAATGTTTTTGGATGCCTTTTATGGCAAATAAATTCATTTTATTATTAAAAAACTTTTAGATGCTAAGAGTCACCATTTATCTAAGTAAAGGCAAAATAGGAAAACTTAGTAGAGGAAAGAAACTAAAAGATTGTAAATTAAGAGTGTAAATATAAGGATCAATTATAATCTTCAAAAAATGGCTATAATATAGAGCTTTCGACTCACTTTAACTTCTTTGTTTTCGAATTGTACCTAAAATCACATATGAGTCAAAGTGAGTATCTTAAACAATTTCATTTCAATAATCGTTAAGTGCTATAGAATAATTTCATAATCAATTAAGCATCTATCACCTTCTTGACCACTTTTTTTATGTTTTTAACCTTTTTTATCTTTCCCTCATTGCCTTACTTCCTTCCTCGAGATTAAACATATGCATTACCACATCATAGATTAATCCTATAATAGATTTTTAACTTTTAATCAGAGAAACCATTTTATTGTCCTCCCAACTTCACTTGTTTGAAAATATATCCTTGAAGAACTTTGCATACTTGGGTATGTGTTTGAAAACCTCCATAAAATATAAATTGATTTGTAATATCTTTAGCTTTTCTACGAAATTTGCAAATTTTGCATCTAATTTATTCTTTTGTAGCCTTTATGGAAACGGAATCTTTAGTGTATATGGGGGAGTAGGAACATAAGAAGGATCTTCTTTCTTCTTATCTTCCTTTTCCTTTTTCTTTTGTTGTTCTACATGATGGGATTTAGCTTATTTTCATATGGTTCTTCTAACTTTTTCTCACTCTTAAGTGTGATGGCTTTTAATTGCTTCTTTGGATTTGCTTACATATTGTTTGGGAGACTCCACGCACTTTGTGTAGAAAATGAATTGGCTAAGTAGCTCTCTTAAACCTCCAGATTATGAATAGAAGCTGCATGATTCTTTGCTATTTGGACAAAATTTTCTTCCATCCTCTTTTAGGTCTCATCTTGGCTTGTGAACTTATAATTCAGCATATCCGTTAACTTATCCACCTTAGATTCCAATAAACTGAGCTTGTCTTGTTACTTGAGTTATCATTTGATTTCGTATATTGTTAGACCAAGGAAAATTCAGTTGGTTCTTCTATCTAAGATTATAAGTGTTCGAGTGGGGATTATTATCCCCAACCATATTATGCTCGCATAAAGTTGAGTTGTTCTAGGATTATAAGTGTTCGAGTGGGGATTATTATCCCCAACCATATTATGCTCGCATAAAGTTGAGTTGTTACATGATGTTGTTTTTTATTAGCAAGAAATTTTCTATAATATGACTCTCTTGTTCATATAGCTTGCATCCGTGTTAAATTGCTTTGAATGGGCTAGAAGATGTAGTTTTCAAGCTGCTCAATTGTTTGGTTAGGTTTGCAACCTCAGCTTATAATCCTATCATTGAATTTACAATTAGTACTCCCTTTTGATCTCAAAAGGTTGACTCCTGTCAACTTCTTTCCAATGTCTAAAGAAAGCTATTATTTAATATCTCTTCTAACAAATTATGTGCCTCCTTAACTATTTTTTTTGGTTAATGAGCTAGCCATTGTTGCATTAATGATGCCTTGTATAGGCAGATTCAATTTATTATAGAACGTTTGCAAGAGAAACTCCTTTGGCAAATTATGATGTGGAAAACTTCTCTACAATTCCTTAAATCACTCTTATGCTTTATATAAAGACTCAATGAGCCTTGTAGTCTTTGTCAAGAGGAAGTACTTAACCAAAAAGGCTTGCACCATCTACTCTTATGTTGTGACGACACGTTGGCTCCATCATTAAGTGTAAAAGGAAAGAGTATAATCATAGTTGCATCTTTTGATAACCTATTGTACCTGAATGTATCACAAATCTCCAAGTAATTAACAAAATGAGCATTAGGATCCTTATTTGCCAATCCATAAAATTGTATGTTGGTCTACACCATGTTCAGCAGTGTTGGTTTGATTTTGATTGTATTGTTTTTGCATTGGTGATCTTGTAATTTCTTTTTGATTGCATTAAACCCTAGCCTTATAAAGCCCATAAAGGTCCTTTATTGTTCTCCTTGGTTCTTTCCTTCACCATCGTTCTTTCCATTTCTTCTTAGCATTTAGCTTTTCAATCTCTATTTCTTACTTTGTGATGTCTAAATTCAATTAATAATGAAAACTTAGGGGTTATTCTATCCTTGTTTTGTCTTCCCTTTATCATATTAATTTAATTATGCTTGATCCTAGATAGCCTAAGGTTTTGATTACCCTCTTTTGAGATCTAATCAAATAATCCCATCTGAAATAGATAACAGTAGAATTGCAACCTCTTAATTGGAAAAACTACTCCTAACTACTCAATTACATTTGAAGCAATCCTAAGGATAATTGACTCATAATTAAGGTCTCTCTTCAATTGTTTATTAATCTAATATCCGCACGTCTATTAAGCTACTAACTCTCATTGAAAACCTTAAAACATATAACTTGATTCAATCTCTTAATTTTTTTATCAAGTATAAGCATAACAAATACCAAAAAGTATTAATATATATTGAATTGAACAAGAATAAAGTTTAATAAAAAAATTCAAGAATAATCCCTAATATGTATTTAGAAATCCATAATCATGTTCAAGATCCCACAAATCAAAATTAACATCCAAGACAATGAAATATAAGAAGAGAAAAAAAGAAAACAATTTTTGTCTTGATCTAGAAATTCTAGAAACACTAGAGTTGATCTTGATTTATCCACTTTGATTCCCTTGTTTATGATTCACAACCCTTTTTGGTGTTTTTCTTTACCTTAAATACTTTTTGAGGCCTTTAGGGTTTTCTATAGCATTTCTCCACTTGTTTTAGTTCTAAAAATAGCCCCAAAAAGTCAAGAATACAAAAAATTTATGTGTTGAAAAAGATGATCAAGATTATGCGTGGGATGCACAATCGTGACAAAGGCTCATCCTACGCAGCCAGTCATACACGATCATAAATCTTCTTATTCTTCACGCCCTTCTTCATCTTTTCTTTAATATTTTTAGTTTCCACTCACTAACAAGCACATTAGACAACCCTTGAAATATAATATTAAGATTAAATCTTTGCACTAAAATAATAAAAGAATTAAAACACATAAAAGCACTAACAAGAACACAATTCTAAGTCCTAAACACATGATTATCATCTAAGAAGAAATTTAAAAGTAGACTTAAACCTCTAAAAAGCATACTATAATATAAATTTATCACCTTCAAAGGAGGGTTGATAAGATCTTTGGGATTTGTGGGACTTATGCAATATATATAGACAACCAAAGTTATCAAGTACCTCATTAACCTTGATCTAGGAGATTTTGCAAGAGCTTCCACCTGAGCAGTGCTAAGATCTAAGATATTAGAGGGTGAAGGATCTCCATATGTCTCAGTGCTAAGATTTTTTAGAAAAAAAAGGGAGGGCAAGAAAGATATGGTTAGAAGTGACTTATAGGAGCAATGTGGTTGAGGAATAGATGGGGAGGGCCTTAGCTACAACTAGAAGTAGGAAGTGGTTATTGGGTTTTACCTTAACAGTAAAAAAACTAATAGAGTAATAGGGCAGGAAAAAAGAAAAAATGGTAGGTTGCTAGTTAAACTAAAAAGTTAAGGTTAGAAGGAGGACTGTAAGAAAAAAGGTGATAGAGAGAAATTGGAGCATTAGAAGGAAAGAGAGATACTTTATCCTTAGAGCATCTTAACATAACATAATAATGGTTTAGGTATCAACTTAAATAATACAATTACGTCATATATATAAATAAATATATATCAAGGAAAACCTCTGAAATTATACCAATATATGACCTTGGACATAGTTTAGTTCCGAATCGATCCTCTTTTTGTGTGTATGTGTGTGTGTGTGAGAGAGAGAGAGAGAGAGAGAGATGAACATACAATGAGTGAAAGCATAAGCCCATAAGTGTTGAATATAAATCAATGCAATCTTTTTATTCTATTGAGCATAATAATGTTATCTGAGATGTTATCTTAACCGTTTGACATGAAGATAAACACTTTATCATGAATACATATGGTTACGCAATTATTTCACTATCTAAAATAGCTATTGCTACTATTTGTAATCCTAACCCAACTCATATCTAAATTAGTGAAATAGATTTTTGTTATTGCTTCCTTTATTCTTTTTTTTCACTTTTTACATTAATTCACAATCAATATGAAACAATCAACTACTTATAATGCCAAACTCCAAACTTAAATTATGTTAAAATAACATATATGGTTTCATCATTCGAATTAAGCACCAATTTTCATAATCATTTGTTAAAACTAAATTGCTCACTAATGATAATATCTATTAACCTTATATAATTGTTCATAAAATAATCAAACTTGCAATGAATCACTTTAATTTTCATTATTTATTTTTCTAAGATTATGATTACTTTAATTGAATACATTTGGATCGAGTGCTTGTAGTGCTTCCTATTAATAATAATGTTAAGGCTCACAATCTCCCCATACCTAAGTTGTACAATTCCACTGTATAATAGAAAGCAAATATGATAAATACAACTATATAAAAGGTGAAGAAGAATGAGAAAAAAATTAAGCAAGCATATATGGGACTTGACATGGATATTAGTTACTATATTGTTCTTAGTTGAACTTATATTTCATGACCAACATCAAAACTAGGCACAAAACTCATAGAAAGAAATATGAAACAAATAATTCAAGCAAGCAAACCAATTTAAAAATTGCTAAGACTAAGTAATCTTTTGGTGCCTAAAAATAAATGATTAGATTTCCTCTTAACAATTGTTTCTTTAGAGTCTTATAGTTGGACTCTATCATCAGGGAGGTAGATGTAGGACTTATAACTTTCCTCCTTCAAAATCTATATTTGCAATACAAAACATTTTTTCCTTTAATATTTGAGATTGCTCATGTCCATAACGTTTTATGCTTCTATGGTAGTCCCTCATCTTACTTCATGATAACCTAAAAAAGGATCATAGACTTTGGTGTCTATTACATCAAAATATCCAAAATCTTCATAAAAAGAAGAGTTTAATATGAGCTTATTATCCTTCTTTTATTCATCCATAATAATGCATTATCTCATTCAAATTCCTCCTTTTTCTTAGTTGGATCCTCATTAAGTTTCATAGTGATTTCCATTTTATGCTCCTCATAATTTACTTTCTCTCTGTTGGAAAGGTTCTTTGCACCATAATATTGATGGAGTTGCCTAATTGTCCAATATGAAATTCTAAATTTTTATCCAAAGTCACTTTGTGGTTTGCTAACCTTTATCAACTTAATGGTTAACTCCCAAAATAATCTGCTATCTAATAATTGCATAATGGCTAACCCCCAATGCAGTTTGCTATCCTCTAGAAATTCAATGGCTAACTCACAAGGTGGTTTGTTAACCTCTAATGCTTAATGGCTAACTCCCAAGATTGTTTACTAACCTCTGATTGATTAATGGCTAACTCCCAAGATGGTTTGGCCTATTAAGGTGGGGAATTTGTTCAAGTTTAAGAATGTTAATTAGTTGGTAGGCCTTTATAAAGTTTTCATAATTGCTCTACCTTAAATCATAAGTTTTATTATAGACGGTATTTCAATGATATTATCAATTCCTCCAATGATTAACTTATTTAGTTATCCCGGAAAAATAACTCTTAACAATAGTTACCACTATGGTCTCTCCCCTATAACTTGCATGATAGTGTTTTTGCTAGTCCCTTTATTCCACTCATATCATTCATTTCCCTTATGAATGCCTTAAACTATATCATCAAAGCATAGAAAGATAGCTAGAATTAGAATTTAAGATAGCTAGAATTAGAATTTAAGATGCTCTAAACTTAAGAATATACAAAAATAACAAAAGAATAACAAACAAAAATAACTAACCAAATAACTAAATATTACACTATCATTGAAGACAATGACACCAAAAATTTTATGCAAGTTTTATATAACTCTTCTATTCTAATACAAGACTAGGGCAGGTGGACTTATCAATTTATAATATTTTAATGGTTAGTGGAGTTTGATCCTGCGAAGATAAATAACTTCTAATTCTAATTGTCCTAATCTTATTTGATAAATAGTTAATAAAGATATAACTAACTTAAACCTAAATTAGACTGGATAGATTAAGATACCACTTGACATACAAGCAAGTAAAAAATGATAAGAAATCAAATATTAGCATAAATCTAGATAAGAATTTACCATATCATTGTCTTATACTCATGATTTAGTTATTTAGATATTTATCACTCAGATTGAAGAAAATTCTTAGTGTAATGATCTAATACCTATCGATATATAACTACCTACACTTAAAAGATTAACTAATAGTTTCATTTTAATTAAAAAATTTTAAGATGCCTTAATATATATGAGATTTTATAAAAATATTTACCCTAATACTAGAAAAACTATAAAAGATTATTCTAATGCCCTATTTAACTCTTAATATCTATGCCATAATCTACTTACATGGAACATCTCTTCAATCATCTATATATAAGTGATGATAAAATCTAATGGCTAGCGTTAATTAAATCATTATTAAGAACAAATGAAGTTCCAAGCCATACTTCTTTTGCATCTGATCTATATTAAACACAAGTTAGTTCATAAGTGTAGGCTAGACTGTGTTTAACCAATATTTGTGATTTTTCCATACTTTTACTTAAAATAGCCTTTGATTTTTGATAAATATCACCCTAAGGAAAAATCTTCAACAATTACCTAAAACATAACATAAATAAATTAAATCATGATAATTTATATATAAAGCATAGCAAAATACTTAGGGGAATATAGATAAAATTTTATGTTTATTACTTTTAATAATAAAAAATCAAAAGATAACTAAAATTACTTTAAGAAATCTTAAATAATATAAAGATTTTGGCTTTTGGTCATAGTCATAGTATGAGACACGACTATGTTCTAAATTGAAACTTTAGCATCAAATGACAATGTTTGTCTTACCATGTATGTTTTTAAGGTTATGCTTTTAGCATGATCTTAAGAGTATTTTGCTAGTCTTTGTATGATTTGGTACTCAATATGAAAATATTTTGTTTATAGGACTTGCTTTACCTCCTCAATGTTAAAGGAGCAAATTTGAGTAAGTTAGAGCCAAGTTAGAAAAGTTTTAGCATGAATTTGAATGAATACAAGTTAAACATGGACCCTTATTTAGAATAAGGGTCAAACATACATTATTGCTCTTCCTTGTGTTTGTTCTTAGTCTACTTTTGGTTTTTGAGGAAATTGTTATATAAAGGAACATGGCCTAAATATAGACCCATGTTTATGGCCTTTAAACAAGTGTTCCTAAGATGAACCTTTATATGCAATTATTAAGGAACTCCTAAGTCAACACAAGGCTAATGAACTCGTATTGATATTGATTTTTACATGAATTAGGATTTTTATTTTATTTTCTTTTTGATTCATTTTAAGACTTTCTTTCTTGATCTTGTGATTGTTTTCTAAAATTTAGGATTTAGGTACTTGACATTACAACTATCAAACACAATGGTATGATAGTAAAAATAACATATTATGGTCGATTATGCTACACCTTTGCTTATAAAGATAAAATCTAGCATTATTAGCCTAAAAGTGAAGGCTAATAATTTTGAGATTAAGCCTAACATGGTTCAAATGGTGTAACAACTCATGCAATTTGATGGGATGTTATTGATTCCCTATGTTTTGATTGATAAAATGCTTTTAATTATAAATTATAATTATATTGTGTTTTATAGAGTAGATTAGAGAATTGGAGCAAAATGTGAGGACAAAGTTGCAAATTTTGGAAAAGAATGAAAGGACGCAAAAAAAATTCTAGGCATAAGTATGCCCACACCTTAGTCAATATGACTACTTCATAAAATAAACATGATTAAATGGATGAGGTCTTTCTAGAATCAGCAGGTCCTAGTTAATTCTACCTTTGTTTTGCTCTATTTAGGAGTTTTGATTAGGTAGCACTTGTTTTGATTGGAAAATTCAAGTGGATGTTGGGTTCTTCATATTTAGTCTTGATCTTAACTTCTATCCCTTATTTTTAGGAAAATAAGATAGGGTTTTGGGATTATATAGAAGAAAAAGGAATAGGAGTAGCCATTTTGTCTCCCTCTCATATTAGTTCATTTTTAGTTTTTCTATATTCTTGGGATAGTTATTTATCTTTCTTTTATGTAATCTTTGAGAACCATATGTAACTAAACTCTCTCGTTTTCTAGCCAAAGGTTAATTAAAGTTTGATTCTTTAAGAATTGTAAGATATATTTATTCTTCTTTATCTTTTGTTCTTCGGTCTCCTTTTTTTAATGTTGTTAATAGATTAGATCCTAAGAGCTTGCTTAAGGTTGGTAATTGGTAAGAGAATTAATCAAAAGAGCTTCTTTTGGTTAATGAGGAAGTAAGAAGAGAGAGGTTATTAGTGCTTGTTCACAACCATAACTAGTTTGTTAAGGAATAAAAGGGTTTATCCTTACATCAATAATCAATTCAAAGGATCAAAACCAAAATTATACCTTAAGCTAGATGTTCATTATTATTTGAGTTCATTTAATTGGCTTTTTTTCTTTTTCTATTTTGCTTTTAATTTATTTGAATTTCTATCTTAAAATTCCTCTCTTTTATTGTTTTGTTAACTTGGAAGAAGAGATAAGCTTTACCAATCCTTGTAGATTTCACCTTATTCATCATTATATACAACTATTTTGTGATTAGTGTATAATTACATTTGTAAGATTTGACACCCACTAGATTTTATTGTTGTTTTTAGGGAGTTGGTGTCAAAGAGAATTTATTTCTTTTATGCCCTAAAAATTCTTATACAAATGAACTTTAATGTGATCGTGAGAATGAGAAAATAATTAGGAGATTAAGGAAACTCTAATTATATGGTTATGAAGCTTCTTATTCTTCATCTCCTTAATTGGAACCGATACCTGATTTGACATAATCCTCTATTAATTCTAAAGTTTAAGTGAGTGACCATGATTAATCAAGAGAGAACCTTAAGAGAAATGTAAGATTCGACTTAGTAACCTATTTTTGTCATTTTATAAATCTAAATATAGATTTTGAGCTTAAGTCTTATCCAATTCACTTGCTACCCATCTTTTATGGCCCTAAGAATGAAGGAATTTCATATGGTATACTCAAGTATGAAACCAAAAGGTGTACTTGAGGAGCAAATTAAGTTAGGTGTCTTTCCATTCTCACTATGTGATAGAGTTGAAGATTGTTTTATTTATCTCTTAGGTCCATTACTACGTAGACAAATATGGTGAAATTGTTCCTTGAAAAATATTCCCTTCCTCAATAATTGTCAGTATAAGAAGGGTGATATATAGAATAAAGTAAAAAGATGTTCAGACCCTTCATAAATATTAGGAAAGACTTAAGCAATTATAGCAAGATAAACTCAACATAAGATCTATAAACAACTCCTATTTCAATACTTTTATGAAGAATTAATACCAATGGAAAGACGAATGATGGATTCAGCTAGTGAAGGTACTATAGTGAATAAAAATGCTCAACCTACTAAAGATTTAATCTCCAACATGGCTGCTAATTTGACTGTAAATAAGACTCATCTTTAAAAAGAGTATACAAGGTAAATGTCTCTAACCTTGAACAACAAATTTCTAATTTAACCTATCTCGTTCAACAAATGCCTATATGAAAGATGCAATAAGTTAATACTTTTGGGATTTGGGTTGCTCCTAACCATTAAATTGATATGTGCCTATCATTTGAAGATGAAACTTAATAGCATACCAATATGTATGGAGGAATTTCAAGTCCATCGTAAAGGAAATATGATCTTTAATTTAAAATTATAACCCATAATATAGGGATCACTCTAACCTCAATTATAGAACAAAACCACCAAATTTCTAAAATTTTTAGAGTTAACTAGTGATTCCACCTCAAAGACAAGTATATTTTTAGAAGATATGGTTAATGCACATATTACTAATTCACAATAATTTTAACAAAAGAAAAAATCAACTATAAATTTAAAAGATTAAATTAGTCAACTACCATCATTAGTCAGTAGATTGGATAATCAAGGTAAGTTAATTTCACAACCCATTATCAATCTGAAGTAAAATGTAAGTGAATCACCCTTTGAAGTGCAAAATAGTTAAAAGGACATCAAATGAAGCTAGGAATAACTTGAAGGAAACCAAAAAACGAAGTAATAAATACCCAAAAACAATCCAATCACTCTACGGTGGTCAATGGCAAGAAATTAAAAGCATTAGTGACTAATCCTGCCTTCCTTAAAAGATGTTTCAAATCCAAGAAAGATGAGTAGAAGGAAATTTTTGAGACCTTTCACAAGGTAGAAGTAAATATTCCTTTACTTTATGCAATAAAACAAGTACCTTGCCATGAAAAAATTTTCAAAGAATTATACATCAATAAAGGTAAATTGAAAGGTAATGAAAGGGAAAGTGTGGGAAAGAATGTGTCAGCTATGTTCTAAAGAAAAATTTCCTCTACTTACAAATACATAGGTATGTTCACTACCCTATGTATAATTGACAATTAGAACTTGAAAGCTATGTGTGATTTAGGTGCTTTAATTAATGTCATACTTATATTTATTTATGAATTTTTAAATGTTACCTATTAAAAGAGATCGGTGTGTTCATCTAACTTACTAGTATAACTATTATGTACCGTATGGTAGTCTTATAGGATCTTTTAGTGGAAGTCAATAAATTGATTTTCTCTGTTAGCTTTTATGTGTTTGATATGAAAGAAAATTAATTCTCCTAACTCTATATTTAATTTGTTAGGGAGGCCATTTCTTAAGATTAACATAGAATTTGGTGAAGAAATCATTAAATTTAATATTATGATGTCATAAGATACCTTTGTAATTTATCATCTATTTCTATTGTAGAAGTTATTCATTGTTTAATGCATGAATTGTTTAAGTTGGGTGATGATGACAATCTAAAGAAATCAACTTGGAATGTGCAAATTATGAGACATAAGGAGCCATACTGCCTAGGTAAAGAGGTTAAAGAGATCTGCTAATTGGGAGGCAATCCAATATTTTTCCTTTTATGCAAATTCCCTTTATTTAAATTATGATTTTTTTTTCTTTTTCATAGCTTACATTACTTTATTTTATTTTGGGGGTAAAGAATATTCTTAATAGAGTCTAGGTGCACTTGACTATGGCATTCCCATATGTTACTATAGGACTTCTTCTAACTTAACAGCATATAAATGAATAAATTTAATAAAACTTTCTAACCCTAACTTCTTTTTCACCTCTAGCTGCCATTACCCCCTTCATAGACAACTAGGTCTTCTTGATGGCCTTCTTAGCTTTCATACAATTCACTCCACCCTCATACTAAGCTTATAAGAGGTGTATCAACCATGCTTAACTTTGTCAAAGGAAAGTTTTACTCCTATATTATTGTTTTCGTTAAAATTGTTGTGTATTAGTTTTGATATGTTGTTATGAAATAAATGTAGGGGAAGGTAGTTTAGTAGTTTGCTTTTGTTTTATACATGCTTTTGTGATTTTGGATAAATTTGTATAAAAATTAAGTTTTTATTAAGCTTGCTTTAGTTCTTATTTATTGAATTATCTTTGGATAAGTCTCATTTATTTTGAAATTTTTCTCTAAATGATTTGAGTTGTCATGAATCATTGATTTTGATTGAAATCAAATATAAAGACAAGAATGAATGTTAAGTTCTCACTTAGTATATAGTGAGTAATTATTTTTTATGATTGATTGGGATAAAGGTGTATAAAGATCCAATACATGTTAACCAACATTGTGAGCTTTTAAGCCTATTGAGCATTCATTATTTATGCTCTATTTTTTAAAATGAGCGATTGTCATATAGTTTATTTTTCTAGAACTTGTTTTTTTAATGTATGTTAAGACTAAATTATAAGACAAGATGTATTAAAATGATAAGGATGTTTAGCTTAACCATTTTGAATTCTTAAAAAGTCTCCTAGATTATATCTCAACTAATCAACCAATTTGAGACTTAAACTTTTTTTCTTGCATATGATCCATAATATAAGCCATATTTATTATGTTATGTTGATTTCCATAATTTTGAACCCTTTGTTGAAGGATTATGTGATCTTGTTTGCACGAGATTTAAAATATCATAATGAAAATTATAGTGAAGTGATTCAAGTTGTATATTCTTAATTTTTTTGCATATGTGTGTGTGAGAGAGAGAGAGACATAGAAAGAGAAAATAAAGGAAGAATAGAGAAAATAAAGGAAAAATAAAGAGGAAGAGATTAAAAAAGTATGATCATAATTAAGTGATTTGAATTAAGATAATTGTAGAACATTTTTATGTAAAACTCATATGGATGTGTTTATTTTTTTCTTTAATTTGATAATCCTAAGTCTCAACCCATTACAACCATTTCAAAGACCCTTAGATTTCTTTAACTTAGTTCATTATTTAGTGGTGGAGGTGTGATAAGGCAAGCCCATAGTAAGATTTTCACTATTTTTTTAAAAAAGAAAAATATATTTGTATTAACTCAAGCTAAGCTTGGAAAAATAACGCAACAACAGAGAAAGTAAAAAATCAATTGATAATCTACATTTCTTTCTAAACTCAGAACATTATAGATTCTAACGACTCCTCATACATGGATTGAGTTTAATTTTATTTTATTTGGCTATAAAAAGATCTCTAATACAATAGATTGTTGCATCTATCAACTTCTGCATCTCCATTGCCCTTCTCATGTGTAACCTACTGTTTTTTTCTTTTCAGAAAGTATAAATTGCACAACAAAACTTTGTTTTAAAAATTACGCCATCTTGCCTCATTTTGGTCATCATGTTAATAGTCCAATGTACTATGTTCACCTATTCATCATGGGGACAATGAACTTGTAATATATTCTAGACCCTGTCCCAAATAAGATGTTAAACCTTACATTAGAAAAATAAATGATTCCAGGTTTCACTCGCCCTTCTGCATAAGTTGCATCTAATATCCAAGTTGGTTGTAATGCTATACCATCTATCTTTAGTTTTAAGCCTATCTTTCATTGCAAACCAGTTTATGATTGCTGCTTTGGGGGATAACAAATTCTGCCATATTAGTTAGAACCAACGGAGCTTAGGATGAATATCCTTAAACAACTTATAGCAGGATCTGTCGAAAAATTCTTTGAAGTTAGTGAGCAATCGGATAATTTTGTCCTCCCCGCCTGCAGTAGATGCTAGGAAGTAAATTATTCAAGCTATCAGGCCCTTAGAAATTGCAGTTCTAGTTTCCATTGTGTAAGATAAAGCTAACTTGTGCTTGAATAAGTATCCTAGTAATCCTAGGTCTAAGCTCATTCATATTGATTAAGGGACTCAAATTCCTCCAGTTATTAAACGAAAACCATGTTGATTTACCATTTCCAATTAGTTTCTTCATCGAATGGTATCTTTGGTCTCTTAATCTCAATACTTGCTTGAAACTTCATGAGTTTTCTCTAGTTTGACTTAATTGCCAGAAGCTTTTCTCCTTCATATTGTACTCATTAATCCATTTGGAACAAAGGGACTCCTTATCATTAAATACCCCGCATATCTTCTTTGAAAGTAGAACTTTATGCTTAGATATAAGCGAAGTAATCCCTAAACCCCCTTCCTACTTAGCGAGACATAATTCATCCCATTTCACTTTAGCCTCCTTTGATCTTTCAATTTTTTTAGAAACCATTTGATGCATCTTTTAATCTCTTTTATAACCTTCTTATGGAACACTAAATAAGTGCTCTAATGCATATTTACGTTCCTTAATATAGTGGATATCAGCTGCAATCTTCTAGTAAAAGATAAGCACCTATTTTGCCAAGAATTGATCCTAATTTTATACATTTCAACCAAATGTAAGCAATCCACATACCTTGGTTTATTCATAGTAATTTGTATTCCTAGAATTTGAAAGAGGCATAAATTTATAGGTTTGGCAACTTGCTTAACTCTTCCACATTCTACATACCTGAACAAATAAACATATAGCTTTTATGAAAGTTAATATTCAGACTTGACATCTTACTGAATTCCTAAAGAATTGTCATGATTATAGTTAATGAATATGTATCAGCTCCACATAACAATAACATATCATCCATAAAAGCTAAATGATTTAAACTCAATATTTTGCATTTGTGACGAAATTTGAATCTTAGATTATCAATGTTGAGGGTTGCCAACATTTTGAAGAGGACTTAATTGGCTATTGAGAATAGGTAGGGAATAGAGGGTCTCCCTACCTAATACCTTTAAAGTTCTTGAAGATGGTTGTTGGAATTCCATTAATTAGCAAACTAAATTTTGTTAATGTAATACATTGCTCTATCCATTCAAAAAAAAATCTAGAAAATCGAAAACTTGAAGACTATCAATAATGAATTCCCATTTGATTGTATCAATGTCTTTTAAAAAATCAATCTTGACATAATAGCTCTTAATGTCCTTCTTGGAAGTATATTTCTTCAATATATTTGCAATTATCTTTGAAATGACTTTATATATGTTATTACGAAAAGATATAGGGCAGTAATCTTTCATGGAAGTGGGGTTTTGGATCTTTAAGATGAGGCATATGTATGTTTGTTGATTTCCTTGAGAAGTTTGGAGGAGTAGAAAAATTCCTACAATGCTTCCACTACCAACTCACCAGTAATGCTCCAATTCTTTTTGAAGAAATGGGTGTTAAATCCATCTAGCCCTGGAACCTTAGATGGATTCAAGCTAAATAGAGTGTTCTTAATTTTCAACATTAAAATTAGACTAATTAGGACATCTCTAACTTCTTCACAAATTTTCTCCTTAATACCTAAGAAAGATCTGCTCTTCTACTTAATTCAAGCATTCCCATCAGATTCTTGATAAAAATCATCTCAATATTCTCAATCTCATCTTGGTTTATACAAAAACTTCCCCTGTCATCAGCTAACGTGGTAATTTTATTTCTATTTCTTCAAGCCAAGACAGTGTTTTATAAGAACTTTCTATTAGTATCTCCACACCTAAGCCAATTAATTATAGATTTTTGCCTCACAATGGAGTTAGATCATTCAACGCTGAGTTGTATTACCTCAAGCATATGATCGGCACTTCGTATTGATCCAAAGATCAATCCCTTGGAAACCAAATCAAAAATAATCAAATTCCAAGGATTGCAATACAGGATGCAA
>JAOSBK010000004.1:28548374-28558897 GCA_027568895.1 Erythroxylum shatona
GTAGTAAACCCTAACTCAGGAATTTACAACAATGAAATTAGACTTGACGATGTAAGATTAACTCCCTTTTAAAGAACTGGTGAACTCAAGCCGATGCTACATCTTCCAGAGGAAAGGTGGGTTTAGCCAAGCATGACTCCGGATTCTCTCACGACTGTTGAAGATCGGACGCCATCCATGATTGCAATAGAGACAGACGGTGGAGTAGAGATGGTGGCGATGACCGAAGATGAAGGATGGAGATGATCGGTGGAAAAATCATCTTCTGCCTCCAAAAATGATGTGTCTCGAAAAGATCCCGTCCTTTGACCTAAAAATAGCAAGGCTTTTAAATGATGGATGCGGGTCGGGTTGACACAGTGAGAGAACTTTCCAAATAAAGTCCGGATATTTGTCTGCTCGCCGCAGCGAGATGATTTTTTGACGTCACGACGTGTAGTCGCCGCAGCGTGCTCTTCTCAGGTCGTTCGCCGCGGCGTGCTGCTTGTATCACGTCGTGGCGTGCAGACTTCTTCATGCGCCGCGACGTGTTGATTCTGATCCTTTTGACTCTTCTTTTTCCCCTACAATATGAAACAACAATTTGCAGTATCAATTATCCTTGGAAAAATTATGATGAAACCAATGTAAATTTGCAACAATTTTACTATCAAATTGTATAAAGTATGAGCTCATGCAAGGGACTAATTAAAGCACAAAATCACAAATTAAGAGTCCAAAAAGCACAATAAATACTATGAAAGTGTAGCCAATTTGTATAATAAACTTGGGCTCAATCAGCATGCATCCTCCTAAATTTTTAAATTATAAATGTGAGGTGACATGTAGCTTTGATGTTGGATTTCTATCAACTTGTCTTTAGCTCTTTGTATTGATTTTGCCAATTCTATCATATCAGTCTTTATGAAATCCTTTTATGCAAGCTTTACCATCCGCAATTTCCCCTTTAACTAATAAGCCTTATACCCGTCCACCTCCGTAAGTCACTTGTTCCTATCTAGTTCTTCAAATCCCTATCTTTTAGTTAAGCAATTGAAAAATCTGAATGGGGCTCTATAGATTTATCAATCGTCATGTTATGTATTCCTATCCATGAGTGATCTAAGCATCTTGGCTCTCTAAATGGGCATAAGAATTGACAAATTTATTAAGCTAATGTTGATTTACCATGAATCTATCCAATTTCCTTCTTATGAAGTACTCCCCCTGTTGTTTGTTATTCCTTGTATAAAGATAACCAATAAACCTTAAATCCACTAAATTAAGCTCCTATATAATTTCTAATAGATCCTTTCCCACTCCCCTTAACCTTGATCTATCACCCTCAGTCTCCATAGAAGAAAGAATGCAATTGTAGCCTCCCATAACAGCACAAGGTCCTCCTTTCAAAGACTAAATTATCTTGACATTCTCCTAATTTTTTTGCTATTTAGAATGCATGATTAGATGTATAAATAACAAAGAGTTTGATGCTGCTAGGGATATCTTGTATTTTGCATATACCATGCATAATTTGATTTGACATGAATCCCGGATAAACATTGGCTCTCTTTTTATTGAACGTGATAATGATTTTGCCATTTTGATGAAAAATATGATTAGAAATCAGTTTCCATTTGTCACCCAAAAAAGAAAGTGATGCTTGTAGCTATGGAAGCTTTATTTTAGTTTCCAATAAACCCAACACTATAGGTTTTTTCTCTAAAGTTATATTGCTTGTTATTTAAGAGGGTCATTGAGCCCTCTTATGTTCCAAAATAAGAAGTTACTGCCTTTCTTTTGTTGATGACAAGCTTAAAATCCCCCAGTTTGTTCCCTTATCCATATCTTCTCCATTCCCTAAAATATTATAAACATCTTCATTAGTTTATAATTCATTATTTTTATTCTTCTCCTGTGTAGTCCCCTCAATTCGCTACTTCTCTAGCTTGCTCAGATTCAATTTCTTTTCCTCCATCTAGCTATCAAACACATTATTAAGTTGTTTACTGGTTTTTCTTCTCAGGTTTCCTTTCATTTTTATTTTCCTCCACCCTCATAACCTCATTGTAGAAGCCTATAAGCATTATCTAAATGTGGGAAAATTTGATAACATGTATAAAGTAGACATATTTCATATTAATTCCTTATATTTTGATTGATAAAATGCTTGTAATTCTTGATCATAATTATAGTTTTTCTGTGGATTGGAGATTTGGATCAAAATGTGCTTAAAAGTGGAAATTTAGCAAAGAAGGACCACAAATGCAAATTTTGGAAAAGAAAGAAAGTTTACAGAAGAAAAGCTACAAAAGAGGTTTGCAAACATGTTGTGCCCATGCTATACTTAATATGACTGCTCCAAAAAATAAACGTGAATAAATAGATGAGGCATTTCTAAAGTCAAGGGTGCCTAGTTATTTTAGCCCTTTTTTTTTTTTGCTTTGTTTAGTAGTTTTGATTAAGTAGGACTTGTTTCAGTAGATAAATTCTCACTGTAAGTGCGATCCTTTAGCTTTATTCTTTATCTTAGCTTTTATCCCTTATTTTTAGGATGATTATATAGGGTTCTAGGATTAGTTATAGGGAAGAGGTGCAAGAGGCAATTCTCCCCTTCTCCCTCTCATCTTGGTTCATTTTAGTTTTTCTACATTTTTAGATAGTTCTTTATCTTTATTTTATGTTGTCTTTAAGAATAATATGCAAATAAACTATCCTTTCTTAGCCAAAGATTAATCGAAGTTAGACTTTTCAAGAATTATGAAATCTAATTATTTTTTACTAATTTATTCTTTAATATTTGCATATCATTTGAGATTATTAATATTATTGTTTTATTTGACTGATACAAAATTATTTAATTATCAAAATAATATATTCTCAATTGGAATGATTAAATCTATACTTGTTTCATTTTTCTAATCTTTAGTGGTGAAATAATATAGTTAATATAGGATGTTTGAATCATATTATGTGGATAAATAATCTAGTCTAAATAAATCGAGCTTGCGTGTTTGTTGGCTAGAATTAGTGGTGTCTCTAGTTTTTAATATTATCAATATATTGAATCCTAAAAGAGAAGTAATCTAGGAGGTTGTTTTTGTTAACAAGAAAATAAGGATAGATTGGTTGTTAGAGCTGGTTAATAATCATAATTAGTTAATCAAAGAGTAAAATATTTATCTTTGCATTATCTATCAATTCAAAGGACCAAAACTAAAATTAAACCTTGGACTACATGCACATTGTTGATTTCATTAAATTGTATTCTTAGTTTGTTTTTTTTTTTAATTTCTGCTTTTAAGCTATTTCAATTTATGTCTCGAATCTCCAATACTTTATTTTGTTTACAAAGATTTAAAAAAATCAATATTACTTATTGATATATAAAATGTATTTGTGATTAAAGTAGGATTATATTTGTTGGATTTGACACCCACTAATTTCTATTTTTTTCCGTAAGACCTCTAATGCATGTTGATATCAGTTCCTTAAACATTTTTTATCAACATCCTTTCATCTTCAATATATTAAATTTACCTAAAAATAAAATAAGTTTTCTTGTGTAAGATAAAAAGTAAAATTGCAACATTAAACCTAATAGTTCATTTAGACATCTTCCACCGGAATTCAACTTGCAACAAATATTTTACATTTGTGTGCAAGGGCGAAACTACAAGCTTTAATACCTAATTGCGAAGAAGCTGAATTAGATTACCACTACCACAGAATACCATTGTTTGGTTTTGAATTATATAAAGGAAGAAGCTTAATTGAACATTTGATATGGGCATGCGGGCACTAGACAAAAAAATATGGGTGACAGCCTTTCCAATTAATCCACTAACAGCATCAATAGGTCCTATTTACATAAGACTATTTTAGTCCATTCATGCGCGGTGGGGTAGAGAATAGAGATTCCACATGCAATAAAAATGGTCCAATGTCTTCCAATTTGATATCCCCATGTGCTTCAGTGCTCATCTTCTTTGTTCTATAATTTCATGTATGACATAACCCATCAGGACCGGTCCTGGAAATGGGTTTCCCTTTCTTTGAGATCCTTTCAACAGCTGGTTGGATTATCATTGGCGTCCCTCTAAAATCTCGTGTATCCCTTTTTTCCGCTTTTCTGAGAACACCCATCTTTTTCCTTTTCAATTCAATGTCGTTTCCTTCTTTGTGAAGAAAGCAACTTTCAACCAATGTAACCGTGAAACGGTGGCAATTTAGGAGAGCACGTGAACATTAAATAAGGTTTTCTGGAATTTACAAGGTTAAACTCATTTCCCGGAATTGTTCCAAGCTGAGAAGAGCTAAGTGAATCTACAAAGGCGGACAAATAGAAGGTTATAATCCCAACATATATATATATGTGAAAACAAGTTTGTCCTGACTCCTGACATTAGCCCCAATTCAATACAATCAGGGATTTTGTATTCGTAATAACTTATTACCTCACCCAATTCTACAAGCTATTAAATTAAATCCATTCCTTAATCTAATCTGCAAGCCTCATATATTGGTATCATTGGTTGATATTCTCCTATTTTTTGGGCGTATTCGCAAGAAAGTCAAGTTCCAAACAGGAACCGTGACTAAATTTATGGATAATGTGGATCACAATACAAAGATATTTTAAGCATTCAGATGCCAAAGTTTGTTTTATACGCAGCAGACACTGCAAGATTCACGTTTATTTTTCTCCTATGTACCCGTGACCGTCACAGAGGGATACGCTCGAGAGTAAAACCAGCCTATTTAAGAGTCAACTGTATTGCTGTTATAATTGTCAATTGACATCATAACTGATACGCGTAATATTAACCATAATAGCTTTGGCATCATAACAGTAGTTCGTGGTTACACGTCGAGAATGAAGGTCCAAGATGTTTTCCAACTCTGGGACATGAATTAAGTACCATTGCCAGTTAATAATGCTGGCACTCTTTAAGAGTTTAATGTTCTGCGCTTTTCTGTAATTAACATGCATTAAAGTTGATGAACGCAACTAATTCAGTTGAAATGGAAAACATGAAAAGAAAGGTTGGTGGACATGATCTGGATGCCTTTACTAACTTTGAAGCATTCGATAAGTACCGTTGGAGAAAACTGCAGTAAAGAGCAGCAAAGTGACATATTGTGCCAACAAACTACATTTCATTTCATGTCAATTAACCTGACCGACCATTAGCCCATCACCAAACTAACATACCAAAACACCACTGAATCCACTCCAACCAATATACCAATACCACCATTTTAACTCATGCACCAAAAGCTGTAAAATAACGTCATTAACTATTTTCTTGTTTACATATTTTTTTATATTCTTTTCACATTTTGACCTATTTACATAATTTGTTAAGTAATTAAATTTAAAACATATATTACTTTACACAAAATATATCATTACAAAAATTTCGTTGAGAATTTTAAAATGACTCTAATATTGAATATAATATTAATTTTATTTTAAAATATTTATTTATAATTCTTATTTATAAGTGTTATAAATTTATTAATAAAATATTTTAATAATAAAAAGTAAATTTAAAATAAAAGGTACATAAACTTAAAAGTAAAATGAACCATAACATTTATTTTAAAAAAATTAAGACCCAATGAAAATGCTTGAAATTACAACTAAACTAAAATAAATTATAACTACAACTAAACTCGAGATTACAATCAAACTAAAATTACAACAACCGAATTAAAAGTAAAATTAAAACACTTGAAAATATTATTTTAACATAAATAATTAATAGTTTAAAAGTCATTCGTATTTTTTTCCAAAATCAAAATATCGGCTAAAACTACTAGATGAGTCAGCTATTCCTTGAGGTTTTCCTTCTAGAACTGTATTTGCATAAATTTTCTTTTTTTTTAATTTTGAAAGTTTTACACGTCACTGGATCTTTGATGGAAAAGTGTACAATATTGGATATTATTTAACTTACAGTATTTACCCAAAATAGTCTACTCTGGTGTAAACCGTTCATAATCTCCGAGACCCAAAAAAGAAGTTGTCCGTAAAGATGCAAGAAATATATAGGAAGGATGTTGAACGTGCATTTGAAGTTCTCCGATCACGATTTGCAATTATTAAGGGAGAGGCACGTTTTTTGAAAAAAATTCATATTACATGATATAACGTCATCATGCATTATAATGCACAATATGATTATTAAGGATAACTGTGATTCTTAAGTTATCATACAAGATTGAAGGGAAATATTAGGCCTTGAAATTAATATAAATAGAGACTATATAATTAAATTTCAATAATTTCATATTCGATATAAGAAAATTAAAGTTAAAAAAATTCATTATGAACTTTGTAATGTAGTGATTGAATATTTGTAAGAACAAAATAGTAATTCAGAAAATTGGAGGTTAGATATGTAATAAAAATATTATATTTTTACATGTTATTAATTTAGTAGAGTGAGTGGTTGGAATATAAAAAAATTGTATAAGAAGATTGCTGAAATATTCTTTTTTAACTAAATTTAGTAAACTTTGTGTAATGCTTAGAAATGACAAAAGCCCATTATTAGAGTCTCCTTTGCTTAAACTGGCAATTATACTTAATCATACCAACTTTTTCCGGTAATTATTGGAACAACTGTAAATTAAATATCTCGTCACCATTATCATTAAACAATTACGTGTCACACCATAACCACCCCGACATAAACAACTGATCATTATTGTAGCAGCTCCTGTTGTCTTCTTCTCACCGTCCGGCTTGTGTTCAAATAATTCTCAGAGCGGCACTTACGTTTGCAGGATAAATTATACCAGAATCAGGCACATTGATGTCGTTTGAATCCAAATCTGTCGTCCTCCAGATCATATTCTATGTAATAGTTCTGCTGCTGAAAACTCCCCATTATGATAGCAGGACCACCAAGTACTCGTCCTGGACCAATCGCATTATTATCGGTGACGATAGTTAAGCACACTGCGTCTCGAGCAACAAACGCGATATAATTTTCCAAGGGCAACTTCATTTTAGCTCCGCCTTTAAACTGAAACACCAAATCGGGGAAAACCACCGTTTCGTTGCCGGAAATTTTGAAACATGGCCTTAAACCGGTCAGATTTTGGATGTCAGTTGCCAGCGTAAAGTTGGCCATTTGTTTTACAAATTCCCCTGATACTGGTTCAAAAACTGCCCTCTCCATGAACGTGAATGTTGTGCCTGAGTCTACTATCGTCCCTCCACTACCATCAGGTTTAGAAACCAAGAGACTGTACGGTATTTTCACATGCTTGTCTCCCACATTGATTTTACGCAGAGGTACATAATAATGACTTTGAAAAATAGCGCTGGAAGCATTCGGATTTTTTGAAAATGGCGTGTAGTCAAGACCCTCTGTCTTGGTATCTCCCTTACCCGACCCCGTAAACAAAATTAAGTCACTGCTCACCGGAGTGTCGTCGTACCTCCGAGAAACTAAACAATACGCGAACCTTCTCAAACCTAACTGTGATGGGATAGACTCCACGCTCCGACCAAACCCGGCAATTCCTTCGGGTTGTCTGGAGGAGAAAATGGAGCACCCCACAAGAAAATCACTTACTGTTAGTTCGGGAAAATCCAATGTTTCTGATAGTAAAAACCCCAACGTCGAACCTAAAGCATACTCAACAATATAAGGAGGGCAAGTCTGAGTACAGTTTCGGATACTCAGATCACAATCGTTGCATTTAGACAGGATGGTGGGGCCGTAAATCCATGAGCACTTGGGATTTCTGCAGCCAACAAGTTTAGTCGAAGATGATTGTTTGGGTATGAAAGTTGGGATCTTTTTTAGGTCAACATTGGGGAAATTGCACCTAGAGCAGAGGTAACGGGAGGTACAGGGAAACCAAACGAGACTACTGCCAGTGTCCATGACGAATTTGAGTGGCTGAGGAGGAGTGCCGAAGCTAAGAGAGATAGAGTAGCCGCCATAACTGCGTGAGTAAAGAGAGATGTCTTCGAGAGAGGAGTGTGTTGTCGGTGACTTTAGGTGGCGAGCTCTGGAGAGAGAGAGGGAAGATAGGTGATGGAAGATGAGGAGAGGATCTGAAGAAGGGTAATTGGTGGAGGGATATAGAGGAAGAGTGATGATGGTCGGTGAAGATAAGGACGTTGTAAAGAGGAAAAGGGAAAACAGAGAGACGAAGCAGTGAGCAGCAGTAGCCATGGTAGTGTGCTGTGTGTTTTGCAGCTTCTCTAAAGAGTTAGCTTGTGGGAAGTGTTGGCTTTCGCTCAAGCTTTTGAAGAACATTGACTGAAGTTGACATTTGGCGGTACCGAACATAATTTTGTTCAGGCATTGTAACGGTATAGAATTATGGTAGGGTATTGTATACGTATTATTGGATAATATTTTAGATAATTTTTTAAATTTATAAAATATTTTTTGAATTTTTAAATTATAAAATGATCTTTTAATATATTGTAATTTATAATTTATAATTTTTTTATCTACAATAGTCAACTATTGTCCTTGATACAAAAGTAAATGGGTAGTCAATAATAATATCATTGACTAACTAGGTAATAATGGAGGTAACTAAACAAAACATCTAAATATAGCAATAACTTATAAGAGACGCTCGAAGCCAACCACTATTCATAAGTTCCGTCTCGTCTTCGTACAAGAGGTTAGCAAGTTTTCAGCTTTCCTAGTCAATAATGTGGATCTAAGCCAAATAATGATCTTATCAGTTATTTTGTATTTATATTCCTCTGCTTGCTTGTACAACTTGTAATTCCTCTCTCTCTCCATATCATATACATGGTAGTAATGAAGCAACTTTAATTAGGATAGCATTGAGGGATGTCAAAAAGGGTCAAAAAGGGCCCGGCTTGGCCCAATTTTGGCCTAATCACGAGTTGATTATGGTCAGCCCGATGGGTCATACACGGGCCCAACTTTAATAATAGCCCGAACATTATTTCAAAAACGATGTCATTTTATCAAAAATGACATCATATTTTACGTTTTTCATATATATATATATATATATATGGTGGGTCGGCTGCCCGTCCGTGGTCGAATGACATCTTTAACAACATTCTCCTTCTTAGGTTCAGAGTGGATGATGCCCCATCTCAATTTAGGCTTCCATTTATAAGTTTGGTTTACTACTTCCAATAAATGAAGGATTCATCTCCAAATAACTTTCGAAAAATCGCAAGCAAAGAACAAGTGGTTTTGTTTTTATCAGCATTGTGGCAAAGATCACAGATTGTATCAAATGGGTTGAACCATCTACATTTAGTCCTAAGCTTATTTTTTATGGCTAACCAGGTAATTATGGAAAATTAGTTCACAGAATTCTTCCATATTAGATTACACCATGGGACCACCGTTAGATCATTTATGAATATTCGTTGACATGACTCATTAGTAAATGCTCCTTGCGGATTAAATGTCTAGCAAACAGAGTCAGGCAGTCTAACATCCCCTAGGCTTAGCAGGTACTCTAGCAGATATGAAAAGCCTCTAAAGTTATCCTTCCATTCCCCCTCTTGAATTAGATCCGCTACTTTAGCTCCCAAAGGCAATCTGTTTCTCAGATATTAGAAATTTGGGTTCTATGAGAGGAAATCTCTAACTAGTTGTCAAACCAAATCCAAGTATTCCCTCCTCCATTGATCTTATGTTTAATGTGGGGATAAATCAAATATCTTGTCTTCAACAAAAGGTTGAAGAACCAGGAAAATTGGCTAGAATACCAAAAATTCTGGTGTTGAATATGAACTGCGTAGACCCATTTCGTCTAGAGAGACTCCTTATCTGAAAGTAGTCTCCAAATCCTCTTGCTAAGTAATACTCTCTGCATAGTTGATGTGAAGGTGATACTAAGCCCTCCTTGTTTCTTAGGAATAGTAATATTACTCCATTTAACTTTAACATTTTTCTTAGTCTATCACTTTCTAGACCATAGAAAAGCCTTTAGTAATATGTCAATCTCCTTAATTATCTTTATAGGAAGAGAAGTATGAGCTAACCAGTGGATATGTAAGTTGCTCAATAATGAAGTCATCAAAGTGACTCTACCAGCATAAGATGGATGCCTGTTCTGCCAAGTAAGTATTTTGGTTTTTATGCTTTCCAGAATTGGGACACAATTAGCATACTTCATTTTGGAGGAGATATCTCAAGATAGGGGGATGGATGCAAAGCCCAGTAATTATCTTGAGCTCCTTGGCATTTCTTACATCTTCTAAGATAAAGATGTTATTTTCACTACAACAAAAACATACATTTCGAAAGACGACGCGAAACGTAGAAGACATTCGTGACATCTTTTCAGACGTCACAAAAAAGGCGAAGATTCGGCGACGTTGTACGCAGACGTCGTGAAAAAACAAAGTGTTTGACGTCGTTTTGTTAAGAAGACGTCGTAAAATAGTAACCTCGACATTATAGAGAGTTAAACATCGGGAAATGCCAGGTAATAAACGTACTGCCTCGGGCTTCCACCCGAGCAACACGGCGTCGTTTTTTAAATTTACTATTATTCTTATAACTTAT
>JAOSBK010000004.1:28584968-28595948 GCA_027568895.1 Erythroxylum shatona
CCATTCAATAATCAATAAATCACCATTTCAAATTTAATTTCCAATCCACTTCCAATTCCAAAATGCAAAATGCCAAATTCCAATTCCAAAATCCAATTCCAAATTTTCAATTTCGGTTGAATTTCAAAACTCAAAAATGACAAAAAACAATCAACCGAAATCAACTTCCAAATTTCCATTCCATTCGGATTTTTCATTTTCATCCGAAATCCACTTCCAAATTTTTCCCCAAATCTAACACAATAACACCAATTTTTAACCCTAAATCTACCATAATCCAACAATCAACACAATCACAGAAGCAATCATTTTCAAAACGCCATGAAAAATGAAACAAAAATAAAAAACATACACCCTAAAAACAATCAGATCTTCGGTGCCAATCCGTGTCGACGTCGAGTCGTGTGTTCTAGCTGAGCTGAGGTGGTCGTGCCGTCGTGTGGTGCGTCGAAAACTCGAGGAGGACGAAGGAGAAGGTTGAAGCCGGCGAGGAGGAGGAGCGAGCTGAGGTCCAATCGTCAAAGACTCGAAGGGAGAGCAAACCACCGGTCGAAGACTCGAAGGAGGAGGACTGGAGAAGACGTCGACGGTGAGGAGGGGACGGCGAGGAGATAAGGAGACACAGAGAGAGAGATCGGAGAAGGAAGGAGCAGCGGCGTGCATGCGTGGAGAAGAAGGAGAAGCAGAGTAGAAGACTCCAGAAGGTCGAGGGGGTAGATTTTTTAGGCTTAATTTTTGTTTTTTGCAAAAATGGTTTCTGGAGAATTCAAATTTTTGCGGAATGATCCGAAAAATACCGAAATTCTTGGTACCAGCCGGTACTGACAGAAAACGGCTGGTACCCACTGGAATTTATACCCAAAATATCTTTACCCGTACCGGTAACAGTTTCCAGCAGGTACGGTGCGTACTGACTGGTACGGTATGATTTTCATAAGGTTGATCTTTATTATCTAAATATTTTATAAATAATATCTAAATTTTTCTTAAGTAAATAATATCTGGCAGATGGATTTATTCATTTAATACTCCTGATAATAGCACTCACACATTTACAGTGAGGTAAAGGAAATTTGCTTGAGATCTAAAGGATATATCTAAAAGTCAGTTTATCTGGTGCCTGAGGCTCGGGTGACTACTGACTTCGATACAAAATGCCAATAACTTATTACAAGTTGAGTAAAGTTTTTTTATACAAGAAAAGAAATATTGATTCTTACAATGTTAAAAAACCAGAATCAATAATAACAATACGTGATAGGGAACACAGATACTTACTTGTTGAAGACATGATCAACAAATTATGAAAACACCATGCAAGCATTCCGTAATGGCCAAGACTTCCATAGCAAACCCACTCTCTTTTCAATTACAGTTATCAATGGGACAATAAAGAGACTATATGTATATATATAAGGAGTGCTGTGAGGACCTAGCCACAAATATTAACCCAAGGCCAGCCCATCATGGGCCTTAGGGTTAGACCTACACCATTAATCACACTAACGATATAAAGGGTTTAAGTACAATAGGGATCACAATAATAGTGGACCATAGGCATCTCAGTAGGGATCATATCATTATCTTGTTTTTAATAAAACAAAATTACAATTGATTGTAGCCTATAAAATATATTCTAACATTCTCCCACTTGGGCAAAATTAATTATTTAAATTTATTTTGTTGTTTAAAAAAACTATGAAAACGACTAGTAGGCTAATAAACTCAATTTCGTGCAATGTGGTCACATTTAAAATAGATATATGTATACATATGTATGATATGAGATGCAGAACTTCAATAGGACTAAGTCTGATCAAAATCAAATGGCATTGAACTATGGCACCTGTTACAACCTTTATGAATATAACATCGATCCATAATTACATACATCATTAACCTTTTCGACCAGTCATTAGTATGTAGTGTAGCTTGAAAGTATAGCACATAAAGGTGATCCAATAATTAATGTAAGGTACTACTTTCAATGTCAGTCCATACAACTTCTCTTAAAATAGGCTTAAAACAAGAGAAATTGTATAGTTCATTATGAACTATAATGCCTTGAACTCTAATATTGTGTCAACCACCGGCACGATGAGTAAAAACGACACCGAGTTATATAATAGTATCTGCAGACTCAACTATGGTATTAACCAGGATACATTCTGATCTTACAGAACACCAAGTCTAGCATTTTGTAACATGTCTCTAACTCTAATATGGTGTCAATCACCAGACATGATGATATTAAAGGACACCAAGTTTTGAAATAGCAATTGATATGTAGACTAAATAGTAATAAGTGAATATTCAAATCAATTGCATTAAAATAACATAATCTATGCAAAATGAACATCCAAGTATTTAACAATAAAAGTCTAACAAGACAATGAAAGATCATATACATTTCAAAACTCCCACTGGTCAAGCACATTAAAAGAGCTTAAAACCCCCATGTCTGCAACATGCTTTTGGAAAACTATAGGTCGAAGACCCTTGGTTAAGAGATCAGCTAGCATGGACTCTGTAACTATATGCTCAATGACTATCTCTTTATTCTCATTCAGATACTTTAATTCCATGTGCTTAGAACCACTAGAAGTCTTGTTATTTTTAGTGTAAAACACTATTGCACTATTATCACAATAGATTCTAAGAGGTCTAACAATGGAATCCACAATGTGAAGTTCGATCGCCAAGTTTCTCAACCAAACAGCATGAGTAGTAGCCACATGACAAGCAATAAATTTAGCCTGTATAATAGAAGATGCAATAGTTTGCTTCTTGCTCTTCCAAGATAACGCACCCCAAGCCAACATAAAGATGTAACCAAAAGTCGATTTCATATCATCAGGACACCCAGCTAGATCCGAGTCACTATACCCTATTATCTCTAATTTGTCAACTCTTCTATACACAAGCATATACTCTTTGGTTTTTGCAAGAATCTCATCACTTTCTTAGTAGCTACCCAATGAGCATTACAAGGATCAGACTAGTAGCTACCCAAAACGCCAACTATATAAGCAATATCAGGCCTAGTGCAAACCTGAGCATACATTAAACTGCCCAATGCACTATAAAATGGTCTGTTCTTCATTTTTGCCTTTTTAATTTTATTCTTAGGACACTGGTTTTTATTGAATTTGTCACCTTTAACAACTGGTACCTCACCAGATTTATAGTTTTGCATGTCAAATCTCTCCAGGACTTTATTAATATAAACTTTTTGAGACAAGCAAAGTAAGTTACGTGATCTATCCATCGAATTTCAATTCCTAGCACAAAACTTGCCTCACCAAGATCTTTCATCTCAAAATGCTTTATCAGCATCTGTTTGTTTTCAGACAGCAAGCCAAGATCACTGCTAGCAAGTAGAATATCATCAACATATAAAACGAGAAAATTGAACTTACTCCCACTGACCTTTAGGTATATACATTGATCAGCTTTATTTTCTTCAAAACCTAAGGAGGTAATGACTTCATCAAATTTCAGGTACCACTACCTAGTAGCCTATTTCAGAACATAAATAGATTTCTTCAATTTGCATACTAAATGCTCATTACCATTTGACTGAAAACCTTCAGGTTGTGGCATGTATAATTTCTCGAGGAGATCACCATTCGAAAAAGTTGTCTTGACATCCATTTGATGTAACTCCACATCGGAATGTGCTACAAGAGCCATGACGACTTTAAATGAATCTTTATTGGACACAAGGGGAAAAGTTTCAGTAAAGCCAATGCCCTCTCTTTGCGTGAAACCTTTCACCACTAGCATAGCTTTATATCTCTTAACTTGAAGCTTCGAGTCCTTCTTGGTTTTAAAAATCCATTTACACCAATCGCCCTACAATTTTTAGGCAAGTTACTATGTTACCACACTTCATTATTGGCCATAGGTTGCATTTCTTGTTTCACATCATCTACCCACATATAAGAATTAGCACAAGACATCGCCTATTGAAAATATTTAGGATCAACATTATCCCCAATATCATACATGTCTTCACTAAGATACACAAAGTAATCATTGGAAATAGTCAGTCTCCTCTGTCTAACTGACCTTCTAAGAGGTATTTGCATAATAGGTTCAATATGTTAAGAAGTATCAACTAGTGCAAGAGGGTCAGCAACATTATTAAGATGATCAACCCGAGTAGGGGAATCAACTAAAGGAGCATCAACGACTGGAACATGCAACGAGAAAAGAAACAATCTCATACACAGTAATATTAGAATCAACAGTAGAAATAATAACTTCAACCTTGTCCAATTCTAGAAATTTTGCATTCATAGATTCCACAATTCTACAACTGCTTTTAGGACAATAGAACCTATACCCTTCTGCATGGTCTGGATATCCAATGAAGTAACAATGGGTAGTTTTAGGGTTAGTCTTTTCTCTAAAAGATTATAGATCCTAACTTCTGCAGGACAACCCCACACACGAAAATGGTTTAAACTGGGTTTTCTACCTGTCCAAAATTCAAAAGGTGTTTTTGAAACAAATTTGCTAAGAACTCTGTTAAGGATGGAAAGAGCAGTTTTTAAGGTTTTCCCCCATAAAAAATCTGGCAAATTAGTTCCACTCATCATACTCCTTATCATATCTTTTAAAGTACGATTTTGCCTTTCAGCTACACCATTTTGTTCAGGACTACCAAGCATGGTATAATATGGAACGATTCCATAAGCTTGCAAAAAATGGTCCCACATGTTGCTGTCTAGCATCAAATCTACCATAATACTCACCAACACGGTCAAATCTCACCACCTTGATGACTATTCCTAATTGTTTTTGAACTTTAGTTTTAAAATTTTTGAATTTATCAAGTGCTTCAGATTTTTTCTTTGAATAGAAAAAGATAGCCAAATAGAGAAAAGTCATCAATAGAGGTAATAAAGTATTTGTTATCACAAATAGTAGGAGATAGAGGTCCATTGATGCCCATGTGAATGATTTCTAAGAGATTTAGACTTCTATGTCCATCTTTCTTTTTGGTCTTAGTGAATTTTCCTTTGATGCAATCTACACATATCCCCAAATCATTAAAGTCTAAGGAAGGTAAAATGTTATCTTTAATTCATCACTCTACCTTTTCCCTAGAGATGTGACCTAAGCGTTTATGCCATAATAGCGTGGATTTATGTTTTATCCTAGACCTCTTAGCAAGAGGAGTCTTAACATTGAAAGATGTAGAAATTTTGTCAGAAGCCAAAGACAATTTATATAAACCATCCATTAAAAAACCATATCCTATTATTGCATAATTAAAAAATAATTTTGTTTTTCCGCCACAAAAAGAAAAATAAAACCAAGTTTATCTAAACAAGAAACTGAAATCGAATTCCTTCTAAAAGAAGGTACATAAAAGGTATTCTTTAAAATAAGTTCATACCCTGAATCTAAAACTAAGGTAACATCTCCAACGCACTCCACTTCTACTTCAAGATCATTTCCTACCCTCAGTTTGCTTTCTTTCAGACTTGGATTCCTCATGTTTGTCAACCCCTATAAGGACACAACAATATGGGTAGTGGAACCACTATCAAACCACAAAGAATCTATAGGGACATCAACTAGATTATACTCAAAACATACAAAAGCAAAATGATTACCTCTGGATTTCTTCTTGTTTTCTAGTCATGCCTTGAATTTACGACATTCTCCTTTATGGTGTCCCTTGACCTTATAGAAGACACATCAAGGATCTTTCTTGAAGGTAGTTTGCCTAGGCCCTCCTACATATTGGTGGTGAATGTTGCCAAATTTCTTGTAAGGAGCATTATAAGAGTGTTTCTTATGTTTCATTTGACTCTTGCCAGAATGGGATTTAGTATGAATGGCCAGGAGAGCTAAATCACTCTTTTCTTTCCTAAGTTTCTCTTCCTCAGCCACACATTTGGTAATAAGGTCATTAACACTCCACTGCTCACCAATGGTATTATATGTTGTTTTGATTTGGGTAAATTCAATTGGAAGGCAGTTTAAGGCATGGTGAACAATGAAATTTTCATTCAAGTCAATGGATTGGGCTTTCAATTTGGTTTGAATGTAAACCATTCTCAGAATAAATTCCCTAACACCCCCATTATGGTCATAACCCATATCCATCAACTCTTTCAATAAATATCTAGACTCAGCATTATTGGATACCTAGTATCTATCTTCGATAGCAGTGAGAAAATCTTTAGACTCAACATTATTGGATACCTAGTATCTATCTTCGATAGCAGTGAGAAAATCTTTAGCAGATATTGTGTCAGGCAAACCACTCAACAGGTGTTCAGTAATGGTCCTCTTAATTGCAACCAAGCTAAGTCGGTTAGATTTCTCCTATTTAGCTAGACTCTCTCTGTGTTCAGGTGTACTTTCATCAGGTACGACAGGCATGTCTTCCTTTAGGGCCATATCAAGATCAGCTACTCCTAAGGAAAATTCTATGTCTTGCCTCCATCTCTTGTAATTTGAGCCACTTAAAATTGCAACGATCACTTGACTATTATTCACAGCGAAGGAAACTGTATAAGACAAAACATAATACATTAAGAAAAATAATAAGTGCATAAACATAATAGTGAGGCCCAACTAAGATCACACATTCCCCTTTGGGCAAAATGTGCAACCAAAATTAGAACCTCAAAGATGAGCTATGAAAATGAGGGTACACTAATCTTGAAATTTCATCCCCTTTGGGCAGACAAATCCCCAAGACTATTGTAATCCTCAATAACTCTATGTGAAATGAGGTTTCCAATTCAAACACACAACTATCCCCTTTGGGCAGGCAATTATATGCATTAATCAGAAATATTCCCGGAAAAATTATAAAAAATCTCACAAACCACTATGATTGATCCCACTTTGGTCGTAATCACCCATAGTAATCCATGAAACTTTTCATACAAAAATAAAAAGATATTGCCCAAAGTAAATTGTATTATAAAATAAGTTTTGTACTTATACAGTTGAATAAACAAACAAATATCTCATGCAATTTAATAAAAACATATAAGACATGATTAAGAGATAATGACTACTATAAACATATCCAAAATTAGGTAATAATAATTTCTAGTGTATTCGGTGAAATAAAAGACTAGAAAATGAATAAAACATAACTATGTAATGTAATATTTCTGTTATAAAAAATTAAATGCAGCGAAAAAATTATGAAATATATATAGAAAAATCAGACTGAAAAATTGAAGAATAGAAAAACGGAGCACAAAAGCAAGTTTTGTGGGCTCCACGTGCTCCTACACGCACCACAAGTGAGAGTGGGTGGGTGCAGATTCCTTATCGCATAAGTCCCGATGCTTTGATATCATATGTTAAAAAACCAGAATCAATAATAACAATATGTGATAGGGAACAAAGATACTTACTTGTTGAAGGCATGATCAACAAATTATAAAATCAAGCGTTCAGTGATGGCCAAGACTTCCACAGCAAACCCACTCTCTTTTCAATTACAATTATCAATGGGAAAAACCGTAGAGAGATTATACGTATGTATATATAGGGAGTGTTGTGGGGACCTAGCCACAGATATTAACCCGAGGCCCGCCCATCATGGGCCTTAGGGTTAGACCTACACCATTAATCACACTAATGATATAAAGAGCTTAAGTCCAATAAGGATCACAATAATAGTGAATCATAGGCATCTTAATAGTGATCATATCGTTAGCCTGTTTTTAATAAAATAAAATTACAATTGATTGTTGCCCATAAAATATATTCTAACATACAATTCTAAATAAGATATGTAAGTTAGTTGTACTTTTCAAAGCTTCTTTGCTTTCAGCTCTCAAACTTTGTTTTACCAAAATCATGTTGTTACCAAGAGAAAGATAACTCTTTTTAAGTTAACATCCAGTTAACCACAACAGCCATGATTTCTGAGATTACGGAGACTTACGGTTTTACTGCACGAACGTGTTAAATTAAACTATTGATTCAATTGAGATTTCTATCCAATACTATTGAACTGTTATCCGCCTTGTTATGAGAACAAGGCTTCAATGTAGTCTCCTATCAACATAATCTTAATATTCCCAACCTAACCGGTATGACATATTCTTAGAGGTGAAAAGGCCTCTTGCTAATAAAATAATGGCAAGCCTTTGTCATTGGCGTACTGAGTGTCACTTCTATTTTGATTCCAATTCACTGAGAAACTCAAATTTCACTTACAGAGAATAATCTTGAAAACAGGATAAATTGAAGAAGAAAAAAACGGAGCAAACAACTACCGGAGAATTAATTTTTTTTGGAAATTCTGAAAATTAAAGTTCTTTTTCTCTCCTCATGATTTACCTGTTACTTTAAGCAATTTTTATGTCATGCAGTGATTTAAATGGAAGCGTTATTTAAACCAGCAATTATAATGCTACGTTAGAAGAATACGAGAGAGAACTACACTGAACCATTCGATCGACTGTTATACGGAGTTTTATTACTTGCACTGTAATGTACCATTCAACTGTTATAATGAAAGATGAAATTTGGGAAGGATTACTTCAATCAAGTTCTTAATTTTCCACGTCTTTCGGAATGTCTTTGACATGAATAATATCTGGCGAGGTTAGCTCCAAATAATTAGCAAAAGCATGAAATATATTGAGAGAGCTTCCACTGTTAAATCCTAAAAATCTACATGCCAAACAGATTCCTAGATTTGAAAGAGTTTCTTCACATTGACAGCCTTCGTTTTGCCTACTTCCGTCATTCTATCATTTTGAGTCTCAATTTTTGTGAACTTAACGTTTAGAGTATTACACCTTACCATAAAAGTTCTCGTAAAATTATATTATAAAAAGAAATACTCCCTCTTATTCAAAGTAAGTGTCGTTTTAGAGAGATTTTAATTATTCAAAATAAGTGTCGTTTACGATTTTTTATGCATATTTATAATTTTATTTCCAAAATTATCATTTAATTTCTTTCACATCTTAATTATACAGATTTCATTTTCAAGGTAATTCAATATGTAATTAATAAGGGTATATCAAATATTTAACTAACTTTTTTAATAAATGTATATTTCTCTCAAACGACACTTATTTTGAATTAGAGAGAGTATATACATAATAATAGTTATGGAGTTCTAAATAATATGTAATGATTGTTCGACAAATGTCTCGTACATCAGGAGACAAATACTTTTAAGACCTGGGAAGAAAAATAGAAACACGCCAATCGTAATTTCACATGGAATGGGACGAGTACAAGCAGAGAGCAAACCTAAACTAGAAAATGAAATGAGTAACAAACTCAACTGAAGTCCCTGGAAAACACAAAACGAAAATCAGAACCACCTAAACCGTGGAGATGAAGATTGGTCCAGTTTCAAGATATCGAGGTCTCGGGACCAGCCCCATCAAAAAGAGTTTGAAGACTAGACAGACATAACCCCACTGACAAGTCCCACCTTCTTCTTCAATTATTCATTCATGCAAATTTCTCTGTCTGCAAGAGAGAGAAAACACTAACACATACACATGCACAAATACAATACACACTGTCCCTTTCTGCTCACGTCGGTTATTCTGCCGGCGGCTGGTCGCACGTGCGTTTCGTGGTGATAATTCACTAGTTCTGGGTCCCAGATTGGTCATTTTTCTAAACTCCTTGAATGCCTAAAACGATCGACGATGGAGAGTTGTCCACGTCATCTTTTAATGTCGGGTCACTGTGTCGGTAAAGTGAAAGCCGCATAATAGATTTTTTTTCACACGAACATGGCTTTCCTAAAGGTTAAGGCGAAAAGGTCACGAAAAGAAAGGGGAAGGGGAAGCCTCAGTCTTGTCGTATTCGGAAAGGTACTGTTGACTTCAAGATTGTCTTGTTTTTCTTTTTCCTGATCACTTTATATGTTAAACGAATGGGTTGCTTTCGTTCCCCGACCATATAAAATGAAGGTAGACGTAGATCTTGCACTGTATTTACAGTTTTTTTCTCCAATATTCTCTTTTACTTCAGAACCCCCCTTGGATTCTCCAAGTATGCAACTATTCATGTCCAGTTTTTGAATGGGTTTAGTTACTAAAAAGAAAAGCGATGCAACTCTAGGACACGTCAATCAAAGGACATGCATAAATCAAGCAAAAGGGTAATGATTAAGAGTTAAAAGGGTATATGTACAATTTGTCAGGGAAAGACAAAGAAGCATTTGAGTTTCCCAAAGCAAGTATCTGTTCTCTTCAGTCTTCCTTGTGTTCTTGTGATGGTAAGTCGTTGCAGTAAATTAAAGACGGTGGCAGTCCAATCCAATCACTCCAATAGAACTGTAAAATAATTGAAAAATATTTTTAAAAGTAAATAATAATTTTTAAATTAGAAAATCACATCATTTAAAAAATAAGCGTCGAAGTGAAAATAGCACCAATATGCCCAGACATACATTGACCTTTGTCAACGACAATAATATATCATATCGGCGTGTAGATTGGAAATCCAGAGTCCCAGTGATTATGGCTGTGATTGTGGCTATGCATTGCCACGATCGAACCAGAGTTCGTGGAACGTAATTGGTAGTATTCTCCCTTCGCAGAGCTTTAGAAATGGACATGACCTATCCTCAACTCGTTTTGATCACAGCACTCAAAGTTGAACAATTTTCTTTGGATTCTATTTTTAGTTTTTATTTTTATTTTTAAATTTATAAAAATATATTTATTTAAAATTTTGATTTCTGATATTAGTCGTGGTTTCCCTAGTTTATTATTAACTAAATATGATATAATTTAATTATTTGATATATTAATTATTAATAACAATTATAAATAATTTAATTTGATATAACATATTTAATTAATTTAAATTAATCATCAGTAAATATTCTGAATAATTTTATAATTAAATTAAATTAATAAATATTAATAAATTTAATTAAATTTATAATATCATCCAAATATATAAATTTTAAATAAAATTTGATTCAATAATTAAATATATTTAATATAA
>JAOSBK010000004.1:28621278-28639920 GCA_027568895.1 Erythroxylum shatona
ATATGACACATTCTTGTGTTAAAGCTGTTTCATTTTTTGGAGCTGTGCAATGTATATATGCATTATTTTCAAGTTCTCCTAAAAGGTGGAAGGTTTTGCTTGATAATATTTTAGGCTTAACTATGAAATCATTGTCCAACACTCATTGGGAGAGTTGAATAAAAATTGTTAAAGCTATTAGATTTCAAACTCCTCAAATAAGATTGGCTTTGATGGAATTATCTAGATCTTGTGATGATGCTAAGTCAAAGAGTGAAGCAAAAAGCTTGGTTATTGTACTTGAGAGTTTTGAGTTTTTACTTAGTATGGTTATTTGGTATGATATTTTATTCGCTATTAACATGGTGAGTCAAAAGTTGCAATCTAAATCTATGTGCATTAATGCTATCATAAAGCAATTAGAAGGTGTGATGGTGTTTTTTGAGAAATATAAAGATGAAGGGTTTAGCTCTAGTATGAATATTGCCAAAAGTCTTGCGCTTGAGATAAGCTTTCTAACTAGAAATTGTATTATCAGGAAAAACAATATGATGAAATTAACTATAATGGAGAAATAAAATCAGCTGAGGATTCTTTCAGAGTTAATTACTTTCTAGTTATTGTAGATATGACAATTACTTTGTTAAAGAATAGATTTGAACAATTAATGACATTTGATAATATTTTTGGATTATTATTTGATTAAAAAAAGTTGAGCTCATTGGATGATAACGAATTAAGAGAATGTTGCACTAATTTTACGACTACTTTTTTTCATGATAATGTGTCAGATGTATATTTAGATTATCTTTTTTCAGAATTAAAAGTATTGCAAATGATTTTGCCAAATGAGTTAATGTCATCAGTTGAAATTTTAGAATTTGTTAAAGTTGTATATTGTTATCTAAATGTTTCAATTGCTTATCGAATTCTATTGATTATACCTGTGACTGTAGCATCAGCTGAGAGAAGTTTTTTAAAGTTAAAATTATTAAAAACTTACTTGAGGTCATCAATGTCACAAACATGTTGAATGATTTAGTTATGATATGTATTGAGAAGGATATGTTGAATAATATTGATCTTGATAATATTATTAACGATTTTGCATCTAGAAATGCACGGAAAAATTATTTTTCATAAATTATGATCCTTTGTATATTTGTTAGTGTTATGATCATTTAATATTTAGTTGATTATGTAAACTTATAAATTGAGTCATTTATGTTTCATACAAATATGTAAACTTAAGTATATTGTCGATTTATTGGGGTCCTTTTTTTAAATTTCCCCCGGGGCTTATAAAACTATAGGAACGACCCTGATTATAAGGTATTGATAGTATCAACGAAACATATATACATATATAGATATGCACATATACATACATATAGACACGCCACATATATAATGTGTTAATCATGCTTCATATATAATAATTCATGTTAATGAGATACATACTTACTATACTTTCATTTTATCAATTAGTAGCTTCATATGTGCCCTCTAATGTGTACTAAATATCATGAGCAATTTCATAGATAGATATTGGATTGAATTCATTTTTTTATATACCTAAAGTAAGAAACAAAATATACATAACCTCAATATTTAGTTTAAGTTCCCCTTTTATTATTTAACTCCATTTTTATCTTAGATACAAAAGTGATTACCTTGTCTATAGCGAAGGATTTCATTAGGAAAAAAGATCCTTTTCTAAAATTGATATAAGTTATGCTTCTACTTATAAGAAAAAAATTTCATACCAAGTTTCCTAACACACATAATCACTACAATCAAAATATAGTTAAATATGAATGCTTTGCCTCTTTTGCTTAAAAGACAACTCCAAGTGTACCATGATCTTAACTCAAGTATCATTAGGTATGTAACTATGAACCTATGCTTTAATATTAATCATTAATTTTAAGATGCCAAAGTGGATACTAAATTAGTTGACTTTAAAGTAATTTAACTTTTTAAAAATTTAACAAATATTTGGTATGTATGAGAATTATTAATTTATATACTCAAAAGAAAAAGGATAAGTTCAATAAGATCAATATTAAAATATAAATGTCAATAGGTGTCGTTGTTAAACTAGAGGCAATGGTACAAACAATAGCAAAGTATCTTTATTCTATTTTTATTTAATAGTCATATAGATGTATAACCTACATACCTTATATGGTTTTGCTATTTGGTTCATATAATAATATGAACAAGAGCACACATTATATACCAATACTCGATTACTAAGTATAAAGAGTAAGGGTAAAATATGCATAATTAATATATAGTCGTTTGAACTTCTTTGACTTATATCCACTCTTAAATTGCACTTAGGAATTTATTCACTAAACCTTCTTTTCAATGAGTGAAGAGAAACCACTGTATACATGTTGCTTCAATGGTGAAGAGCGACTATATAACACTCTTATTTCAATAGTGAGGAGCAAATATATAACTTCTTTGAAGGTGTTTATATTTCTCTTTTAATAGCTTTAACAACACTTTAACCACTCTCGAGGAGTTTTCTCAAAGATCAACAATATATGAAACTAATCTCATAATAATATCTTAAGAACTCACAGTAATTTTCACTTAATCTAACTACATAACTAAAGACAACATTACATAGTTAACTAATAACATATTAAGTTTATAATCAACTCTTATTAGTTTTGTATTTACTTCATTTCTCTCGATGCTTCGCAAAACTCCATCAATAATAAGAGATTGATTTTCTTGGAGGAGGGTAAGGATGTAACATCCTATTACCTGTGGGAGGCTAGAATAATAAATATGAGTGATTAATAAGAGCTTAGAAATGCATTTGTCATGCTCATGCATAATATGGCATATAAATACATGTGAATAGTGAAAATTTAGCACACGAAAATAAGTGTACATGCATTCATGAATAATTCCAGGTATAATTGGATTGAGTTGTGATTTTTTTTAGAAATTTAGTGAATTTTGAATGTAGTTATGTTGAAAATATGATTGGTTAATGGAATTGTGAAATTTTTGAATTTTGGTGAATTTAGGAATAATTCCAAAAATTATGAAATTTAGGGAAAATAGGAAAAAGGAATCAAAAGAATATTGGAGGTAATTGGATTGTAAAGATGAGAGTTGAAGAAATTAGTTCAAAAGGAATTTGGTTAGATCTTAGACATTAGGAAAGTGACAAGTGTCACTAACTTAGTTGAGAAGCTTTGGTAAATTGTTAGAAGTAAGTTATAGTTATCTGAGAGTTGAAAAAGGAGCTTTTGGGCTCATTAAGGGTAGAAATTGAAGAAAAAATGTAGTCTTTCTTTTTAAGAAGGGGGAAACATGAATTGAGAGAGAGAAAGAGAAGTTAAGAAAGAAAAGAAGAGAATTTCAGTGGTTGAGAGAAAAGACAAGAGTTGAGCTGGGGTTTTAGCACTTCTTAGTCTTAAGGGAGATTTTGAAGTGGGTCAAGAAGAAAAAAAGGAAGAGGGAGAGAAGAGCTTCAAATTGAGGCAAAGATCTCTTTATTTAGTGAAGAATTAAGGTAAGATCATTTGAATCTTATGGAATTTTTGCAAGAGGTTTACACCATAGAGTTAGGAAATATATGGATTTAAGTATTCTAGAACAAATTTAGTAATTGGGCATTGTGGGATTTTTCTATTTGAAAACCCTATTTAGTTAAGGTTTGAGAGTTGAATGAAATCAAATTAGTAGCTGAATGGCTATACTAAGGATTTTCCAAATTTGCACAGTGCAAAATTTCAAGTCTTCCTTAGGGGTAAATTTCATGTTCTGACTTTAGGGAACAATTTGGTTTTAATCTAAGCTAAACTAGATAAAGTTGTCTTCTGGAAAGTTGTAGCTTATTTTTCTAGCTTTGCAATGGTATATAATATAAAATTTTTGGACATTGGAATCGAAAGTTATGGTCTTTATGAGTGAAGATGCTCAAGAGAGTAATCTGCTTCATCTTAAATTGACTTTGCTTCGTCTCAAGTTAACGTTGCTTCGTCTTAAGCCTTCATCTTAAGTTGACTTTTCTTTGTCTCAAGTTGATTCTTCTTTGTCTTAAGAGTCACTTCGTCTTAAGTTTACTTTGCTTCGTCTCAAGTTGACTCTGCTTCGTCTTAAGAGTCACTTTGTCTTAAGTTGACTTTTCTTCGTCTCAAGTTGACTCTGCTTTGTCTTAAGAGTCGCTTCATCTTAAATTGACTTTGCTTCATCTCAAATTGATTCTCCTTCGTCTTAAGAGTCACTTTGCTTTAAGTTGACTTTGATTCGTCTCATGTTGATTCTGCTTCGTCTTAAGAGTCACTTCATCTTAAGTTGACTTTGCTTCATCTCAAGTTGACTCTACTTCGTCTTAAGAGTCACTTCTTCTTAAGTTGACTTTGCTTAGTCTCAAGATGACTCTGTTTTGTTTTAAGAGTTACTTTGTCTTAAGTTGACTTTGCTTCGTCTTAAGTTGATCATCTGCTTCTTCTTAGGTTGACTTTCTGCTTCATCTTATAATGATTGAAACTTTTTCTAGTCTAATTTGAATGATAGAATTTGTCTTTGCATCTTCATAAATTTGTTGATCTCAAAGTCTTCTTCAAAATCATCTAAATAAAATCTTGATTAGATATCTATAGAGAAAGTTATGCTAGTTGCTCAGAAATAGGTTCAATATGATTGAGGACAGAACCTTGTTTGATTCTTTCAGCCATAACTTTGTCACTAGATCTCCAAATGCAGTGATTCTTATATCAATAGATTCTTAACACATTTTTCTTCCCTCTATGAAATTTTATACGATTATGAATTGAATTGAGAAAGATTGATTAAATCAAAATGTAGAATCTGTTGGAACTGTGAAATAGGATTTTCTTCATGAACACCCTTCAGTATTTTGATTATATCTGGATCTATAGGATTCCAAATGAGATGCTTTTTGATTTGGAGTAAACTAGAGATATAGGAATAAAAATTGGCTTAAGAATTAGAATAGTTATTCAGTCTCTAAGATGTTTAATTTTTGGAAGGAAGTTGTGTATAGTATACTATTTTAGATAAGAGCAGTCTGAAAATGTTTGAGGAATATCTTCCAAATTACTGAACCAAATTGAGTAATTTTGGTTTCAATAGAAAGATAAGACATAGAGGAACACTTTTCTAGAAGAGGGTATGACCAAATTGTATCTATTGCATTCCCTAATTTAAGGTGAACAATAGACCTGAAAGAGTGTCTTGGAAAAATTTGAAAGTAAGTCAATGAGAATTGAATTGTGATTTTAATGGTTTTAATGAGGAATAAACCTAAGTATAAATTATACTTAGATCAGTTTTGATATGAGAAAGATTTTTGTGAAGAAATTGATGAAAAGATACTTGGGATTGTTATGGACATACATTGTACATATTTCATTTCATGCATGTGCATTATTGAATACTTATGATTGTGCAAATTGTGGTATTGTGTATATTATTTATGATAGAGGAACAATTAGAACGTTAAACTCTAAAAATTGCCAAATCTTCCAGGCATTAGCTTCGGGAGCAATTTATGTGTAAACTAGACGGTTTTATTTAATTACTTGTTTGCTTAAATTATAATTTGAATGATAATTGAATGTGTTTAATTGTGGATTCTGGACAGAAGATCTGATAAATGTTAATGTGGATTGAGATATTGAAGTGCTACTTGAATGTGAATGTGAGTGAATGTGGTACACGCATTCCATACATGAATGCATAATCAGATAATGGCAGTTGTGACCAGAGTAGTCACTGATCAGAGCTTAAAGCTCAACGAATGAAAATGAGCCTTGAGCTCAAAAGTGATTAAGTGTAGCACCCCAACCTCGCAGGACACATACCCGACATCCATGATGATATCTGAGTATGTACCCAGCAAGAGTGACATGCTAAGACAGTCAATCGGTCAAAAATTCAATACAAAACTTTGATTTGCTTAAAAATGTACTCGTAAGCGGAAATCATTAATCAAAATGAGCCCACTTTATTTTAAAACATTTTCCATTCATAGATACAATTATAACAAACATTACTATTCAACAACCATTTGGGCCCGTTTTAGATATAAAACAAATTACTTGCATGCATAATGTCTTTACAATTCAACATAATACTTAAGACTACACTTTCAATACAACATAAAGAAATACATATGCAAGCGCATACTGATCCCGACATGAAACTCTTACTCGAAGCCTTTCTGGAGACCTTTATAAAACCTGAAAAGCCATGTTGCAATTTTGATGAGTTTTGCAAAGTCAGTTGAGTGAACCATCATTGATGATTTCACCGGATCACATATACATATCACATATTTCACAGATATTCATTCATATCATATTTACATTCTTGATATATGATCACACAGATCACATAGCCAAGTTTAGCAAACAGTTCATATCAATTTATCACTCATTTCATCTTTGCAAATCATTTAATAGATTTCAATCTTATAATGCTATATGCATGAGACTTATATTCGTTCTTATTGTTATGGCCGAGTGCCTGTCACATACTTATATAAATACTGTCCTATAGGGCTTAGCCAGAACAGAATCACGGAGCATAGCTCTACGTGGAAGCGCTTTATACTGGCTACTTAAGTCACCTTTATCTAAGCATGCATTTTATGAAATGCACCAAATACTGATTATGTCACATCAGATAATCACATATGATGTTCAATCAGAAATTCATTATCATCGGACCTAAGTCCAGCATTTAACTTTTGTTGAGAATTCACATATCATATAGGATTTCACATCAAATCAAAGTACTTCCAATATATGCCCAACTATTATACTCCTCGGACTTCAAGTCCGAAATTCAGAAGCAGATCACAAACAGTTCAATAATATTGGAAGTGTAAACGAATAAAATCAAATCAATCCTAGGAAATCGTCTAGGTTGACTCACAATACGCTCTAATATGCTATTGCCTAGGTGGTCCAGCAATGTTTGACTGGCATCCAATGAGTTCCTCTATATCATACAAACACATTTACAAAGATCACAATTTTGCACAAATGAAAATGTATTCTTTGATGCACATCGATGTATAGAAAGTATGCACAATGCATGTTTAATGACAATCCTTGGTATCATATTGTGTTCCTTATCATCAATTCATTCAGATATCAAAGCCCTCATTAATACCATTTGTATTCATAATTTGGACCATAATTAATCAATGTGAAACAAATTACAAAACTTTATTGACCACCTCAGATTTTGGGTTTAACATACATATGGGTCAACTTTGTATAATTAATCTGATAAGCAATTTGTCAAAACCAGGCAATACTTTCTTCTAAAAAGCAATTCTTCAATGTTTTAAGTTTCTAATGATACCAATATCATTCAATTTGATTCATTATTCTATGAGTTATGCTCAAAATACCACAGACTATGTGCATTTGAAATTTTGGCTAATGTATGATCATGCATTCAAGTTGTACACCTTATATCTCTCAATTACAATATCCAAAAATTACAAAATTTATACCAATTTAAAGCTAAGATAATAAGCTATAACTTTTGTGAAGAGACATTTGTTTGATTCTACCTATATCAATACAGTTTATTCAATAACAACAGGAACTAATTTCTATCCCTAGTAGTGCTACTGCCTAAGCCAAGACTTACTTTCAAGCTCAATTTCAAGACCCTTAAAAATAGAATTCAAATTTAATTTCTTCTTAACATTTGTATCTAAATGTCTCTAGTTCAATTTAAATCAATAATCATTTCATTTAGAATTCTACAGATCAAAATATAGCCAAACTATTGAAGTATGTTCAGTAAAAACATTCCAGTTATCAAATTCCAGCACACCTCAACATTTTCATCCTAACAACCCCTTTCGGGATAACAATGCATGATCATTATGACAAGGAAAATGGTGTATTTCAGTAACACTTTCTTCTATCCAATTGTTCCACTATGTTTCCAGTTTCTAATAGGACCAAAATCATACAATTTTATTCAGTATAATGAAAGTTATACTCAAAACATTTAAGATTGTTTTAAAAACTGTAACAGAACTCCTAACTCGATTCTAGCCATATTTTGAAATGCTTAGATATGGAATTAACATTTGATTTCTTTAAAGAAGTTGTAGAATATGTCTCTAATTTATTCTGAATTAAGAATCAATTTATTTGGATATCTATAGTTCAAGATATCATCAAAATACCGAAGTATGTTCAATGAAAATTCTCCAGTTCATAACAATCCAGCATACATCTTCGCCAATATCTCATGCATTTCAGTCCAATTCACACATCATTCTCAAACCATTTAACATGCCATAAACACTAATCTTTTACTTACTTGTTCAGTTTTAATCCTAGATCAAAAATCACTCCAAATCAGTACTCTAAACATGCAGAATCATCACACATTCAAGATGGAATTAAATGACTTTCAGCTATAATGAAACAACAACAATCAGCTGGTTCTTTAGCTATTTGTTGATGGGCAAAAGCATGTATTTAGTGTGGTAATTTAGCATAGCTTCAATAACACAAGAAGCGGAAGACAGCAACAAGTTTCGGTGGTGAGAGATGAGAAGAGAAGAGAATGAGCTTGGCTGAAGCAATATGCAGAAACATTACACCTAAGGTGCTAGATGTCACCATATTATTTCAACATGTGTCCTTAAGTATGTAAGCCACTTATCCCTTCCATAAGACACCAAATGTCACCATTTAATCAGTCCATATGTCTCCTAATTATTGGTCCACATGTCACACAATAATTTGTCCAATTGTCATTTACTTACTAGTCTACTTGTCACACATTTAACTATTCTAAATGTCTCTCAATTTTAGGCTTAATCATCCAAAATTTTCATGTATCAATTTATCCTACCACTTAACATTTGTCTTAGTCCAAATGTACCACAAATTCACCAAAAATTCTGAAATAATGCTAATGGTCTTCAAATAAAATTTTGAATGCAAATAACTCACAATTGACATTTTAATCATATTTATAAATCAATTATACCCAGAAAATGTCAATGAATGCATGTACAATTATTTGTATATGTGCAAAATCAATAATATCGTGTGCGTGTATGTCACATTATGCATAAGTGTGAATTGTGCTTCCTAATTTCTCATTAATCTCTAATAAACGCCATTTTAATCTTAATTCAAGTGACAGGATGTTACATTAACTCTCATTCAGCTCATTCATAACATATTCACAGTTCCACTAAATACGCAAGTTTACTAAAAATTATCAAATACCAAATATCAGTTATTCATCTTCTTCATGTTCTGCATTTCACTAATCTCTACATTTCAACCTATTTATACATTCTCTATTTTTCTTCTCAACTTTTCTTTTAAACAATTTTTTTCATCTCTAGACATCATCATACAACTATCCTCAAACTCTAAGTTCATTTATCTATAAAAATACTCTAAACTCATATATATACATATGGATACAGTGAAAACAGAGCCTTCACTTCTGCTTTCTTCAAATTGTTTCTGCACCTAATTATACATGTTTTCTAAGATCATTCAACTCCCAAATCATTTCTACATTATCTGATCACAAAATAATCATCAAATACGAAATACAATTATATTTAGAATTTTCATCTTATTAGCACAGTGTTCATGAAGATGGCCATTATTTCCTTGATCATGCAATGACAATTAATTCATCGAATTTATCTCATAAACCAACAACTCTAAAGGATTTACACAATACTTACTTGTTAAAACTCCAAAATCTTCAACTATCACGAAGCCCTAAACTTCATGCAATTCACGTACACTATGGTATAGGTTTACAAGCTTCGGTTTTTCTTAAGGCAAAGAGAAGGAAACTGAAGTTGGGACTAGCAAAGAGATAGATAAAAACAAGGATCAACTGTGGTGGAGTTTTGATGAAAAACTCTGTGTTAAGAAAAACTCGAGAAGGAGGCTGCGAGGAAGATGAGAACAAGAATACATCACTTGGTCTTTCCAATGATATTGTATAGTAAAACTTGAACTAGACAAGTTACACTTGTCACTTATCTAATATCTAAGGCTCTAACTAAGTCCCCCCTAACTCTCATCCTTTCATTACAATTATTTCCAAAACTTTCAATATTATCTTTTTACAAATTCTATATCATCTCCAAAATTTTCAAAGTCATTTATCAATTTTCCAATATCATTTTATTTTTATTTCTATTTTCCATACATCAATTTACTTGCCAAGTAGCATTTTTCCTAGTACAATTATAATCAACAAAATTTCGAGAATTATTCTTAAAATTCACCAAAATTCAAAAATAACAATTTCATTAGCCAATTGAATTTCCAATACCATAAATTCACAATTCTCTATAATATCACATCATAATTCAATTATACCTGGAATCTCCCATAAATGCATGTACAAATATTTTCATGTGCAAAATTATCTATATTCACATGTATGGGTATGGCATATTATACATGAATATGAATGCATTTCTACTCTCTCAATAATTTCTTATATTTACTATCTTAACCTCCCCAAAGGTAATGGGATGTTACAGAGTAGATGCAACATCTCTTCTTTAAATAGGAGTTCTTTTTAACTAGCTATTGCTTTAATTTAATCACGAATTGACTGAATCAACTTTGAATCTGTTAAAACATCTTCCTCATCATCTTTGACAGTATCTTCAAATATCCAACCATTTGGATAAGCTTTTGACTGTGTCTTGAAGCCAACTATTGAGATAGATGAATATAAGTTTCTTCGTCTGTACATAAATGATAGGGACTATTCATTACAGATTTTGTGGAAACATTGTAACTGTTTGAATGAGATTGTTAAGATGGTTCCTGTAAAATAGGAGTTGTTAGACGTTTGCTCTCTAATTTAAATAGAGAACTAAGTTATGTAACATTTTCTATATTATTATCTTTTGGATAAATGAGATAATTTAGTTAAATTTGAATTTGAAATGTAACTAAACTCAAATATTCTTTAATCACTAAATCTAAATCCAAATTTTGATTATTCTTTCAAACTAATCCTAAATTTTCTAAAATTTAAATGATGAATAAGGAATTATTTTATGTTAAAAAAGCTAATAAAACATAAATTAATTGAGGCAAAGTTGAACAAAGGTTTTAAAACAAAAACAAAATAATTATAAAATTTTATTATTGAAATTTAATAAAAATAATAAAATAAAGGCAAAATTACACCTTGGTAACCTAAAAATGTTGTCTTATAGTGATGGGTTATAGTTAACTGAATTTATATAAATTGAATGAGCAATCCCATAATGATATAAAATTATAAGCATGAATAGGAATAACTTATGTCATAGGTTTTAGCAAGGAGTTTTACATAACTAATTGAAGAGTCACTTAAGATGTGATTGATAAGTTTGCAATCTATCTAATTTAATTTAGTAAGTTTGTTACGAAAACTTAATATCAATTAAATTAAATGGGAACTGAGCTTACTAGGAAATTATTTGATGAATCCTATAATTAATAAATAATGCTATCAATTTGTTTGAATTAGTTGGAAAAATCAAATATATAATTAAGGTTGTTATTTTATTTGGCTTTATGGCATAAATTAATACTTACTCTTTTATGTTTTTATGCTAGTAGATAATATGAGTAAAATTTTATCCTTGACAAATATATTGAATGCTAACAACCTTAGTAGACCTAATTTCTCTTGAACTAGTTTTACAACTTGAGAAGTATTCTAAGTAATAAAAGATTAGTATGCTAGGCTTAATTTTATCATAAAGACTAGTATTTTGTTACTTACATCAATCGTCAAGATATAGAAATGCATCCATGGATTATCTTTCCAGGTGCATATTTGGATGAATTTTGGAAGGTCAATAAGTATTTTTCTGCACCACAAAAGCCTTTTTTAAAAAAATTGTAGGTTAATATAAAGTGATGTTAATTAAATAACATCAACTGGTATTACCTCTTTTTGAATCAATTATAAAACAACTATGGCATCTCTAACTACTTATTTCAAATCACTAAGAATCCTTATATGGACCAAAATAAGGAATTTGGTATGAAAAAGGCCTAAATGTGAATGAAAGTGAGGACGAAATTGGGTGGCCTAGGACAAAGAAAAAAAAAAAAAAGGTATATGTAGTAGAAGCGAAAATGTCAACAAGAAGAGTAAGAAGCGATCAAGAAAAATAAGAAGTGATTAAAAACCTTATAGTGTATGGATGTTGGACTTCTTGGGTCGAATCACAAAGTTCAAGTTTAAGTATGACTCCAATCTCAGTTAAGTCAGATTAAATTTATTAACTTTAAGTTAAATCAAGTCAAATTCAATCTATTTTGTCAAGTCTAATATATTTTATATTTTAATATTAAAAATTAATTTGATACCATAAATAATTGTAAAAGTCAAATTAAATCTTTCGCAATGAAAATGTGGCTCTTGGAGTTCTTCAGCTCAGCTCCTTGGTGTTGCACTTTCGGGTGTATTATTAGCACCACTAGGCATGGCAATTGGGCCCAAGCCCAGCCTTATTCAGCCCATTGCCATCCCTACACCACATACACCATGCTATGGATTCATTGGATAGTTTGCATCGTTGCCCTCTAATTTCAGAATTTTAGTTCTTACGTGTTAGTTTTCTAGTCCATGTTAGTTTTCTAGCCCATGCAACCCAAAAACTTGCTTTATTGACAATAATTCCATATCTAACTTATATTAGGAAATTTTGTTTGAATATATTGTTTTCTTTGATCAGATGTGAAAGCTTAGTCAACTTTATTTCTTGGATTACACCCTCTTTTAAAATTAGCAATGTTCCTCGAATTTTTGTTAATTATTATAACGTTTACAATAGATATAAAGTTTCATCATATCTAGATATAAAACTATTTGTGAACTCCATTTTGTTTATCAGCAGTACCATCAAAGGGTTGCCCTTAAACATGAGCATGGTAGAGAAAATTATTCAAACAGCCACAATGTCTGTGGTTTGCACTTACTCCAGTTGCAACTCAAAACTCGAGTCCGATAATGACATCAAGAACGAATTATTGTTTACAATTTCCTATTGACAATGACTTAAAATTGACTTCTTTTTGGGCGTAAGAATGCTCTCTATATTGCTGCAAAGTAGTCCTTGCTCAGCTTTGGGTCTGACTTCATAGACCTCTCACCAGGCTTCCAGCCAGCGGGGCAAACTTCATCTGGGTTTTCTTGCACATACTGTAAAGCCTGTAGCAGAGGGAAACCAAAATCAAATAGCAGGAAATTATAAGTTTCCCGTGTCCAAACGTGGCATGATGAGATTTTGGACTAATTCAGTCCTACTCATTAATCATAATCACCTGGAGTGTTCTCATTGTCTCATCAACACTACGGCCAATTGCAAGGTTGTTAATTGTTGAATGTTGGATCACACCTTCCTTGTCAATGATGAATAGTCCTCTCAATGCAATCCCCTGATATTCAAACCAAATAACTTCAGAAAAAGGAGAATGTTCTCCAACTAAGGATGCAACTGCAAAAATGAGTTTATCTTATACCTGATCTGGAATCAGCACTCCGTAATATTGACTTGGTGATATCAGAGGGTACTTCAAATCCCCAAGGCCGCCCGACTTTCTATCTGTTTGGACCCACGCAAGGTGCGAGAAGTATACATGTAACAGCAAGAGACAAAGCAGTCTTGATGTTTAAGCTTAACCGTGTAAATTGTTAAAACTAAGTAGATAAATCAGGTTTGAAGCATTTATGATGGCTAGCACAAAAACAAATAATTGCTCATAGATATACGAGCTAGCTGAAAAGCACATAATTGCTTATAGATAGTATAACTTGTGGCATACCAAGATTATAATTTGAACAACTAAGACTTTCTAAGATTGTGCAAGTTTACAACATCGAAAGGAAACATTCTCAATTGCAGTTATCCATCTCTTATTACATAAAGACATAAATAAAACCCATGAATGCAACACACACAAACACGTGGAAGTGTAATTTCACTGTGGCATAAGGAAATCGAACTCAAACAGGCTTCAATTTAATCCCATCTCTCACATTATTTATGTTCGTACATTTATCATGACCACAAAAGAGACCTATGGATACAGATTTGCAAACCCAATTACTTTATGAGAAAGAGTATGCATTGATGTTAAAACAGTAAGAACCGAGTAAATTTTGGAAAAGAATAGAGCATTAGGATTCAACCAAATTCAAGTTTTCCTCTAAACGTTGTACTCTAGACTAACAGGCACTAAGAACTTACCACACTATCAACTGAAACACCCAGTACTTCTGTGTTTAGTTTCTCAAACTCTTCATGGCGATCACTGAAAGCAGTAATCTCTGCGTGCAAACTTGAAAAGGGGACATATATAAACATTTACCATCCAGATTATCTCAAAATCAAAATTTCTCTTCATGGGCAATCAAGCCTGTTGGGCAAACGAATGTGAAGTCTAATGGGTAGAAAAAGAGAATCACATATTTCTTCCCAATTTATTCAGACAGTTTAACCTGCACCAAAGGGTAACCAGTCAAGGGAAATATAAAATCTTGCTAAAATACACTACAAGAAAACTGTGGAGCTGCGATGGAAATTTAGCGACAAAATAGAAACCGTTAGAAATTAACGACGGAAAGTATATATCCATCGCTGATGGTGAATAATTTAGCGACGGAAAAAATATTCGTCGCTAAATATAAAGGGAAAGAGTGGCGGCAAAATTTGCGCCGCAATTAGTGACGGAAAAATATGTCCATCGGTAATTGAGATTAGTTAGCGACAGAAATATACGGACTTGTTATGTCGGTCAGTAATATTGTCGTGGGAAAGACAAGATTTTGGCAACGGAAATAATGGGCGTCGGCAATGGCGTCGGTAAAAGCGTCATATGATTGAGACGTAAACGACATCGTCTCAGATAATAAGGGATGGTTTAATGCTAGCCGAAACGACGTCGTTTTGGATAACTTAAATTGAAGTTGTTAAAGTTAGCCAAAACAACGTCGTTTTGGTTAGGTTGAAGAATGTCCCTCATATAACTAAAACGATGTCATTGTCGTTATAAAAAAAAATGACGTCGTTGTGGTATAAACCAAAACAATGTCGTTTTGGCGGGGTTAAATATCGTCCTTCATATAACCAAAACGACGTCGTTTTGGCTAGCTTGAAGGGTATCCTTCTTATAACCAAAACGACGTTTTGGTAAGCTTAAAATGCAGCCCTTCTCCCTCCCTTCCCCGACTTGGCGCCCGCGTTATTCCCCTTCTTCCTCCTTCAGTTGTCGCTCCCACAACCCACGTCGACTCGCCTCCGCCCTCCGACTAGCTGCCGCGTCTCCAACCGACATTAGGGGTCGTCTTCTTCGACGATGTTGGTGAATATAAGGGTGTCTTCTCCGGCGGTTTTGGTGAAGGTAAGCTGTCGTCCATGGATTTGATTTTTTCTTCTTTTTGGTCTTAGTTGTTAATTTGTTGTTGGCTTAATTGGGTTTCATTGTTATTGTTTTAGGGTTTGCCGTGTAAATAATGGGAAAATGTTGTTAATTTGTATTTAGTTAGGAATGATAATTTTGTGCATATCATGTGTTCGATGAAATGTTTGCTATTATTTGGTATTAAAAAATGGAATATCCTTGTTATTTTTGTTACGAAAAGATTTAGGGTATTGACCTATACCATTTTCACTAATAGATAAACTAATAAAGAAGTTGAAAGAGGTTTAGCCGATGGATAGTTTGGATTTTAATTTCACAATCTTAACTCCAAGTCTATTTTTGTCTTTTATGGATAGTTTGGATATTTACGATTTATGCTCTATTTCACTCTAATGTCATCTTTGGTCTTTGATTCTTCTTTAGCAAAAGATAGTGATATATATGGTGTTTAATTTTTTAACCAAAAATAAAATCACTTCTTTAAGTTATTATACAATACCTATATCCATTGACATAGAACAAGGATTAATTATATGGTGCTTCATGTTAACAATGTTAATGATAGAGTTAACAAAGTTTGTTAGTATTACAAAATTGAATAAGGTTTCATATTTAAAATATAATTTACTTGATTTTATATACGGCATGTCGTGTGTACCAAGTTAATTAAGTTCCTTAATAGGGACTAATGTTGGTTTATATTTAAACTAAAAATAAAAGTTGTGTATTAATGTGTTTAATGTTTACAAAATAACGTATGGACTAGTGTTGATAATATCATTTAAGTTGTAAAGTACAAATATATTTTCCTTAAAAGAAATAATTCCTATCTTTTTAAAATAATTCACCGTATTGCTTGTCTATATATCTATGAGCAAAATGACATTATGAAACAAAAAAATTTGCCATATGGTGGATTCTAACTTTTCTTCACTTGCATCCGATTCAAATGTTGGAATTGTGCCTTTGAAGTTGATGTCATGTCTACTAATAATTTCCAAATCTAGTTAAAAAGCAATAAATGACCTTATTTTTTTCTCTTCCAAATTACTTATTCATAAAGCCTTTTGGTTTGTCTTTTTATACGTTATTACAAGTGCTTATCTTGGGTGCTTCTCCATTTCATCATGCATACCTTGTTTGCAGCTAAAAAGTACTAATCTAGCAAGACATGTTAAGTTGACAACAATTTATTTTGGTTCAAATTAGAAAGGTATAATGACTTTGACTTAGTTTACGGTCTAGGTATTGATCCCATTACTCTCTTTTTGCTCATGTTCTCTTTGATCTAATGCAAATCAAATATAACCACCTATAGGTTTCAATCGATTCTATGAATATTGACTTTATAGGATGAAGATGAGAAGGCTTTACCTTGGGCTTTATAAAAGAACGAAACAATTGTTCTTCTTTTTAAGACATCACTCCAAGAGTTTACTGATTAGGCAGGTAGTGATGCTTTAGGCTCGTCTTTAGAGGGGATTTGTTAAGTTCAAGGTTTTCCTCTCGGGATCATTGTCTTTGATTGCAAAAAATCATAAGTTAAGAAATCAAGAATATAGTTTGCATCATCTTTAATAAATTCAACATCAACATAAAAAATATTTAAGATAGCATAACACTTGGCATAAATCTATTTTTATACAATGATTTGATTATTTTTACGTAAAACTTATTTTTAAAATTTGCAATCAATATGTAAAAGTAATATTTTTCTTAATAAATTACTATGAAATTTATTAATAATAAAATAGAAATAATTTCTTCCTCGATAGTAGAATAATTACCTTTAATGGGACTTCAATTTCTAGAAGTGAATTATACTATTTGTTCTTTAATATCCATAAGCTGTTTTAGTGTTCCTCCATATCCTTATTTTGAGGTACTAGGTTTTATAATTTTATATACATTTAGGGCTAGCTAAATGTACAACGTGTTCCTCTTACATGTTAAGATTAAAAGAAAGATAAAGGTTGTAAAGAATTATTAAATATTTTTATCTTGTTATTGAAAGAACAAATTTAACCATTTTGCTATCAATTATGTAATTAATAGTACTGCTTTTAAGGTACTAATTATTAAATAAATAAATATTTTTAATATTCTACATCTAAAGTTGTTTTCACCTAGATTTGACACGTGATAAATCCTTAAATATCTTATTTTATAAAACATATTTATTATTTATTATGAAAATTAATACAAGAAAAGCATTTTTTGGAAAAATAAATAATAAATTATATTATTAAGATGAAACATAAAGTTTAGCAAGTAAGGTAACATGTGCATTCCTATTTTATGTTCTTTACATGTTCTTGTTGGGCCCCGGTTCTTCTTCCTTATTAAATAGCATGTTTAAATTTATTTTGAGGTTTAGTTTGCTTAATTTCTTTGGGTCAGAATAATTTGAGATTTTAGTGCTTAGGTTGATGGAAATTAAATGGAGGGATTAATATTAAATTAGAGTTTTTCATGTTGTTATTAAAAAATAAAGGAAATGAGGGTATAAGGTTAAATTGGGAAGTTCACTTAAGTTGTTAAGGTTTAAGGCTTATAAGGAGGGCTATTTTAGTCTTTTTAGAATCATTAAAACAAGAAGGAAAGAAACAAGAGGGCATGTGGTCATATGGGTGAAAGAAGAGGACGAAAATTTCATGTAAAAAAGAGGAAGAATGAAACAACATCATTTTGGACTTAGGCTTGAAAGTTAAGAAACAAAATTGGCTAAGTCTTTTGAAAGAAAGTTACGAAACTTACAAGGAAAAAGGAAAGAGGGAGAGCTTCGGTGGAGAAAAGAAGAAGAAGAGGTTAGGGTTTTGTCATTTCTTGCTTTAGAAAGGAGATTTTGAGACTTCTTTAAGAAGGAAAAAGGAAAGGGAAGGTATAAACTTCCATTGGAGGCAAGAAGAGAATTTCGTGGGTGGCTTTTAAGGTAAGTTGTTTCAAAACCCTTTGGAATTTTTGATGGGTTTTGGTTAGATTGGCTAAGGAAAAGCATGGGTAAGGTTGTATAGGATCAATTTCATGCTTTTGCTTCCTTAGATTTGTCAATTTTGTCATCTCTTGTAATGTGGGATTTTTGTGCTTTGATGAAGGACAAGAGAGGCAAGTGGAGTTAGAGGAAAGGAAAATTGATCAAGCCTAAAGCTAAAGGATTTAAGGTGGGTGACTTTTTAATAATTGAGTTAATAAGCTACTTAATTTT
>JAOSBK010000004.1:28640020-28650977 GCA_027568895.1 Erythroxylum shatona
TTTGAACAACCATTTGTTCTCAATTAGTTTAACTTTGGGAGGTCTAGGTACTAAAGTCCAAGTCATGTTCTTCATCAGTGAAGAATATTCTTTCTCACGAGCTGTTTTGCATCTTTACTTCTCATTGATTCTTCATAGGTTTCTGGGCCTTATTTTCTATAGTTTCAGCAATAAACATGCACATTCAACCAAGTTTAGATCAGTGTACCTCCTATTAGGGATTCTCTACCTTGGCTGCCTATCCCTTGTGAGTTGATAGTCTTGTAGGTTTCCTTGTATATCAGCTGAAGTTGTGTGTGGGGTTTCTTCTTCAACCACCCCTTCAATCTTTTCTATTCCTTGTTCATAATGTGTAATGCTTTGTAGAGGCTCCACATTAGGGGGTTGAGTAATGCCACCTTCATCAGTTTCCGGTGGCACATAGAAATGGACTGATTAGTTCAATGACCATAAGTTCTCCTGAATTTTCCTTTGGAAATCTGAATTTGAACAATTCCTATTCAGCAGAGGGAATTCATCTTCCTTGAATATTGGTCTCATTGGTTCTAAACCTAAGCACGTTCCTTTTCCGAAAGGGCGTACTATGTTTGATGATAGTAGTCCTTTGTTGGTGGATCCACAGGAGTATCACAGTTTGGTCGGTCGTTTGTTGTATTTGGGTTTTTCCCAGCCGGATATTACTTATTGCGTCCAGCAGCTTAGTCAGCTTTTGCAATCTCCACGGCAGGTCCATCTTCATCATGCTTTTTATGTTCTGAAATATCTAAAACAGAATCCTTCTTTGGGCCTTCATTTTTCGGCGACTTCTGATTTATGCTTACGGGCTTATTCCGATGCCAACTGGGCAACATGTCCTACATCCAGGAAATCTTTGACTGGGTTCTGCATTTTCTTGGGGAGCAGTCCGATTTCTTGGAAGACCAAACGCCAGTCTACTGTTTCTCGTAGTTCTGCGGAGGCCGAGTACCGAGCTATGGCATCTACTGTGTGCGAGCTGCAATGGATTAGCTACTTACTTTCTGATTTGCAAATTCCCCTTCCACTTCCGATTCCATTCCACTGTGATAGCAAATCGGCCATCCATATCACTTGTAATCTCATGTTTCATGAACGTACGAAGCACCTTGACATTGATTGTCATGTTGTGCGCAATCAGTATAAACAAGGGTTTATTTCGCCAGTTCATGTGGGTTCTTCCTTCCAGGTTGCTGACATTTTCACTAAGCCTCTTCCTTCGCCTGCGTTTCACCAACTGTTGTCCAAGTTGGCTTTGTCTGATTTTCACCAAAGTCCAACTTGAGGGGGGATGTCAAACTCATATGTTTCTTTTGTTTATCTCGTTTTATTGTAAATAGTTAGTTAGTTTGTTAATTAGCTAAATAGTTAGTTAGTCTGTTAATTAGCTTAAGAACCAACTTTTCTCTTTACTGTGTAGTTGGATATATATTTCAGCTCAGAATTTTGAGCTTACTAATTGATTAACGTGAAAGAGTGAGAAACTCTTTTTTTCTCTCACTAAAACACTCTGTCCTAGTTTCTATATGGTATCAGAGCTACGTAACCGTTTTTCAGCATTTCTCTCGGCGACGTTGAGGTGGTGTTCGGCGTTTCAAGAACTGCAATTTCAAGATGACCACGAATCAGAAGAAAGAATCGGATAATCCAGGTGCTAGTCTTGTAACTACATCCCTGAATGGATTCAATTACAGGACGTGGAGTACGTCCATGAAGAAGGCTCTAGCGGCAAAACACAAACTTGGTTATATTACCGGCAAGATTCAGATACCAACTGAGGATGCGGTAGATTATGAGGAGATTATGAGCGCCAATGTCATGGTTGAGTCCTGGATTTTGAAGTCGATGACGACAGATTTGCATGATGCGTTTTTGTATGCGTCTTCTGCCAAGGATCTGTGGGATAAACTTGCAAAACGATTTGGTGACTCTACAGAACCACAAGAGTATCAGATCAGGAGGGAAATTGGAAGCATTTCACAAGGTAATTCTAGCCTCTCAATGTACTTCACAAAACTGTGCAAGTTATGGGATGAATTGCAGTGTATTATACCTGTACCTCAGTGCATATGCGGTTGTTGTACATGTGGTGTTTCGGGCAAGATTATGAAGATTAAGGACAATGCAAAAATCATTCAGTTTCTAATGGGACTGAATGAGTCTTACAGTCATGTTAAGAATCAAATTCTCATGATGGAACCGTATCCTAACATAGATAAGGTATATTCCATGCTAATGAATGTTGAGAGGCAAAAGCAGGTTTCGAAATCTTTTGGTGACATAACTGAAGGGAGTGCACTTATGGTGGGTTCCGGATCTACAGCAAATGCTAATGTAGGCAAAAAGAGTGGCAAGAAAAAGGATTGGAAAGTTGATAAAGAAGATAAGAAATGCTCTTTTTGCAAGATGAATGGACACACTCAGGACACATGTTTCAAATTGCATGGTTATCCAGAATGGTACGTTGATCTTAAAAAGCAACAGAAGAAGAATGGAGGGAAAATAGGACAAGTGAACTTGGCAGAAACACCATTAGACGATAGTGAGGATGATACTGATGGGCTGAGTATGAGGGCAATCATTCAACAGGAGCTATCAAAGATGTTGAAGGAAAAAACGCAGATGCAGACGCAAAACATGGAAAAGGTAAATTTTGGTGCTGAATTTGCAGGTAACAATGTTGCTCTTGAACAGACCATAGGAAATAAAAGGATAAAAGAGTCTTGTTGGATAGTGGATACTGGAGCTAGCATACATCTTTCAGGAAATACTTCCTTATTTAGTAAGTTGATTCCAATGTTGAAGCCATCTAATGTTAGTTTACTAGATGGATCAATTAAGAAGGTTAGCATGATGGGAGACATCAGACTTAGCAAGGATATAATGTTGAAGCAAGTTTTTTATGTTCCAAGTTTCAAATATAACTTGCTGTCTGTGAACAGACTTTTAAGGAATGAAGATGGTATTTTCACTTTCTACCCATCCTTCTGTGTTTTACAGGACCAGGAGTCTAAACGAAGGGTAGCTGATGGACAGGCTATCGGTCATCTATACTATTTTACTGCAGATTCTTTTCATAATACTGTATTGGGTGAATTGAATTCTATACATAGAGCTAATGTTCATTGTTTGAGTAAGGATGTAGAAAGTGTTAATAGTGTTGATTCTATTGAGTTGTGGCATAGAAGGTTGGGACATCTCTCTTTTGAGGTTGTAAAGAAGTTTCCTTTTGTGAATCAAACCTTGAGCAATTCAGATACTGTGTGTGACGTCTGTGCAAAAGCCAAACTCGCCTGCCTTTTCATGTTAGTGACAGCCATAGTGAGCAACTTTTTGAGTTAATTCATGTTGATGTTTGAAGTCCTTATCGCAGGCCATCTTTAACTGGAGCATTTTATTTTCTAACCATCGTTGAAGATTGCAATAGGGTCACTTTTACATTTCTTATGCAAACTAAAGATCAAGTTAGCTCTATCCTTAACAAATTTTTTCCAATGGTGAAAAGACAGTATAATTGTGATGTTAAGATTGTTCGGACGGATAATGGAGGAGAATTTGTGGGATCCAATTGTCAACAGGTTTTCATTGATCATGGTATTATTCATCAACGGTCTTGTGTATATTCACCGCAACAAAATGGGAGGGTTGAAAGGAAGCATAGACACATCGTTCAAGTGGCCAGATCTTTACTGCATCAAGCTCACATGAGCAATGTGTTCTGGGGTGAAGCCATTTTGCATGCTACGTACTTAATCAATCATTTGCCTACGGCAAATCTACGATGGCAAGCTCCTTCTGAAGTTTTGTTGGGACGACCAACTGATCTTGGAAATTTGAAGGTCTTCGGATGCTTAGCTATTCAACTGATTCCAGTCCACAGAAGGATAAGTTTGCAGCTAGAGCTCACAAATGCCTTTTCCTGGGATATGTTGCCGGAAGAAAGGGTTACAAAGTTTACGACGTTGCCTCCGGAAAAGTGCACATCTCTAGAGATGTTATTTTTCATGAACATTTGTTTTCTTGTGCAGGTCAGCAGTTTGTGGAGGCTACTGGCACGCCAATACCGTTACTGTCTTCGTTACATGATGTGGTTGATAATCAACCACCACCACCTTTACTTGATCACAACTTGGAGGAATCTGGACATCCTGAGCCACGTATTGTTGTTCCAGACGACCTCCATTCAGATGAAACTCCACAATTACCTCAAATTCTTGGAGAAAGGCGAAGTAGCAGAACCATGAGAATGCCATCGTGGTTGTCTGATTATGTGGTTAATCACTTACAGACGGTGACTTGCAGGTCTCCTCATCTGCCCAATACATTTCCTTTCTTCACCAATAACAAACTTTCTAAGGATATGGCAGCTTTTCTCTGTCATGTGACCGAAGCAAAGGAGCCTCGTAATTTTCAAGAAGCTAGTAAGGATGAGATGTGCAAGCTATGGAATCGGAGTTACAGGTGCTTGAACAAAACCACACCTGGGAGCTTACTACATTGCCTTCCGGGAAGAAAGCCATTGGCAGTAAATGGATTTTCAAGTTAAAATACAATGCAGATGGGACGATCAATAGGCGTAAAGCTCGCCTCGTTACTAAGGAATACACTCAAGTTTATGGCGAAGACTACCATGATATTTTGTCTCCCGTAGCAAAGGTTGTAACAGTCTGTATTTTCCTAGCTATTGCGACAGCTCGAGGATGGGTTTTGAATCCACTAGACATCAATAATGCGTTTTTGCATGGCTATATCGATGAGGAGGTTTACATGGTGCCTCCGGAAGGTTACACCAAGGCACGCAAGGGTCAAGTCTGTAAGCTTGTGCGGTCTCTCTATGGGCTTAAACAGGCCTCGCGACAGTGGAACACCGAACTTACAGGTTTTCTCTTGCATTTTGGTTTTCAGCAGAGCGAGCATGATAATTGCTTATTTGTGTTTTGCAAAGATGATTGTTTCTTGATGCTTTTGGTGTATGTGGATGATCTCCTTATCAGTGGCAATTACGCTCCCACTATTGACCGACTCAAATCAGCTCTTCATGAGCAATTCACCATTAAAGATTTAGGGGTGGCTAAGTATTTTCTGGGCCTGGAGATATGTCGCGATAACACTGGTATTTTCCTCAATCAGCGCAAATATGTGTTGGATTTATTGATTGATACTGGTCTCATTGGTTCTAAACCTAAGCACGTTCCTTTTCCGAAAGGGCGTACTCTGTTTGATGATAGTAGTCCTTTGTTGGTGGATCCACAGGAGTATCGCAGTTTGGTCGGTCGTTTGTTGTATTTGGGTTTTTCTCGGCCTGATATTACTTATTGTGTCCAGCAACTCAGTCAGTTTTTGCAGTCTCCACGGCAGGTCCATCTTCATCATGCTTTTTATGTTATGAAATATCCAAAACAGAATCCTTCTTTGGGCCATCATTTTCCGACGACTTCTGATTTATGCTTACGAGCTTATTCCGATGCCGACTGGGCGACATGTCCTACATCCAGGAAATCTTTGACTGGGTTCTGCATTTTCTTGGGGAGCAGTCCGATTTCTTGGAAGACCAAACGCCAGTCTACTGTTTCTCGTAGTTCTGCGGAGGCCGAGTACCGAGCTATGGCATCTACTGTGTGCGAGCTGCAATGGATTAGCTACTTACTTTCTGATTTGCAAATTCCCCTTCCACTTCCGATTCCATTCCACTGTGATAGCAAATCGGCCATCCATATCACTTGTAATCTCATGTTTCATGAACGTACGAAGCACCTTGACATTGATTGTCATGTTGTGCGCAATCAGTATAAACAAGGGTTTATTTCGCCAGTTCATGTGGGTTCTTCCTTCCAGGTTGCTGACATTTTCACTAAGCCTCTTCCTTCGCCTGCGTTTCACCAACTGTTGTCCAAGTTGGCTTTGTCTGATTTTCACCAAAGTCCAACTTGAGGGGGGATGTCAAACTCATATGTTTCTTTTGTTTATCTCGTTTTATTGTAAATAGTTAGTTAGTTTGTTAATTAGCTAAATAGTTAGTTAGTCTGTTAATTAGCTTAAGAACCAACTTTTCTCTTTACTGTGTAGTTGGATATATATTTCAGCTCACAATTTTGAGCTTACTAATTGATTAACGCGAAAGAGTGAGAAACTCTGTTTTTCTCTCACTAAAACACTCTGTCCTAGTTTCTATACTAATTTTAATCGAGTGTTAAATTTAATTTTTCTATATGCTAAATTTCCATTCATCATTCCTATAACTTAATTGTTTAAATTTGTCATACGTTCATCTAATACTGCCATTCTTATTGGAGAATCAATACCTTCTTGAAAAGTTGATTTTAATAATATTTGTATAGTTGAGAGATGAATATATCCAATTTTCTTGTGTTTTTTTTCGAGTATTTGGTTCAATTGTCTACTGATTTGGTCTTGATCTATTAAACTAATTCTAATATGTCCATTATACTGGTCAATTCTGACTGGTATTTCGTAAATCATTTTTTCAAAATAGATAATATTTTGCTTATTAAAGAACTTTTTAATTACAGATTTATGTATATCTTGTCCTGATTTTAAATCTAGTTGGGCTTTTGCTATTTGTTGTTGTTTTTGTTTGTCTTAAGCTAATAAAGTAGAGACTTGAAAAGTTCCTACTGATTCCGTTAATTCTAAAGTGTCTACATCTAAAATTTTTGAATCTTTTTCTTTGTGTACGATAGTCATAATGACGAATGATAATTTTGATGTGATACGAATCTAATATGTAGATAAATGATTGATATATAACTGATGTAATTGTTGAACTACTGCTAAGTGTACCTACTATTATTTATTATTATTATTATTATTATTATACGAAATTAATTATCTTATTATTATTATTATTATTATAAATTTTGTAATAATAATTACTATTGTTGTTATTGTTATACATTTTGCACTTATTATTATTATTGTTATTATTATTATTATATAAAATTAATTTTTTTATTATTATTTTTATTATCATTATTATTCATAATTAATTTTCTTATTATTATTGTGATTATTAAATTCTTTATTATTATTAATTTCCTTCCTCTTTTTCTTATATCATTATTATTATTATTATTATTATTATTATTATTATTATTATAGAAATTTAATTTCTTATTGTTATTGTTATTATTAATTATTATTTGTTAACTTTTTTACTCATACAAATCATTCGTTTTAAAATAACCAATGAATTAAATCTTTCAAATTATATTATATTGTAGGGACATTTTCATAATTAACACAGTTTTTTGTTTTGTCTACTGTAATTAAACATAATTATGTCATCGAAAGGGAGACATTTTTTTTTTTCACTCATCGCGACTAAACACCTTACTATTTCTAATTTTTGTAAATATTTAATTTTTTTACTAATTCAAAGAGCTGATTTTGGCTGATCAACTAAAAAATTAGCTGATCAGTTGTTTTCTAAACACCCCAATGAAGGAGGGACAGAAGGACATCTACTACATTACCGGAGAGAGCAAGAAGGCAGTTGAGAACTCGCCATTCCTAAAACGGCTCAAAAAGAGGGGATACGAGGTTCTTTTCATGGTGGACGCCATTGATGAGTACGCAGTCCGGCAGTTGAAGGAATACGATGGTAAGAAGCTGGTCTCTGCTACAAAAGAAGGGTTGAAGCTCCATGACGAGAAAGAGGAAGAGAAGAAGCAGAAAGAGGAAAAGAATAAATCTTTCGAGAATCTGTGCAAGGTCATGAAAGATATTTTAGGAGACAAAGTTCAGAAGGTGGTCGTCTCTGACAGGATTGTCGATTCTCCATGCTGTTTGGTGACTGGAGAATATTGGTGGACGGCGAACATGGAGATTGGAGAGGATCATGAAGGCTCAGGCTTTAAGGGATAGCAGTATGAGCTCTTACATGATTTGTATTAGTTTAAAATAAGGAATCTAAAAATAAGTCAAAGAAATTACTTTTTGTTCACAAAATATTTATAGAATTTTGCTTAAGCTTGCCTTTAAGTTGAAAAAAACTTATATTTAAAACTTATAATATTATCTACCTTGTATAATCTTCTTTGTCACATTCAATTAATTTTTATAGACTACTTTGTTTCTAAATACTACTTTGTTTTAAATAAAAATAATAAATATTAGTAAAATATGATCACAATATATAATAAATAATCATAATATAAAAATAACTAATAACTTTTATAATATAAGATATACCAATTTGTTGTTATTGAAAGAGTTTGTATGAGAAATTATTATTGAAAGATTTAAAAATAATTTATCTGTTTATTTATTTTTAAAAATATTTTATTTTTTAATTTTGCTTCTTTGTTATCAGAAAGTCAAAGATGAAAGTAACAAAACCGCCTTTTTCTAAAAAATATAAAGAAAAAATTGTCTCCAAGTTATATCCTTCTTCGCGAAGTAATCGAGATTTGTTGATTTGATTTGTCAATTGATATCCCTTCTTCGCAAAGTAACCGAGATTTGCTGATTTGACATGCCCCACACGGTATGTCACGAGCTTACGCTTCCTTTTTTTTTTAAATACAGGAATAATAACAAAACAATTAAACAATCTACGGCACAAGGCAGCGTGTTGATCTCGTTGCAGTTGAGCTATGATTGTAAGTAGAGGCTTCTGTGGAGAATGGACTCCTGAGCTTAACAGTGTTGTAACAGAGGCCAGCCGATCAGTACGTTGGTTTTTTTCTCGATACATGTATTGTAACTTCATCTCTAATATACGGTGAAGTAATCCACGAGTACCTGCCACAAGAGCTTATGCTTCTTTTTTTGGGTTGGCTCGTGAAATATTTTAGGAGGATTTTAATTATGAGAAGACGCCCTTAACTGATCTACTTTTAGACTAATTCCTGCTCATATTAAATCAACCCATAAAAAATAAAATGCTGACTAAATAAATTTCTCTATCGTCGGGACTTTTTTCTAAATGTTTTTAATGTTCTGCAATGCTTCATAAATTCCACCACTTTTTAAAAGTTTATAGAATTTCTTTCCTCTTTTAAAATTTTGACGACCCTTTGAGCCAAGCTCTTCGCGTGGGCTTTATGGGACTTGACATTTAACGAGAAATGGTGAGCTAACGAGGCTGCTGTCAGAACATTCGAGAAGTTGACTTGCCTCAAAAGTCGCCATTTAACGAAGAATCCAGAAGCCCATTCTTTGCTTCTTTGACCCCCTCTGCAAGCAGGCACAAGGTAGCTTTCGTGTACCAACCGATGCCCTTCTCTATCCATCGGACACAGATCCTCCTGTACGAATCTTCTCTCATCCATATGTTTCACAATAAATAAATAAGACTGTAAAATATGAGGATGGGAGAAGTTAGTAGTGGTAGGTACAAACAATCCGGAACAGACGATCACAAACCCTATGCATGTATTCATTAAAATGCCACTCTGTACTAACATTTTAAAGAATGGATGGGGAGAAGGACACAGCTTGGCACACGGAAACCGCCCTGTGCCCGCTTATAGAGGCGTCAAAGAAGCAAAGAATGGGCTTCCGGCCTCTTCTTTAATTGCCGACTTGTCACCTACATAAGCAGACACTAGTAACTAGTTTCATGTGTGTCCCATCCGCCAGAGTCTCGTCAATCTGCTTGAAATTTGATTTGCTGGACGAAATCACTCTCTGGAACTTGTTTTGAATCTCTCTCGCTCTCATTTCCAGATTTTGTGAAGCTTGTGGTGTTATATAACTAAGGCGGAAGTGCATATGGCAGGCGCTGAAACCTTCGCTTTCCAGGCTGAGATCAACCAGCTCTTGAGTTTGATCATCAACACTTTCTACAGCAACAAAGAGATTTTCCTCCGAGAGCTCATCAGCAATTCGTCTGATGTACGTCTCTGGTTTCTTTCATTCTCTTTCTGTTCGTGTTAACGTGTGAAAATGAGTGTTTCTTAGTAGAGTGTAGACATATTGTCAAGGAGAATAGGATTAATTTTTGTGATATGTTGTTTGTGGATTAGGCTTTGGACAAGATAAGGTTTGAGAGCTTAACGGACAAGAGCAAGCTCGATGCTCAGCCCGAACTATTCATCAGACTTGTTCCTGATAAGGTCAACAAGACGCTTTCTATAATTGACAGTGGTATAGGCATGACCAAAGCAGGTACAGATTCCGGCTTGAATCTTATTACGTTTCTGTTTAGTACTTGGCATGAAAATTTTGAATTTCATGCTTAGTATAGTGATATTCTCTGCGAGACTTGGGAAGTGCAGTAATTGAGTAATATTAGTCTACGCTCACATTGTATTGACTGAGAGGCACTGACTTATGATTTGTTGGGCAGATTTGGTGAACAATTTGGGTACAATTGCGAGGTCCGGAACCAAGGAGTTCATGGAGGCACTCCAGGCTGGAGCTGATGTGAGCATGATTGGACAATTCGGTGTTGGTTTCTACTCTTCTTACCTTGTGGCGGAGAAGGTCGTCGTGACTACGAAACACAACGATGATGAGCAGTACATCTGGGAATCTCAAGCCGGCGGTTCCTTCACTGTTACAAGAGATGTTAGCGGAGAACAACTTGGCAGAGGAACTAAGATAACTCTATACCTTAAGGAAGACCAGGTAAAAGGATTTGTTCTGTTTAAACACTCTGCATAGATTTTGTCATGTGATTTTTTAAAAGTGTTTTGATATTGATCTACGGTTGTGGGGTATTGCTACAGCTTGAGTACCTGGAAGAGAGGAGGATCAAGGACCTTGTTAAGAAGCACTCCGAGTTTATCAGCTACCCTATCTATCTTTGGACTGAGAAAACTACAGAGAAGGAGATAAGTGACGATGAGGATGATGAGGCTAAAAAGGAAGAAGAGGGAGATGTTGAAGAGGTTGATGAGGAGAAGGAGAAGAAATCCAAGAAGAAGAAAATCAAGGAGGTCTCTCACGAGTGGCAACTTATCAATAAGCAAAAGCC
>JAOSBK010000004.1:28662773-28680249 GCA_027568895.1 Erythroxylum shatona
TTTAACTCTAATTTATTAATTCATTAAATAATTTATTATTCTTTATTAAGAATATCCAACAAAATACTAAAATATATCATATTCATATCCTACAATTTTTTTAAAGTCATATCCTCATAAGTTATTTTACACATGAACAACTAATACTAAACAACTAATTTTACCAAATATTTCTACCAAACAGCTAATACAATCTGCTGGTCAAATCAACTGATAAAATCAACTATCAACTACTAACTGATAAAATCAGCTAACAATTAATGCAATCAGCTGACTACTAAATAGGTAAATGCCTTTTTCCTTTTTGTTTATTGTGTTTATAGAATATGATGTCAACTATGGCGATGCAAGTGATTTAAGGGTTTTAAGCGTCAGTTGGATTTTGATGTGCAGATTGAACATCAATTTCAACACGATTTTTGTCAAAATGAGACTAACTCGTTTTAACCATTATTCACAAATGGAGTTAACCCAATATTGTAAAGCTCATCACAGTTGTTACTAGATAATAAACAAATCTTGGATTTGATTTCAACAATATTAATAATAATATAATATCATATGCATGTAAGACATCATAACTAAAATATACATTCACAATTCAAATAGTCCATAGGCATTATCATAATTACAATTATTTATTTGAATTCCCCCCAAAAAAACACAATTTCAATTTTACCAAGATAAGATTCATGATTAAGATACATATGAAACAAGTTCTATTAGATTGGTAATTAGGAAATTCAAACTTTAAGAAGATCCAAACTCAAGTTTACATTTGAGTAACATAGAATCAAATTTGCATACTTTTAGATCTCTTCAATACTTTTGTTAGTTATATGTTAACATCTATTTTTATTTCTATTAATCTGTGACTCTCCCTTTACACATATAAGCCATGTACTCATTTTAAATAACCATAAAATTTATTTAATAAAAATTTCATAATTTTTAATTAATAACCCTAAATTAATCAAACTCTAATACAAAATTTAATTTAATTCTCCATTTTAGATGCTTCCTTTTTTCCTATTTTTCGTTCCTTTCCCATTGTGCATGCTTTCTGCTTCTCAGTTTTGCCTCATTGGTTTCACCGTCTTCAATAGATTCATTCTCCCTATTCACGGAAAAAGGTATACAAGGCACCAAAAAAAGAGATGAAGAGTTGAATTAAATTAAAGATATTTAAATTAATTAATATTTAACTATACGATGTAGCATTTGAAATTTACATAACTAATAGGTAATAAAAAATTAGGATTTATTTTAAATGCTTTAAAATATTAAAATATATTTTTTAAAATATTAGTATGAAAAATATATTTTAAAATTAAAAGTATTAGAAAAACCTGGTTATTTTGTTGATAAAAAATTTGTTGGAAAGAAGCGTAAAACTAAAACCACGCCTCAAACGATAGAATAGGGAAAATATGGGGACTCTAATGAAAGAACGTGAAAATTTGGGGTTAATAAAGAAAGAACAACGAGTGCGAGGAGTAAAAGGAAAAAAAGAAAAAAGGACTTACACACTATATTCTTCCCTCCACATTTATCACAAACCAAAAATTCCCTTCCCTCCTTTCCCTCTGCGGCTCTACCCTTCTGCTCCCTTGCTTGCTAACCCCCACTTTCCCCTTAAAAGTTAAAACCCCCACCACCCTTTCTCTCTTCGCGCTAACCGATCATGTCAGGCAGCGCTAGAGCCTCCACCAGGACTTCGTCTGCGACGCCGGCGGCTGGTCCGATACTGCCACCGTTGAGGCGGCACTTGGCGTTTGCTACGATGAAGCCACCGTTTGTGCCTCCGGAAGATTATCACCGATTTTCTCCTAGCACCAATGGCAGAATGGCTGCCGATCGGGAAGGAGAGGCTATTGTCGTGAGATCTCCAGTGAGTTCGTATCCTTCTTGTGCGGTTATTGTTTGCTGGTAATTTATATGGACGTGTACTTTGAGTTGGATTAATGTATTTGGCTTTTTGGGATTCAAATGTTGGAGGATGTGAAATGTGGATAGAAATGGAAGTTGATTTGTATTCTGCATTTGGATTGTGTCGTTTTCAGTTGGTCGCTGAGAAATGACGATAAATTTTATATTGTGGTTGGACTTTGGGGTTAATTTTCCTTTTTTTTACGATTCTGGTTTTACAACTATCTTCTGGAACCTGTGTTAAGCATTATTTGAAACTTAGCCTTCATGTATTAATGTAGTTTGTATAAGTTATGTTGCTTTTAGTTGGATTTTGAAATGCAAACCACGACATTCTTGCTATTATCAATTTGATTGGGCCTTTTCCTTTTCTTATTTCATGCTTGCCTGCTACTTCCAATTGAGCAAATTGTGTTTGAGATGCGAGAATTGAGCTTAGCAATGAAATTAAGGGACGTTTGTTCATTGTGCCACTCTTTGGATAATTATATAGGTGGTTCTTACAGCTCTTTTGTCTGATTTGAGGAGTGATTGAACAATCTTTGCAATATCCAGATTTGTATCAAATAAAGGGGAACATTGTTTTCATTGAGATATTTATATTTTCATCGTACTGCTGTGAAGTTTTTGGATTGCATAGTAACTACTGTTGTTTGTAATAACATAATTCAATATTGGTAACTTTTTGATGTCCCTCAGCAAGTAAAACGGAAGAGTGGATTGGAAAATGATAATGAGCCTAGTGAGTTGCCTAGCAGTCCTGGATGCGCACATGCATCTAATAGTCCTTTGTGCACTACAAAAGGGGGAAAAATGTACAACAGATCAAGGGCCTATAAGACCAACATGTCTGGGCCTCAGACACCTGTGTCTAATAGCGGTGAGGGACTTGGAAGCCTTGTCATTTTGTTTATGTGTTCTCATTTCCCATGCAATATCTTTCAATTTCTAGAGATTGATCTTCAGTGATAAACTTGTTGGATAATATAGCTTAAGCTTCTTCACCCTCTTGCTGAAATGAGTCTTTTAACACTCCCGAACATTAAAAGAAAGATAACCAAATATTTTGTATAACCTTGCAGATTCACCATCTCCTCTTACTCCAGCTGGTAGCTGTCGATATGACAGTTCTCTAGGTGAATCTTGAAATGTTTACATTCAGTGTGAATTCTTGTTATAGATTGTGGGTAAGTTTTGATTTACATTGATATTGACAAAAATGTACTGAAATTTTCAAGGTCTTTTGACAAAGAAGTTTGTCAATTTAATAAAGCATGCTGAAGATGGTATTCTGGACCTAAACAAGGCAGCAGAAACTTTGGAGGTGATTATTTTTGCTAACTGGAGTTTGGTATTATTTACTGCTTTCTTAGGATAATTAAAGGAGTTTGTTGAAAAAATAGGTTCAGAAACGGCGGATATATGACATAACAAATGTCTTGGAAGGGATTGGTCTAATTGAAAAGAAGCTTAAGAACAGAATACATTGGAAGTAAGCAGATCTTGTTTCATTATTTGATTACCCTAAGCATCTGATTGTACATGTGCTCATATGAGGATTGGTTCAATGGTTGACCCAGAGGGGTTGATGCTTTAAGGCCAGGGGAAGTGGTTGTTGACGCTTCTTCATTGCAGGTAGCTTGCTGTAGACTTTCCTTTTCCATTGTATAAATCAACCCTTTTTCTTCATCGCCATAAAATCTCATACACATACTTATGTCTACATGCATGTGCACACATATTTATGATCGTTTCCTGTATACATTATTGTATGATGTTATTTCCATCTCTATTTCAATTTTTGATCTAATTTTATGTAGTCTACAACTTGTATACCAACAGTGATGTTGAACTTAACACGGTTAGAATAGAAGTGAATCACATAATGAATGGCATAGAGATAGGTTTTATGTTGTGATTCCTTTCCTGCAGGCAGAGATTGCAAAGCTGTCCATGGAAGAGCACAAATTAGACGATCAAATAAGGTTACATGTTCTATTTCTTACTAGAGGGTATCTCCGTTGCTTAGAATATCTTGAGAGATGCTGATATTCTAAGTTGTTGCAGAGAATTGCAGGAACAATTGAGAGGCCTGAGTGAGAATGAGAACAATCAAAAGTATAGTTTTCTCTTCTAAGCACTTGCATCCTTAGTATTCAGTCACTATTTGTAGCTTACGATGTTCTTTTTATTCCTTTATTTTCAGGTGGCTTTTTGTGACAGGAGAAGACATTAAGAGCCAACCTTGTTTCCAAGTTAGTATTCTTGTGTTTCACCGTGTGAAGATCCATGATAAGCATTGCTATGTGAATCATAATTTTTATTGTAACTGATTTCGTAACATTGCTTGTGAAAGAATGAAACTCTCATAGCAATTAAAGCTCCCCATGGAACTACTTTGGAAGTCCCTGATCCTGATGAAGTAAGTTGAGAGAGAATATTATGAAATGGAAAAGTTCTTTCTTTTCCATTCCACATTTTGAATATTTGACTGGTAATTTCTTTATACCAGGCTGTGGATTATCCACAGAGGAGATACAGAATCATCCTAAGAAGCACAATGGGTCCTATTGATGTCTACCTTGTAAGGTGTGGTGACCTACATAACGGTGGAGTATTTATTTAATGTGTCTATGTCATTTATCATTTCTTGGTTGTGGAGAAATTGGTCTTTCATATAAGTGAGATAGTTTGTCATCATGGCATGTTAGAGCTCTCATTCTCTTGTGTTTTTTGCTCATCTTATAATGCTTACCTTCTGTTTTCCAGTCAGTTCGAAGAAAATTTTGGGGAGGGGAATGGTGTTGAACCAGCTTCCAGCTTACCACATGCTTCTGGCTCAAAGCCTAAGGAAAATCCAGCAGATCTAGTCCCCGAGGCAATCAGGAGGGAAACTCAAGCAAATCAACCCAACTATATGCTTCCGGATATTGATTCTTCACAGGAATATGTTGGGAGAATGACAAGGATTGTTCCTTCGGATATTGATGTAAGTATGGCTGCCATAAGTTGGCATTGATAAGTGGCTTTGGGCAGGATCTATTTTATATATAGGAAAAGAACTAATTCGTAAGTAGGAATCACAATTTTTGAAGTGGCACTTGACATATAACTCTTTAGATGTGCTGGTGTTTCCCTATGGCTTATATCACGAGTCATGACTGTTGGTTCAAATTCTTTTTATAAGAACCAGTCATCAAATTAGAGGTTTCCTTCTATCATGCACAGTTTTTAACCCATGGACCTAACAAATTAAAACTATCCGCTCGTCTGTCTGTACTAAAACATTTTGTAGCCTGTCTTAAAGATACAAGATAGTTGTTTTTCTTTGTAATCTCCAGTATTAAGACTTCTCCAAATCAGTAAAACGTTGATGTTGTTTGGACAACTGTTTTCCTGGTATTACGTTTGGTTGGTCGTAACATTTACTGTTTTGCTTTTGTTGCAGAATGAAACAGATTACTGGCTTCTTTCTGATGCTGACATTAGCATTACAGATATGTGGAAGACGGATTGTATCCTTGCCTTTGTTCTTGTTCTTTTTCTGTTTTACAATCCCTATCTTTCTCCTGTTCACCTATGCGGAAAATTAATCGTGTGTCCTTGACTTGTAAAAGCCAACGACGAGTGGGGCGGAATGAGCATGCTTCCTGCTGAATTTGGAATGAGTGATGTCCGCACTCCTGGGCCACATTCTCCATCTGATGTTATAAGTTCAACTAACAGATAAATAATAATTTTGTTTATCGAAGTGAGCAGTTTAGGTCCATACAATAAGCAATCTTGAGTTATCAGTCGATGACGGGGTAAATGCTAATAATTTCTGAAGACCGAAAAATGGTAAGGCATGGAAAGAAGGTACGGTTGAGGCACATTGCTTTATTTGAACCTTTGAAGGTCTATTTGCTAATAAGATTCGAAGGAGGTACTTAAAAGAGAAAGGGATTTTGTTGACGCGTGGATGCTCAGGTAGAATGGTGGCTAGTGTTAGAAATTCACAACAAAGCTAAAGGTTCAATTTTCTTGCACCGGTGTGATTCAGCAAATACGCCGTTGCCAGCACTGATGATTTTATGAGTTGACAGGTCGATAGAAAGAAAGCATGCTGCAAGTACAGTGTTGAATGTAGGTCAAGACTAGGAGTCTGGGACTGGGAATTCGTTTTCTTGTATTTGTTCAATAATTGTGATTCAATTTTTGGACATTCAAATCTCTCTTTTTTATTAAGAGATCTATCTAACGAGTCAGGTTGGACTTGAGCTTTGAGTAGTCAAAGGCCCAATAAGCCATATGGGTTGGGTTTAAGGTTTGAGCTCAATAGGCCTCAGGCTGGTTTGACTATTTATTTTTGAATTTTTAAACTTTAATAAAATTTATTTAATTAAAAATATAATATTAGAAATTGAATAAATTAAGTTATAAATTTCAATTGATTAATAAAAATTAAGATTTTATAATAAAGGTGGATAGAATTATATGAAATAAAAAATTATTATAATTGAAGTTATAAATTTTAGTTGATTAATAAAAATTAAGATTTTACAACATTTATATAAATATTAATGAAAGAAATAAGATGAAGCCAAATTTATTAATAAAGGTGGATATTATTGTAAGAAATGAAAGAAAAATATTACAATTAAAGTGATTAATTGAATCAATTGAAGTTATGAATTTTAGTTTATTAATAAAAAGTAGGTTTTTATAATGAATGAAAAATATAAAACGTATATATATTGATCAACTGAATAAGGTGAAACCAAATTCATTAATAAGGACATATATCATTATAAAAATGAAAGAATAAGATCATAATTACAATGATCGATTCAATAAATTAAAGTCACGAATTTCAATTAATTAATAAAAATTGAGATTTTATAATGAATGGATGTATAAAATGTACATATATTGATCAAATGAATATTGATGAAATAAATAATATGAAACCAAATTTATTAATAAAGGAGAATAAGATTATATGAAATGAAAGAACAAGATTATTACTAAAGTGATCAATTCAATTAATTGAAATTACAAATTTTAATTGATTATTAAAATTAAGATTTTATAATGAATAAATATATAAAACATACATATATTGATCAAATAAATAAGATAAAACCAAATTTATTAATGAAGAAGGATCTTAGGAAATAAAAAATTATAATTAAAGTGTTTAATTCAATTAATTGAAGTTACAAATTTCAATTAATTAATAAAATTAAGATTTTATAATGAATGAATATACAAAACATACATATAATAATAAAATAAATAAGATGAAATCAAATGAATTAACAAAGGACGATAGGATTATAGGAAATGAAAGAAAATATTATAATTAAAATGATCATTTCAATTAATTGAAGTTACAAATTTCACTTGATTAACAAAAATTGAGAATTTATAATGAATGAATATGTCAAACGTACATATATTAATAAAATGAATAAGATGAAACTAAATTCATTAATGAAGGATGATATAATTATAAGAAATGAAAGAAAAATATTATAATTAGATTAATCAATTCAATTAGTTGATGATAAGAACAAAATTTATTAATTAATGACATAATTTACAAAAATGATTATCCAAAATCTTTAGATGAAACAATTTAACAAAAATTTAAGATAAATCTTGATATAATATTCTGGATTGGGAGTTTGGGACTGTGGAGAGTGGAGACAAGAGAGCAACTAATCATTATAATCAGGCTCATTAATAGTTTGCATCACTTCTTTTGTACGTAGAAGCATTATATTTAGTATTGTAATGTTATAATTAAAGGATTATTAAACACATAGTAATAACTAATAAATAATAAAATATGCCTTTATCATTAAATATTTTATCAAGATAATGTCCATTTGATTGATGAATGTGAGTATGTGTATGACTAGTCACCTTTAACTTCACATTAGTACTATGGTTTTATTAATATACAAATTAGAAAAGCAATATAAGGTAAGATAATATCAAAAATAGCCAAAATTGATATATCAAAAAGAAAATAGTTTACCTTCAATATTTTCATCAGCTAACCAACTTCGGTACACATAGGAGCTTTCACAGTATGAGGATGAAATCGAGCATGATGAGGACCAATAAATCGACCACCAGTGCTAAAAGCAGACTTTGAAGCAACATTAGATGATAGAATTACTAATAGATCTTATGGAATTACTTCGTGTTCGGAAAATTATTTTCACAACTCTTCCCTCATAACAATACATCAAATTACACAACTTCAACTTTGAGCATACAATCTTTCGTCAAATATTTATCTAACATTATCATATTGTACGAAATCCTAGTCCTTTTTTCTTTCATGAATTTTGTATATGAAAGTAATAAACTACTCTTAGAAGATGAGCCCTAACTTGAAATTAAAGTTGGAGTTGAACAACCTGAACTACTACAATCCCGACCCTAAATTTTGTTAATTATGAGTTGATAATCATTAAATAAATCATGCCAAAATTGTTTATTGACATCTATATACTCTTGAGCTCAATCACCATACAACACATTATATATAAAACTAACCTCATCTATATTGTATCTCAGGTCTAACATAGATATAACTACAATATTATGTCCAATTATATACTTGTAAGAATTCAACTTCTCCATCATATACTCTGCCATAACTCAAATAACCTCAATGGAATCAAACATCCAATCAGATAAAGCTTTTCTTAATCTCACCATCATGCTAAAGCAACAATGCGAAGTTAGATATTTTGTTCCTAAGAACAATTTAGTCGCAATGTAAAATAATTCTAACCTTATACAAAGTTCTCTAGCTAACTCCCATTGGTCTTTTGTAGGCATAAATGTGTATTGTGAATCTCTTTATCTTAGTCTGATAAACACATCAACATAATGGATTACTGACTCCAACATCTTGAAGATTGAGTTCCATCTAGCTAGACAACCAAGATCAACTTCCTTATACTCGGAATGTATAATTGTTCCATAGTTTCTTCAAAATTCATAACTCTTTTAGGTATTGCACTGTAATATAGTACATTATTTCAAATTGAATTAATTGGTTCCTTTAACATCTTAAACTCATCCTTCCCAATCAAATTCGAAATATGCACAAAACAACGCATATGAAATAATCTTCCACCAACCAACAAGCTCCCAACTCGTATCTTATTCTTCAACTTTTCAATCATAGAATTATTCGTGTTATAATTATTGACTGTTGCTGTGGACAATCTAGTGTTGATATTGCAACCTATCAAACAGTCTATCAAGATAATTGCCAACCTTTAGCTTATATGTGATTTTGACACATAAATGAACCTACCATGTACAAATATAACCAACATCAATCATAATATAATGAAAAATTAAATGATAAAATATTAAAGAATACAAATTACCTTAAAAGTTTATTACCCAGAGTCCATTCATTATCAATATAATATGTCATTACTGCTATGTAACCTTTCTTTTGGTTATTAGTTGTCCACATATATGTTATAATGACAATCCATCCTTCAATACTCGATAATATTCTTTAAAATTACTTTCTTCTTATCCTCGTATATCTTTATAATGTCCTTCTTCAATGTATTTCGAGTTGGACCTTTAAAGGTAAGTTGTAGCAAGTTGCAAAATGTCCTAAATCTTTTGATATCAACTATAGATAGTGGATGTTTATCACCAACTACTATAGAAGCAATTAAAAATCTTGATTTGTTGCAGTCATAAGATGTTACAGTCATTTTATTCTTCCCTCTTATAAAGTTAGGTGTCAAAAATGTTTGATCCCCTGATAGTGATACGATCTTTTTTTTATTACACGAATCCACATGTCTCTTTAAAAGAGATATTTCACCTTTTGAACTCTCGACCAACATCTCCTGGCAATGCTTGAATTTGATTTTTTTTCTACTCTGTCCATTGATCTAGTCTTATCGAAGTGACTCCAAACTTAACTTTTCAATTGACCTGAACTTTTTCTTCACTTGGTATGGGATTAGAAGTTTTTATTTCTGTCTTTGATACCGGATTACAACTCTCCACTGAAGGAATATGCTCATCAATATGAAACAATCAACATTTAAATATATATATTGTTCATAATCATAATTGATAATTCATAAACACGAGAGATAATAGGAGAACATGAATCATAATCATAGATTTAAAGTTTATCAATGACTTAACACGACACACGGCGTGTATGTGTTTTGTGGGCTCACATGATCAGAATCATGGGTGTGCATGTAACCGTGTACGTCACTATAAAGTTTTTTGCATATGCTAATGTATATGTAACCGTATATGTCTAATCATACTTACATGGTCATATGCACAAGCGTATATATGACATTGTAAGTTCTCAAAACTTTACAATCACTTACGCGGCCACATATACGCCTATGTATGTGATTGTGTAAGTCTGCAAAAACACCCCCAAGACAACAACAATCTTAGAAATTTTAGTATTTCACAAATTTAATCTTCAATAAAAAGATTCAAAACCAGAATACGACGAAGGAACTTTACCTTGGTGAGTGGGTAGCAAAAAAGTAGAAAAAGGCAGTGGCGGGGAAGCAATTCAGCGAGATAATGTGACAAAAGAGCGACTGGAGGGAGTATCAAGGGGCAATTGGAGGGTGAAAGGGTAGAAGTAGACTGATCTGGTCAGAGAGAGAGAGAGGGAGAGGGAGAGAGAAGAAGATAGAGGAAGAAAAGGGAAAGGCTAACCTAGACTAAAATGAAGTCGTTTTATAATTCGTGTAAAACAAAACAATAGAGCATTAAACAACATCGTTTTACTTCAATAGGAAAATGTATCGTTTTAATTTTACATTATGTCCAACCTTAGATCAGGTTTGGGCTCAGACGGAATTTCAAATTTTGGGCCTGAGATCCAATTAACTTCAGGCTTGACTTGTTGACTTCAAACTAGGAAAGGGCAAGACAGGCTAGGTTTGAGCCCAAATATCATCCCTAGATCTAACTGGATTTTTCTACAGTAGTTTTAGATTTTATTGTATAATGCTTTTCTGAAGAAAAAGTGCTTATGTTCTTACCATTCGATAGCAACAGTGCCAGCCCTAGGCAGGGGCTAGCAGGGCCCCTGCCCAAGGCCCATTATGAGAAAGAGGCCCCAACCCCATGTTTTGACTCCCACAACTGCAATATCACTAATTCACTATATCAATCCTTTAAAGTCTCAAGATCAGCGACTGTGGCACGTAATCTCCTCTCCTATGCTATTCCTAAGGCAAAACGAGAAAGTCTCAAGGCTTAAATGTTACGTAGGCCACAGGTAGTAATAAACACTTTTAACATTGATGTAGTTTGTGTTTCAAAGACTTAAACGTTAGTAGAAGGGCAAGTTCCAAGATTGATTTAACGTTATAAGTTAACGTTGTGGACCTTGTGGTTAAGTTAACATCTCAAGATTATAAATAGTCTTGTAATATTTAAGTGTACTTTTACCTTCTAATTTTTTTCATCAATATATATATTTAAAGTACTCCAACTCACAAATTAACAGTAAAAATTTTACGGTTCTGTCTTCTGAGTTCTGAGTATAATTTAAAGGTAAAGTTTATGATTTTTTAATGTATTTTTGCTCTTTGTTTTTTATTTTTAATATTAGATATTAAATTTTGCTATTTATTTTTTTTCCTCTATTACAGATATAATACCATTTATATATCTTTGTGATATATTGTGAAGCTATTGAAGTTTGGTTGTGCCTGCATACTTCTTCCAGTTCTATACAGGTGCTTTTGTTCTTTTTCTAGTCCAACTGCATTATAATTGATTTATATTATGTTACCTAAAAAGTATTTGTCTGGATTAATAAATTTATAAAAAGAGTAGACTTCTCTAGTGAGAGTCCCGAGAAATTACGTGAAGGTAGTTTTGAATAATATAAAGGTTATTAAAAACCTACTTGAGGTCATCAATGTCACAAAAAAGATTAAATGGTTTAGCTATGCTATGTATTGAGAAGGATATGTTGGATAATATTGATATTGATAATATTATTAATAATTTTGTATCTATAAATGAACGAAGAAATTGTTTTTTATAAATCTTGATCCTTTGTGTATTTATTAGTGTAATTTTCTTAGTGTTTTGCAATCCAATATTGTTATTTGATTGCTGTTATCGCTATTTTGTTGTTATTGTTACTATTTTTAATTAGTTTATTGTTAATGATATTTGTAAGATATTATTAGCTAATACTATGATCATTTAATATTTGATTGATAATGTAGACATATAATTTGAGTCATTTATGTTTTATACAAATATGTAAACTTAAGTATATTGTCAATTTATTAGGACATTTTTTTTATTTCACCCAGGCCCTATACATATGTCTTTACATGTATCTACTTGATCATATATAAACAGCTGAAGTTAGAACACGAAATGTCATAGATATAAACAACCTTCCAAGAACAGAGACAAGATCATAGATATAAACAACCTTGCACGAACACAATAACAATGTTTCAAGTTCAAGAGAGGCTTTCTAAGCTAGAGCCCAATAACTTAATAATTGATCATATTCTATCAACAAATGGTTACATTGTTTCTTGGAAATAAAAGGATATGGATTTTGTGAAAACAGTGATGACTTTCTAGGAAATCAATATAAATGTTTCATAGAGCATAACTGAAGTTAATAGATCTACACTTTTATACATAGTGCAAAACTTGATAACATTGCAGGCATGGTCTCAAAACTTGATAACATAACATCATTTTCACTCATAGGGGTGGTTTTCAAAGGGTTAATTAGATGAATAATTAGGTACATTCAAGGACTAACTACATTAAGTACCAAAGCATATAAAAATACTCAATATACAGGTTAAATACTCTCAAAATTATGCTAAGAGAATATTCATATATGCAACTTGAATCACTTCACAATAATAAGACCCATAATGATATTTTGGATATCATGCAAACATGCTCATATAATCATTTAATGAATCAGAATTATAAGGAAAATCAATAAAAAATAATAAATGTAGCTTGTAGTGTGGTTAATATGCAAGAAAAAGAAGGCTGAGGCTTAAATTTGTTAACTAAGGGATATCAAAACTATATGGCTTTTCAAGAATTCAAAATGGTTAGCATAAATTCTCTTATTATTTTAATGTACCTAGCTAGTCTAATGATATGTTCTCAACATGCATAAAAAACCAAAGTTGTAGAGTATCAAATTTTGTGACAATCACTCAATTTAGAAAATGGAGCATAAAATTTGAATGCTTATAAGCCTAAAAGCTCACAATTTCAAATAAAATGTATTGGATCATATTTCATTTTTCAAAAATCAATCATCATAAACAATTAATCAATATTTAGTAAGGAAGATCTCAACCATTTATGCATGTTTTCCTATTGCAATTAAATCTAAATCAATGATTCATGAAAACTCAAATAATTCAAAGACAGATTTCAAAACAAATTGAGACGTCTAAAAAGACAAGTCAGCAAACAAGAACTAAAGCAAGCTTTAATATAGCTAAAATTATAAAAGCAAGAATAAAATAATCAAATAAGGCTAAACACTAAAAAAAATTATTTGATACATTATTCTTAATCATCAAATAAGGCTAAATCATCAAATAGGCTCACTCATTCTCTGATACAAATCAACTTTATCTTCACACATTAACAAATTTTTTAAACAAGAGACATTTCATCAAACATCTAATATGCATCAACAAATCAGCCAAACTTCACAAGAAAATTTGAAAACTGAACCTCCTAACATTAACATTTTAACCTTAAATGTTCTTATTTATTCACAAAATATTCAAACATATGAAACAAAATATTCAAACATACTCAAAAATACCCAAACCACAGTGAAACTTTATACCTCCACGAAAATGCAACAATGGTGGGAGAAGATGACGAACTTCCGACGCACCACCAACAGACGACAATGCCAACGACAACACACCACCAACGAACAACAACGCATCGGAGAAGAAGACGCAGCAGGGAGGAGAAGAAGAAAGAAGGAGAGCCATCGATTAGGGGGAGGGATGTCTTGGATGTATTTTAACGTTAACAAAATGACTTCGTTTAGTGTTAAACTAAACAACATCGTTTTCTTTAAGTTAATAATAATTTTTCGTCAGAAAAGCCAAAACTTTATTTTTCTGTCATCAATTCCCACCTTAATTGCCGACGGTATTATTCTCTCGCTAAACTATTTTTTTCGACAAATTTTCAGATGGACTAATGAAAACCATCGACAATTTGCAACGGTTTTTAGTCCGTCATTATTTTTCCGTCACCAACTCCTATTTTTCTTGTAGTGTACAATACATTCAACGTTACCAATCATCAGTTTTTTTCTAAATAAATTAGTAGTCCATAAAATTTCTTTCATTAATTTATGTTGTATTATATATTTTGTATTATTTAAAATGCATCATATAAAATTCTCATTGCATAAAAATATTACATAGTTATATATTATTTAGATGTAAAGTATACAATAGTGGTTTCTTCCAAGATTGATAAGTTAAGGAATTGCTAAAAAATTATATATAATACAAAGTGCACAATATTAGTTTCTTCTATCATTTAAGGATTTCTTAAAAAATTATATAATCACAATTCAATTTTTTTTTGAAAATTGAAAAGAAATATAATTATAGTTATCACAATGAGTTCAAGACATTAAGCTTATTCACCATAATATTTACATAATATTTTTTTACAATTCTTTGAAAGTCAAATAAAAAATCTTATTTTGAATTCACAAGTACAAATTAACATCTTTGTCCTAGAGAGTTTAAAAAACGTATTGACAAAGGCAGAAAGTTGCTTGAGCTTTCTAAAGGTGAATTTTTACTTATTTTATTACATATATTAATAAAATATTAACATTTTGCATTAAAAAATGATTACATATTTTAAATTAAATTATTTAATTTAAAAATTTTAAACACTTAATTTAAAATTATACAGTAAAATTAGTAAAATTACAGCTTCATTAGCATAAGTTCTTTTGATTTTTTTCCTTAACTAGTTACAAACCTCGTGCTTTGCACGGGTTGTTACAATATTAATAAGAATATTAGTTATAATTAATAAATGTATAATTTGAAAAGAATTTGCTTATTATTAGTCATAACTTTATCACAAATTTAAATAACAATTCGAAAAAATTTAGGCAAATTTTTGCAACAGTTATTAAAACAATGGAAATAACATTGTTTTATAAACTATTACAATAATCATAAAATAATAATTATAATAATAACTACACACTATTAGTATTATTATTATTTAAGTTATTCTTATTATGATGATGATGATGATTATTATTATTATTAAAAAAACTACACACTATTATTATTATTATTATTTAAATTATTCTTATTATGATGATGATGATGATTATTATTATTATTATTAAATTAAAAACAAAATAAGCAACAGTTATTAAAACAATGGAAATAACATTGTTTTTTAAACTATTACAATAAATAGTACGCAATAAATTTAATAATAACATTTAACAGTTTGGAGCACTACATCAAAAGTTATGCGCAAAACATTTCAGATATGTCTTATGGTAAATCATTTTCCAGCATGTTATTTTCATCCAGAAATTGACATTCTTAATCACAAAATTGAAACTCGATGTCTTCATAAAAATTGTAGCCCTATGTCTCTAGTTTAATCCAAATCAAGAATCACCTCATTTCGATTGCCAGATCAAAAGTTATGCCCAAAATACTGTCAGATGTTCTCTAATCCAAGACTGCACACTAATCCGAAATTCAATTCAGAAATTGAAAATCTTAGGGGCAAAATTGACATTTTATTTCTTCATATGATTTGTAGCCCCAAATCTCAATTTTATTTGGTCACAAGAATCACCTCAATCGGATCTCCACAGATCTCGAATTTCGCAAAAGACTAAACCATGTTTAGAAAATTATCTAACTCAATTTGATTAAATTAATCACCCTTAATTTAATCTCAAAAATTCAAAAATTTTCTATGAGGATGTAGATAATTTTCTTAGGAATCTAACGCTTCAAGAATCAAGTCAATCGGATGTCGGACGAAAAAGATAGAAGCAAAAGAATGAAATATGTTCAGAAAATTACCGTTCTTAAACAATTACGGAAGTCGCGATCGTGCGCGTGCACGACCGCGACATTCAGGTGGTCCAGCAGAGTCGCGATCGTCCGCGTGCACGATCGCGACATTCCGGTGATCCTGCAGAGTCGCGATCGTGTGTATGCACGACCGCGACATTCGAGTGGGCTTGCGACTCATTCTTCTTAACTGATGTCTCAACTTTAAAACCCCATATCTTTTGACTCAGAACTCTAAATTTTACAAATTTAATATCGTTGGAAAGCTAAAAGAAAGATCTACAACTTTCATGAAGAACTCCTCAACCAATTCCATCTCTAAAATGATCAAAATTCTAATCAAAAATTCTATCCAATTAATAAATACCTAAACAAAGACCTCAAATTTGAAAATTTATATCTTTCAACTCCAAAGTCCAAACATGTCATATTTTATATCAAAATGAAGATTAGAAAGTTATTTACAACTTTCATGAAGGACATAAAAATCAATTTGACCCCTAAGGAAGTCAATTTTCCAATCAAAAGTTCTGTCCTCTTATAATCATGCTAAAATAATAACAGAAAATTGTAAAAATCATAACTTATTATTCCTTGCTCCAAAAATTGCATACTTTATATCAAATTAAAGATCAAATCAAAATATTAAACTTTTATGAAGAACTTCAAGGCTAAATCAACCTCTAACCAGGTCAATTTTCCAGTCAAAGCTTCGGCCATAACATAAGTCAACCTATAACACACCTGCACTTTGACTGATCATAACTTTCACTCTCGATATCGAAAAATTGCAAACTTTATGGCGACAGAAAGCTCTTAACTGGAGCTACAAGTTTCAAGAAGACCATTCTCTCAAATTTTGCCTAAATCAAAAGTCAACTATCAAAGGCCAAAAAGCCAAACTTTTCATATTTTCACACTTTTTCTCTTTATTTCTTAAATTTTTAACTCCATTAAAACAATTTATTCACTAACAATTTTATTTAAACTTCAAACGCCATATTAGGCCATACCATATCATAAACCTCAATAACAAAAGCATTTTTCGCCTATCTTAATCTCATCTAACTATTCACATTCAAAAAAAAAATTATTTATTCATTCTAATTTTCTCATTTTCATGTCATTTGACACTTTAAAATTTCAAGGAAAGTTCGGGATTCAACAAATTATAATAATAAAAATAACATTAATTAGTAAATTTACGATTAATAATAACAAATAAATACACTTTATAATAATAAGGAATTTCATAATGTTAATAATAATAATGATAATAATAATCATAATCATAATAAAAATAACAGTAATAATAATAATATTATTAAATATTATTAAGGAATTTAATAATAATAATAATAATAATAATAATAATAATAATAATAATAATAATAATAATAATAATAATAATA
>JAOSBK010000004.1:28742012-28756112 GCA_027568895.1 Erythroxylum shatona
GTGACTGCTAGGAAAAAGATAGAGAGCAGAGAGAATGCTGCAGAACAGAATACGCGAAATAGAAAGTGAAGGAAGTTTGTCGACCTCGAGTAGTTATCACCCAGATCAACTGAATGGGCGTACCAATCAGAGTCGGAAGCGTGGAAAAATCTGAGCCGTGCGAATTAGGGTTATCAATTGCCCCAGTCGGCGCAGCAGTTGAAATGACTGAATTTGAAGCGGTGCAACAGCTGAAAGGACGCCAATGACAGCTGCGCAGCAGTTAAAAAAGACGACTAGTTTCAAATTTTGAATAGAGCAGTGAACGTATCTCTAAACGTGGTCGCGAAGACTTGTGCTTCAATTCAACAATAGTTAGCAAGGACATTAATGTGAAAGTAGTACACGGGCCTGGTACTCCTAGGACTCAAAACTGTGTGTCAGATTTGTTTTGATTCCACCATAGTGGCAGGTTCACTTTGCAACAGTCCTAAATGAGGCCCATGGGACTTCCTTGTTTTTAGTTATTCATGTTCATCTCAGGACTATGAAAATGTTTTCAATCGCAAAAAACTCTTTTGAATATACACCAAAAGTGTTAATAGCTTGGCGTTCTGAAAAGTGAAAAATAGATGTCGGAGACTTGTAATGAAGAGGTTAGAGTTTTATGCTTTTAAACCTAACATGAATAGCAAAGGAAGAAATACTAGTTGAGAGAGCAATGAAATAGTGAACAGGATAATAAATTCAAACGTGTTACCCTTTAGCTGATTAAAGAAAAAAGTGAATTGATCAATGTGCATCTAATACCTCTTTATAGGCTTAGAAGAGAATGGTTTGATTTTCCTGAGAATGAAAAGGTCTCGTTAATGGGAATCACCCCTCCTTACTCCTTACCTGTTTCCCTTTAATTTTTTAAATGGGCTCCAAGTGCAAGACCTGAACAATTTTTCATCGTTAGATGCTCAGGTTGATAGGAAACTTAACAATTACTATGAGCATTTAAGCACACTAAAAGCCGTATGAGCAACTGACCGTAGCTAATTATATCAGTCGCATCCTATCCTATCTCTTGGCAAAGCTTTCTGACTTAGGTCCCTATTCATAGGTCACTATCGCACCAACTTCGATGCTGAGCTCAAAATTGATCCATTTCTGAAACACAGTAATTTCGTCCCTTTTATGTCTTGGCTCCATTTGCACCTCCTGAACCTGAACACAGACGACAGATGAGCTCGATACTCCACCTAATTTTGATTAACTTCACCAACCTTGATGTACTCCAACAGTGAAATCAGTTATTAGTTAGGTTACTGGAGCAGAGAAGATATTTATGGCTATTAAATTACCACCTGTAATCAAATGCGAGGACCGACTTTTTCGTAAGCTTTCCGGTGTAGCTAACTTCAACAGTATTTTAACGTTGTCGTACGAGTTATCGTGAACCCTGATGCTGTGGCTGTGGCCTCACCAAGACTTGAATGACCACTAATGTCCACTTTTTCTTTTTCTTTATATATATTAAGAACTAAAGTATTTAAATCAGACTGCATAGAAAGAATGATAAAGCAGCGGAAGATAAAACAAGGGAATCATTTATAGTTTCTTATGTACGTTAGAGAACCATTAATGCATTGTTAGCCAAAGCCTCAAAGCTATATGATGCGATGGACAGACATCAAGTCCCATGCTATATGATGCTAATAACTTTCGTGAACTTAAGTATCTATAAAAATGAGGGTCTCATTAAGGGGTCATCGTTTCGATATTTACTACGAATATTAGCTGTGGAAGAACTATAAGATAAGTTTGGCTTCTTACGAAGTTTGACAAATAAAAACCTGGAGGCCAAACGGCTATAGGGTTTGTTTGTTTGTTCGTTTGTCTGAGACGGGAATATCAAATGTAATCAGGTCGCCTTAGTAACCAAACTTGGGATTGCCAACCGATTGAATACTTGCAACCATCAGATTAGATTACCATGATAAGCTCAGAGTGATCCCTAGCTACCATCTTTATAGCTAACACTAGAAGTTGACAAACAAAAACACCTTCCAACGTTAGTTTCTTTGTTTTGTTTGTGAGCCCCATCTCAACAAACCACACTGCCTTGGGAACGTGAACATTTTTTTTGTTTAATTTTCTTATTGAAGATTGCAACTTGCTGGATATGGGACTTTGAGATTATTGGAGAGGAAACCACGGCGAGAAAGTTTGGACCCGGATGAATTTACTATATTTTAAATTCAGAGTAAGCAAACCCCACCTTCACTTGTTTGGAATTTCGATCCTTTTCCTTTTGTATATATTGAATTGCCACCTTACAACATCTATAATTTATTATTTCTGATTCGGTTACTCATCTTGGTCACGGTGACATAAGTAATCGATTACATTAGCTGACCTTTTCTTTTCTGTGCTGTGCATATACTATATGTAACTGATAATGGTAATAACTTAAACCAGGAAACCAGTAATTAGGATTGTTTAGTGGTTATTATCATATACCTAACCAACTAACATCGGATTTAGCATTGTCTCAACGTTGCTTAATTGTCGTGCAATTAGATAAGTTATAAAATTCGCATGGCACAAAGTTTAGAAGCTTCGTCCCCTCAGCCAAGAATCTTAAGCTCAGAGATTAATGCCGAGGCATTGTTACACGGTCTCGAACACAGAGCTAGACCTGACATTTATTTTGGTTTTGTTCAAATGTTAAAAAGTACTAGTATGTTCTAAACAATATAATATATTGGATAGGTCAAACCAAGCAGTAACAAATTAAAGATAGGAGAGGAAATTAGATATCTAGTTACCAAAGGAAACTATTTCTCTTCATAAATTTTCCTTAAATTTCTGCGCGATATTATGAGATGAATCAGACTGGATATCGTTGACCTTCGCCATAAAGAGATGACCATAAAGTTTTTGTTTGATATTATGGATTTTAATTTCAAATGTTGATTTACTGGTAAACTGCAATTCAATATATATATATATGATAGTTGCTAGAATACATCTGAAAATACAAGAGCAAAGTTCATGCCAAATGATACTATAGTTGGGTGTGCTCAATCAGTATCCATTGAAGTGATTGGTTAACACAAACATGTGAGCGAACGATAGTGAAGCTAATATGTAAAAGGCCACCCTCTGCTAGTATTCAATTTATTGCTGTCGTTTCTAAGTTAGACTGTCCACTTAGTCTAAAAGCTAAATTAAGCGGCTGATGGTCAGTTAACTAAATAGGCAATCAAAAGCTAGATTACAAGTTACGTGTACCATTTACCAACTAATTAATAGAGTAGGTTTATCACATGCAACATACTCCAGATCACATCCAATTATATATCTTGATAAAAATACCGTCATTATTTTCTTACCTGCATTAATTAGGTGACTCATGATTCTAGCATTGCTTACTTTCTGATTATTCCCTTTTCAGTTAATCTCTCTTTATACATAATTGGTTGAGATGATGAAATTACCTCTTGTGAATGTATTCTTGGTAAATAATGAATACCGCGGTTGGGATAAATTTCAGTTTAAGAGGCTGTATTTAATCATATATGAATTCTTTACAAAAAATGATAGATAATCCACATCATGATAGCCCTATTATGATAAATACTAGAAATAACTGAAGTTGGTTAGAAAATTTCAAGACTTCTTATTTATAATTAAGCAAAACAAATTCTGCACTTTATATAGAAGTAATTGTTATTAACTTAATTTAGTGGTTGATTTCGTAGTTGACTAATAAAACCAAGACCAAAACTCTATAGCTATAAAAAACAATGTTTGCAACCAAATAATATCATACATAATTGTATTTGATAAGAAAATATTTTAACAGTCGCAAAGTAGGAAGTCGTATATAATAGAATTATTGTTGTTGTTGTTGTTATCACACCTATCGGACGAACTCCCCGCCAATTTGAGTAAAAAGATGGTACATTTCTTACCAACATTTTGTTTGAACTACTCAAATTAGCAGAGACGTTCTTCTCAACACTTACGGATTTGTAATCCTCTTGTTTTTTTTTTTTTTGTTTATGTTTCAACATTTAGCTAGCTAACCTTGAGAAAATAGAGATTGAGGAGGGCGTGTGATTTGAAATCTTTGTGACGGCAGAGTATGTTGGATAATGTGGTCTGCATGAAGATATTGGTACGTATACCTCTCTCAAATGTTGTTTACTTGAATCTCAAAACCATGAGGACAAAATGTTCCAATGTTTCAATTGAACATACATTATATATATATATATATAATTCGTGGTTGCATGTTGTTAAGATGATAATGCTTTTGCAGATAATATGCAAAAGAAGGGATATGAAGCTTTTTACGGACAAGGCCAAAAATCTGCGCTGGACTGGTTCCTATCAACTGATTACGACTTACGTACCTAAACATAATTCAAAAGCCAACGGCTGTGATCAATCACATCGTACATGTCAGTGCTTAAGCATATGTGGTTTTCTTGAATTGATGTTGCATGGACGATCACGATCGCCTCTTAGTGTATGTTGTCCTCGTTACTTAATAACAAGACATTTATTACCCGCACAGAAATCCGTTGCTATTTTTATCTAATGTGAAGGGCAGTTGAACTGAAGAGAACTCTTCACCATTTTCAAATCCTAAGTCCTAACCCTTTGATAGTTTGATTTGCTAATAAAAAATAATTTTTCTGCACCTATCTCCATACTAATTTTAGAAGGTTTTGGTAACTCAACTTGAACTTTACTGAAATAACTTATGTACGAATTAATAGAACTTGCCAAAGAATATAACAGCTTCGTTTAGAACAAAAACATTAAGGGACAAGGAGACTGTTACCAAATATGATCTATTTACATACGCATTATCTCCACAAGCACAGATAGACAGAGATTGAGAATCATCCGAACAGGTTCTTCTACTAGACATTAGATGATGTACTATTATTAACACATTATGACATTTATATTGAATAATAAATAAAACAAAAAAGAGTTAAGTTGTAGTCAAATTAACAAATTAATAATTTATTTTCAGTTGGCCTTAAATCTCATTTTGGGCTTCTAATGAAGTTGGCCTATGAGTAATATCAGTAGTCTCCTCCTCCTCCTGCTCAGGTAATTCTAACGAAGAGACACATGGAGTAGTTACAGAAGAATCAGAAGAAGAAGAAGAAGAAGAAGAAGTAGTGTATGAACACAATGGAGAAGAAGGAGATTGAGAGCCAGAACATGATTCACTCGAAGAAGCAAAAGCGAGACCTACTAGCAAATCTACGAAAGCACCAATTATATACCCGTGATTGCTTTTGCCATTCACTTTCAGGTAGGAAAATAAGAGCTCTTCAAGATCTTCCCACCCTTTCAATTTGTAAGCTTTAACCATCTCCTCCATTGAGTTCTTGAAATCAACGAAAGGCTCTTTGGACTCCATTGACACGACCACAATCTCTTTGAACGGGAACTCACCTCCTTTGGCCTCTTCTAGGATTGAACTAGTCTCTCCCGGCTCGAAAAACAGTCTCTCCGATGACCTCACACCACGAATCACCGTCTCTATGAACTCGACTCCTGACTCATCTGATTCAGTGGATAAGCTTGCTGACTTGGAAGAGTTGGTGAACAATGACTCAGGCTGGCCAATGACGCCATTAATGGTGGTGGCGTCGAAGTAAGCAGAGTTGATGGTGTCACGGCCGGCCCTGAAAGAGAGGGTTTTGGGTTGGTGGCAATAAGTAGGCCATGGCCATGAGGATCTAGAGTCCGTGGTGGTATTGGAGAGGAAATTAGGGAGTTTCATTTTCTTTCCCATGCCTGTGGGTTTGTGTTTATGTCTCTGGATGGTTTTAGGGTTAGACAGATGTACAGAGGTCGAGAGAAATGGGATGATATGATGGACTATGGTTCAAAATGGAGTTGATGAAGGAATGTGAAATTTGAAGACTTGATTGAGTAATTGAATTTGCTTGTAGAAAGTGTGGTGTGGGCATTAATGATTCAGTCAGGGAAGATTTTAAAGGAGGTCGAGACAAGTGGGAGCAATTAATTTTTTACACTTTCATATTTTAATGCATTAAATCTATTAGCTAGGTTAGAATCAAGTGTTGGTCAGTTGATGTCTTTGATTATGTATTAAAATGTTATGTGCTCGAATTTTCTGATTTATCATGTTAATTTCGTGCATCGTCTTTGCCCACTAAAAACTTAGTTAATATATACAGTTAATTACAACTTAATAATAAACGAACTTATAAATAATATGTCCAAGGCGAGGCACTCCAATTTGAGAACAATCTGATCTAGGTCATCTTAGCCAGGCAATTATGCATAACCAACCTTCTACTTTCACAAGATATTGCAAGATTGCCCGCACGAGTAGCCCAGTTGGTCATTAGGAAAAAAAGTGAGTCCAAGATCTTGGGTTCGAGTCTCGACAACGGTAGTGTGGGAGCTCATCTAATGTGGTGATTACTTGTGCGCACCGAGCACTGAGCCGCCTTTCCGAGAAGTTGGCTGGGATCAAACCGTGATTTACCTCCCTCACACAATATCGAAACAAAATGTGGGGGCGTCTAAGGTGGACGTTCTACCTTTTGAGTCCAAGATATTGCAAGATAAAGCAATAAAAAAGAAAAGAGAACAAAGATTCCAACTTTTTGGAAACTTTCAAAAACAAGTGACGGGTCTAAAAATGGCGATGACAGTAGAGTCAACGCGAGCTTCAATCGCTAATTCCCATGCAAGTAAACATAATTGTGATTTTAAACCTTGATATGGACTCTTGCAATCACAATTTTCAGTACTACTTTTTCATAAAGAAGTAAATTCCCTTGCTATTGCAAACCCCTGAAAAGCAATCCATAGAATCTATTCATCAAAACATCTGAATGGGACATGACCAATACAAAGTAGCAGAATTACAATGTTCAGACCTTATTACAGCCACTACTTGATACTTCATTTATAATGTTTCATCAAATATTTAAGTATATAATGCATTATGTATTAATACATCTCTTGAAATTAAACCAGATTTGTAAAATTGGCATTTGTGTTATCAAAAAAGAAGCAAAATTATTCTTAATTAGAATTAGCCTCAGTTCGTAATTGATTATAGGTATAAGTTGCCACAGATAATATAAGCCTAAAATCATCAGGAGCTTGTCTATCAGAATTTGGAGAGAAAGCAAAGGAAGTATAAAACAAAAAACAATTAACACGGGGGGGCATGTGGGGATCAAAATCATATGCATTTGCGTCGTCTAAGAACGGGGATTCTTAATCACGTGCACTCCATATGAAACCATTCAGAGTGATTGAGTCTTGAGAAGGACAGACTATAATCATCGTCACTTCGCACCATAGCTATTCCATGGATTGGTTTCTTTCTTGTACTTGGAAAAACATTTGGCTAGCTAGGAGGCCAACAGATCATCTTTGCCATGTATCTGATCCATTTATTATGACCCACACAGTTTGTTTATTTGTTGTGAAATGTGTGGTTAGTAGTAAGTGACACATGGTTGACATTGGGCATATGGAACAGAAGATGAGAGATCAATCCATCGATTTTTAATGATTTCTACTAAACTTGTAAGAATATGACATATCCTTAATGCGGGGACATTGGAGTGTCCAAGAGTACGAATTCAATCCTATTCATTAAGTTTATATAAGTAAGATCATGTGATTTTAGTCGATTATGTATAGGTTGTCTGCAAATGCAATATTAAGCCATTAATTAGAAGTCTTGTTCTTTTTCCTTCAATAATTCTTCCTCTGCTTGTATCTTCAACTTAATTGCGCGAAACTACATTATATATACAAGAAATTAAGGAAGATATAATATATGGTCTAATTAATTAGTATGCCTTCAAAATTTATAGAATAACGTCATACATGTATATGCACAATGAATACGAGGGGACCATCACGCATTTGATCTTACAGTGGTCCCTTGTTCTCCATTAAATGAGTATTTATAGGTGTATCCCCAACTTCAAAATGTTTCACACCTTAGTCAGTCAGACTTTTAGGCATAAGGTTCCAGCCACCTAACAAGCCAACAAGCTACAGATGGGCAGACTACCCCACTTCTAAGCACACAGAATGTTTCAGTGGCCCATCCCACATGTTAAACACACAACTTGGTACCCTTCTCTTTTTCCTCTTCAACATCTTTTCTGTTGTTCAAAAATCTTGCACCTGAGTAATCTGAAGAGGGGCATTGCATATTGGTCGAGTTTTCGACTCTCTAGTCATCTTTTTAAGTTTATTTTCCTCTGGAAGCAAGGCATGCAGTAACAGATAACTAAGAGGGTGAAGGTGGGGACCTTATCCCCTTGCTCCATATTCCTTAAGGACCAAAGTATCATAAAAGAATATATAACCTGTCATTTTCCTTCTTGCACCATGAGGCCGCCAGATCGTTATCTCTCTTTCCTATAGCACATGAGCCCCGGCAATTTTCTGTCAATTTTGAATTTTCTTGATGAAATTTGTAGGCAAAATTGAATATATGTGAAGGAGAGTCAAAACAGAACATAAATTTCATTAAACAAGATTGCTTAAATATGTGAATAAAATAACAGAAAACTAGGAAAAAAAAACAATAAACATGTCCCTTGAACAGAATGAACATGTTCCATAAGTACAAAAATAGCAACTAAATAAGAACAGTACAAGAAAAGTAGGAATTAGCCATAAAAAATTACCGATGGAAACGAAAACGATACAAATTACCAACAAAAAATCAATTTCCATCGGCAACATTGATGGAAAAATTTCGTTTAGCAGCATTAGTAATATCTGTCAGTAAATATAGAGGGAAATCATCCCGGCAAAATTTGCAACAGTATAAAATGTCCATTGGTAAAAAAGACGGGAACTGTTGGAGGAATAAAAAGTTTTTAGTTTACCAATAAAAATTTGTCCGTCGGTAAATTTCGTCAATAAATTTTTAAGGTAAATGTCGTCGTCTGCTTTGACTTAAGCATCAGAATTGGAGTCTATGATAGAGAAACTGGAGAGAAGAACATCACATGAGAGGAGAGACGAAGCATATAAAGAAGAAGATGCAGGTGGGAGTAGAGTTATGGGATCCATACCGTACCGGCCGAATAATGGTACGGTGGAACCTAACCTCAGTATTGGCCAAAAATACCGGTCAGTACCGGGGTTTTCCGTTGGGTACCGCCGGTACCCAACATACCGGAAAATACCAGCCGGATCTGGGAAATTAAAGAAATTTGAGGACCATTTTGCAAGTTTGAAAATTTTAAACCTAAAACCTAACCCACCCCTGACCCCGACTGTTGCAGTTGCCTCCCTTCCCTCTTAAGTCTCACCCTCTCTCTCTCTCACTCTCTCGCTCTCACCTCTCTCTCGCCGCCATTTGGGTCGCCTCATCAACGCTTGCTCTCTTCTCCAGTTGTCTCCTCCGGCCCTCCCTAGTGCTTGTATCACTCTCCTCGTCGCCTCATCGTCGTTGGAGTCGCGATTTGGGTTTGCGTTTGGCGTCGCCCAAAGATTCATCGCACCATCGCAACACCATAAGGTCCGCAACACATCGTCGCCGCACCACCATACCATCGAGTCACCGACCCCCCGACGCTAACAACTGGACAACCCGAAAACCTGAAGCCACAATCCCAAAGAGCGAAGACCTGACGGTTTAAATTTTTTTTGGTATGTTGATTTTGTTTCATTGATCTGTTCTCTTCTCTTTGTTTGGTGTTTCCAAAAACTGCTGGTAAACTGTAAACATAAATTATAATTTTTTATGTGTTGTGGATTGGATTGAATTTGGATTTATGTAATTGTGTTGATGAATTTGAGAGTTGGGTAACTTGGGTTAGTTATCGGTGGGTGGAGGACCTGGACGTTGAAGTTGTCGTCACGGTTTCGAAATGGATTAGTGATTGTTTTGTTTTGGAATTGTTTTAGAATGAAATTGCTTACGGTGGATTTGTGTGTATATGAAATAAATTGGTTTGAATTTGATTTTGGAATGGAATTGTTGAAATTGAAAATTTGAAATTGTTGGATTGAAGAATACCGTCAGGTTTTGTAATTTTATTATGAATTTCTTATATAAAAAATAGAATTATAATTGAAAATGGAATTGTAAAATAGGGTTAGTATGTAATTAATTAATTATGTATCATGCAAAGCTGATTGTTAAAACTTAAAATTGAAAGTTGATAATTAACATTTAAACCTAAATGTAAAATTAATAATTCAATGTTTAATTGATAATTAAATGTGAAATTGTAAAATTGATAATAAAATTTTGTAAAATTATAAAAACTTAAATCATTAATTGATATATTGTTAATATTTGTGAAATGGTAATTTATTTTTAATATTTGGTATTGAATTAACTCATTTAGGAAAAAAATTGTTTGAGTATAAAGAAGTGATGTAATGAATGTTTGTTGTCAAATTGTGAATATGTTGTAGACTTGTAGATTTTAATTATTTATACTTACATTTATTAATGTCAATTAAAAATTGTAAAAGCAACATATATATTTAACAATGAAATATGAAATGGTGTATATAATATTATGGTTTGTTAAAAATGAAAAGAAAATCAAAGGTTTAAATAATAAAAAAATTTCAAAAAATTTATATCCTTCAACTTGATCTCATGTTATAAATAAATCTTTGAACTTGATGATTGTGTTATGAATATATGTGTATCAACAATTGTATAAGATATGTCATGCATTATTTGCCAATTATGTGAATCATATCATATCCTTTAACTTAATCATTATTTTTCAAACTTTGAATCGAAATTGTTGGAAATGGAATTCTTTGAAATTGTTAGAAATTCAATTGGAATTATGAATGGAAATGAAAATGGAATTATGATTGTTGGAATTGGGAATTGTTGTAAATGGAAGGAAATGTAAATGGAAGGAAATGAAAATATAATTATGATTACTTTGTGATTGTTGCAATTTAGAATTGTTGTATTGTAAATGGAAATAGAATTATGATTGTGATTGTTGGAATTAGAAATTGTTGAAAATGGAAGGAAATGTAAATGAAATTATGATTATTTTGTTATTGTTAGAATTGTGAATTGTTGTAAATGGAAGTAAATGAAAATAAAATTATGAAAGTTTTGTGATTGTTAGAAACTTAGAATTAGAAACTGTTGTAAATGGAAATGGAATTATGATTATTTTGTGATTGTTGGGATTGAAAATTGTTGGTTATTATTAGAATGAAAATGGAATTATGAATGTTTTGTGATTGTTGGAATTGGAAATTGTTGTAAATGGAAGGAAATGGAAATAAAATTATGAAAGTTTTGTGATTGTTAGAAATTTAGAATTGTAAATTATTATAAATGGAAATGAAATTATGATTGTTTTGCGATTGTTGGGATTAGAAATTGTTAGTTATTGTTGGAATGGAAATGGAATTATGAATGTTTTGTGATTATTGAAATTAGAAATTGTTGTAAATGGAAATAAAATTATGAAATTTTTGTGATTGTTAGAAACTTAGAATTGGAAATTGTTGTAAATGGAAATAAAATTATGATTATTTTTTGATTGTTAGAATTGAAAATTGTTAGTTATTGTTGGAATAGAAATGAAATTATGAATATTTTGTGATTGTTGGAATTGGAAATTGTTGTAAATGGAAGGAAATGGAAATAAAATTATGAAAGTTTGTGATTGTTAGAAACTTAGAATTGGAAATTGTTGTAAATGGAAATGGAATTATGATTATTTTGTAATTGTTAGGATTGAAAATTGTTAGTTATTGTTGGAACGGAAATGGAATTATGAATATTTTGTGATTGTTGGAATTGGAAATTGTTGTAAATGAAAGGAAATAGAAATAAAATTATGATTGTTTTGTGATTGTTGGAATTGAAAATTGTTGGGAATGGAAAAACAATATTGAATGTTTTGTGATTGTTGGAATTAGAAATTGCTAGAAATGGAAAAACAATAATGAATGTTTTGTGATTGTTAGAATTGAAAATTGTTGAAAATAGAAGGAAGTGGAAATGAAATTATGATTGTTTTGTAATTGTTGAAATTGCAAATTGTTGGAGTATGCTTTGTGTTACTTATTATATATGTTGAATGTTTGAATTGTTAGCTTTTGACTTATATAGAATGAGTTATATTATATAAGATGGATTTGCTTATTGTTATTGTGTACTGAAATTATGTGTTATTTATTTTTGTGTGCAGATAAATGGAAGGAAGTTCAAATACTTCCTATCAACCTAGTTTAGGAAGATACAGTGATCCAGTTTGGGCTCACGCTGGTTCTGTTCCTAATCAAAAGAATCATACCATTTGCTTGTTTTGTAATAAGCATTTGAAAGGTGTAGGAATCACCCGATTGAAAAGGCATTTAGTTGGGGTTAAAGGAGATGTGAAAGCATGTAAAAAAGTAAGTCATGATGTGAAGTGGCGGATGAAAACATTACTTGATGAACATCAATTTGAGAAAGATAGTAGGGGAAGATTGAATTTTGAAATTGGTAGTGAAAGTTCATTTTTTGGTTTCTGTGGTAATTATGGAAATGTTGAAGGTGGAAGTGGTAGCCGTAGTAGTACTGGTAGTGTTCCATCTCAGCCTCAGGATTATGAAGAATCTGATATGAGGAAAAGAAGAAGGCAGGTGACTAGTTTCTTTGTACCACGAACAACTCTTGAAGCCCATCCTTCAATTCGTAGTGCAATGTAATTCAGAGATGCGACTCACAATGTCGACATGGCAGTATCTAGATGGTGGTATGATATAGGTTCGTCATTCAATGCTTCTCAGTCTTATTATTATCAACCTATTATGGATGCAATAGCCTCTTATGGTCCAGGATACAAAGGTCCATCGATTGATGACTTAAGTGGTAAACTTTTAAGTTGTGTTGTTTCTAAAATTAGAAATTATTTGGTTGAAAGAAAAGTGAGTTGGGGTACTTATGGTTGTTCAATTATGTGTGATAGTTGGACAAATAGGAGACAAGAGCCTATTATAAATTTTTTGGTTTATTCTTCAAATGCCTCTATGTTTTTAAAATCTATTGATGCATCTGACCTTATTAGAAATGATGAGACTTTGTTTGGGATATTTGATGAAGTTGTGAATGAAGTAGAGCCGGAAAACATTGTCCAGTTTATTACTGACAATGATTTTGCTTATAAAGCGGCAAGAAAAAGGTTGCAGAATACCTATAGTTTATTTTTTTGGACTCCTTGTATTGCAAATTGCATTGACTTAATGCTGGAGAATATAGGAAATCGTAGGTATTTTCCTGTCATTGATCAGACTATGTAGAAGGCTAAAAAGGTGACAAAATTCATTTATAATAGTGCATGGGTTTTGAATTTGATGAGAAGGAAATTGACCAATGGTAGGAATTTGTGTCGCCCTACTGTGACAAGATTTGCAACAAATTTTTATCACTTTAGTCTTTTGTTTCGATGAAGAAGGAGTTAAAGCAAATGTTTACAAGTGATAAGTAGGCTGCATCTCAGCATGCTAGGTTTAATGTTGGAGTGGAGGTTTGTAGTATTATACTAGAAGAAATAGAATTTTGGTCGCAATGTCAATTTGTTATCCGAGTTTGTGAGCCTTTAGTGAGGGTGCTTTGGTTGGCTGATAGTGAAGAAAAGCCAACAATTGGTTATATTTTTGATGCTATAGAAAGAGCGACGGAAGCAATCAAGACCGATCTGAAAAATAGGTCTTCTTTATACACACCATATCTCTCAGTCATTAATGAGAGAAGGGAAAGACAACTTTCTTCTCCATTGTTTGCAGTTGGGGCATTTTTGAATCCTAGTGTATATTTTAGATTGGATCTTACAAAGCAAGCTGAAGTTAATAGAGGAATGCTTTTCACAATTGCAACAATTATTCCTCATGACGCGATGCAATATCTTTTAAACTCACAAATGGAGCTTTACAATTTGTCTTATGGAGATTTTGGAATGCCGATTGCTATTCGACAAAGAGGAAAACTTTCTCCAGGTATTAGTTATTTCCTATTTCTTATTTTTTGAAAATTAATTATCACTTTATTTTGTTTATAACACTACTTTTGTTATCTTATAACTTGCAGTTGATTGGTGGGAT
>JAOSBK010000004.1:28763853-28775303 GCA_027568895.1 Erythroxylum shatona
CTCTCCTAACACTTCAATTTAATCTCTTATGTCACACAACCTCATTAACATTAACATGTTAATTAATTTCCAACACACATAAGTCTATCAAGACCTTAAAAATTAATCTAATTATGCTTAATCAAATAAAAAAAATTCAGGGCCAACAGCATTGGTTGTCTTACATAGTAAAAGTCGAGTTACTTGCTTAACAGTAACTGAAGACCGAAAAGAGGAAAAATTGGAAATTTTAAAAAATAACTCATCTCAAAACCTATCATCAGATTATGATAGTGATGAATGTAGGTCAAGTGATAAAATGGAGAATATTTATGAGGCTTACAAATTAATGTACGAAAAATGGGTGAAAATATGTAGAAAGAATGAAAGATTGAAGGAAAAGAATCTCTCCATGAAGAACATCATACAAGAGTTAGAAAAGAAATTGATGTTGACGTCAGATGAGTTTGGTGAAGTTAGAATGAAATTAGTAAGTACTGAAAAGGGTTTGAGAATGCTAAATGGAGGTACCAAAAAGCTAGAAAAATTATTGGAAATTGGTAACAAGGCATTAGCTATAAGGGTGAGTGCTCTAAAGTGAATGAGAAGAAAGATGACATATCCAAATCTATCCAAGAAGAAGAAACATTGAGAAAGAATCGAAGATTTATACCCACATGTCATTTTTGTGGAGTCATTGGACATATAAGGCCAAGATATTATCAGTTACTACAAATGATATTTCAAAGGGGTCAAAATCGAAAATCTAGATACTCTCCATTATTTCCAGCAGCATCCCATGGTATCGAAGCAAGCTTAGATTAGAAAGGGTCAAGTACAAGCATAAAAACGTAGTGAAGGAAAAACAAGAAAATATACAGATTCACAGTTAGTTACTGCTTGTGAAGTAACAGGTCAAACAGAAGACAAGTCAGTTACTTCTGAAGAAGAAACCGATGACCGAGATAATGTGACGAGGAGTAAGCCCATGTTTGAGATTCTTTGAGGGGCAAAGGGACAGTGTGCTTTACACTTTTTAAGTATTTTTTGTGTTATAAAAAAAAGAAAAGAAACATAAAAAAAGAAAAAGATTTTTTTAGTACTTTAGTTTTATGTTGCTATTGTCATCTCATCTTTTTAGAAGATTGCATTGTGAGTTTTATTTGGCTCCACCGAAGACTCCTCAGCTCTCTCATCAGTATGAGTCTCTCTCTTAGGTATCTTTCTCTCTCATTACACTGACAACACCTATAGTTCATTGCTTAGGTTTATGAATTTGATCAGTCTAATGAAGATGGAAGTGGAGTAAGTAGTGATATGTTGGCACGTGTTTTGAATGGTGATAAATTGTCATCTTGATATGCTTATGATTCTTCCGTTGCACCTATGATTAATTATTATGATTATACATTTTGATATTGTTTTGTCCTAGAGGGGAGACATCAGACTGTTTATAATGAATATTCCATTCAGGGGGAGATTTCAAGGTACATACGTGATTACTCGCGTGCTTTTTGTCATCTTTTTGTCCCAAGGGGGAGAAATTTGAATGATTGGATAATTTGGAGCTTGATATTTGATTAAGGGGGCTTCTTTTTTTCATCTCATGTGGATTGTGAATTTGATGGTCATATATCCAATTATGTTATTTATGGAGAGTTTCATATTTGTGACAAACAGTGCCAAAAAGTGAGAGATTGTTAGAATATATGTTATATATCTTTTATTTAGTTTTGGCATTATTTATTAATTGGACATATAAGATATTAATTAGATAATGACTTGAATTAAAAAGGTATATAAATAATCTTCTAGTTGAAGTGGGACTCTTAGTTGAAGTGGGATTCTCATAGCTTGTGTGTATCGTGTGCATACATCAATTAACTGCTGAAGGATATCTCATATGAAAATTGGATAATGATTGTGAGAGTATGTGCATTAATTGTCAATGAATGTGTGGTATAGTAATACGTGTGGGCATTAATTACATATGAAAGATGGAACAAAGTTTATGTAGGTGTGGTATAGATGGATTTGGTGTTGGTTTAATGAAGAGTGGTGTGCACATCTCCTAATGATGAAGTCTATTAAAATATGTAAGTAGAGAAACCAACCTAGTGGAGTGTGTGTGGCAACTGTACATTGAAGTGCGTAACTAAGGTAGCAAAAAGTCGTGTCTCCTTGAACAAAAAAATTACTGGCTGCACACATCATAAAAAGAGCTGAATAACGCATCTGGGGTTTGATCTACGATGTTGTGAGTGTGCAATGATTTTTCTTTAGTAGATTAACAATAACGTATGTTAGGGAACATATGCGACAGCATAGTGAACTGATGATGGATCATTAGTGTTGCACACGTTTTAAGTTCATCATACAGTGAAAATCATTTTCAGTGGAGTGGGTATTGATTATTAATTGAAGAATCATAGTGATTTGTTTGTGAAGAAAGAATCAACTATGGTGAAGTATTTCAGCTGGATTATTTTGAGAAGATAATCCCATAGGGAAGTCTTTCTTTTGTCTCAAGTATTATGTTGTTCAATTCTCAGTTGATTAAATATTTGAGCTATTTTTATTTATCATTGGCTTCAGTAAAAGTTGTTTAGAAAAAACCTCTGACGAGATTAACACAAGTTGGATGTGTTATTGGGTGTGAAATTCTTTCACGGGAAGTGAGGTTAAGAAATAGTGTCAAGGGTTGAGTGGTGTCGGCTCAGTAAAGCTTTGGGTAAATCTATTGTACTTCGGTGAAAGTTATTAAGCTGAGTAAGGGCCCCGCAGACGTAGACAAGGTATGCTGAACTACGTTACTAAAGTTTTTGTGTTTTTATTATTTCAGTTTTATTTATTTTTATTTTGTTGATGCCAAAGAAATTTACGGAAAGTTTGTGAAAACAATTAACCCCCTTCGGTTTTTCATAACTCATTACACATGATATGCCAACAAATATTACAAGTGATTATGTGGTCAAAATTCTATAGTTGGCACGTCATATGTCGTATCATAAAGGTGTCGTGTAAGGACTTAATGGAAACCTAATAGTTTGATGGTTCAAATTGTGTCATTTTTAAATGTCAGATAGCAAAATAATATTAGAAATAACTATATGAGCTATTTTAGACTTTATTGGAAATTTTAGAACACAAGTTGCACCTTTTATCTTAAAAAAATAAAATTTAGAATAGCCACATCATTGTCCACATGATTAGAATTGCACAGTTGATGTTGATGGGAAACCGGATTGAGATCCGATTCCGACCGTAGCGGAATAATCACAAAATTTTTTCGTGACTTTTAATTTTCTGAAAATTGAAATCTATTTAATTCTATAAAATGATTAACACAAATTATAAAAAAGCTGAAACTTAATTCGTATCTTATTCCGAAATATAATCTTTATCTTGTCGTATCCTTCAAACTATTCCTGAAATTAATCAATCTCAACCACCATTGTTGCACAAGTGTTCAGCCTCTAACGGTATGCACAGAACAAGTTAAGAGAACTCTTTAACTCTTACAGAGAGGGTGAAACAAGAAATGCTAGCTCTATAGAGCTTAAACCATTTTATAATAAGCTTTGGACGTTTTAGTAATTTAATTGAAATTAAATTCTTAATTGAAATTATTGGAATGTAATTTCAATTAAACTTTAATTAGCATTACTATTAATTCTAATTTTAATTCTAATTAAATATTAATACCAATTATACTCATTATAAGATTCGTTATCTCATATTGATCCATATTTATTAAATATCTCATATTTAATCATAAAGTTTTTCAAACTTTATAATCAAGTCCAACTTGATTAAATTAACTCTACTCTTCTCAACTCATTCTATATGTGAGATTCATTAGGTTCCCAAAAATATTAACAATGATTATAAAGTCTAATTTTAATAATTAAAATTAGATAAATTAAAACTCTTTTTAATTTATCTTTCATTCTCCAATTAAATAATTTATAATTATAGATCAAGATTGGCGTCTAGTAACGTATCATGATCACCAAAATATTTAGGAATGTCAACGTGGTTTAACTATGTCAACGTGGTTTAACTAACTTTTCTGTGCATAATTTTTTTATATAATTCAATCCTTTTATTATACAATGTTTTGAGTAGATATAGAGCATGAAATTGATGTCTATTCTATTTTGAATATAATCATATTAGTTTTTCGCCTTTTGCTATTGATTCAATTAATGGCATTTGTAAACAGTTTACAAAGCATCATTTCACCTTGGCCAAGGATTTCTTAAATTAATACTAATCAAGAACAACGAAACATTTTCCTTAATTACTTTAGGGTGATAAATCATATCTTGATCACTCAACTAATTTCATATAGTTTATGTACTTTCAATGACTACCAATTAAACCACTTATGATTAAATAGACCATAAGTAGTATCAAAAATACAACAATCCCCATGCAAGATAACTTTGATGATCTCAAGTCAAAAGATCACTTATACAATCATCACAATGAGGATTCCATAGACATACAAGTAATGTTTCAAATGAATTTTTCATATCGAATTTGTTCAGTAAACTTGTTCTCTAGCAAGCACTCACACGTTTGTTTAAATATTTCTATACTTTAGCCTATGAAATTGACTACTTCCTTCATAAGAAAAAACAAAATATGTGCTAATCTTTTTATATTCTATTAATGTCCAATCTTAATAAAACAATGACTAGAAATATTTAAAAATAATATATAAATCCAATATGAATATTAGAATTATAATCTCATTATAATTTCATTTGTAATGTTCAATTATTCCATACATATACATTTAAAAATATACAAGATAAAGAATAATTTTAAATAATTTATCACTAAACTACAACCAAAGCGTTTTACTGTGAATCGAAGATGCAGCCTCTTGTTATGGTTCCATATTTCACGATTTAAAATGCAAGAATAACCTCTCGAGTTATTACGAAAATCCTACAAATGTCATCTTTCAGATGCTTGATATTTAATCCAATCCCACCCACACTCGCCAGGTTCATTGCTATTGCTGATGAACAATTTTAGGCCCCAACAATGAACAAATTTGAGGATTGAATCTTTCGAGCCAAACAAGCCGAATAGCACGGTGGAAAACGCAACTCCATGAAGCACTTTCCGGCAGTAGATAGAATATGTGAATAAGAAATTTGAATGTGCTGATAAAAGCTTGAGCAATTAAATACTTGAAGTCCATTATATTTGACATATAAAATAACATCAATCAAACAGCATCCCTGCATTACAGTTACAGAAAAGTCAACAAGAAAATGACAATGAAGCCATGGCGCAGCAGAAACTGGAGAATCCTTCTCAGGTATTCACCGGTATGTTCTTAGTTCTCACAAGATCGTTACAGGATTACAAACTATATATTCCATATTGCTAAAAGCAATATTGTCCACAATGACCATCAAAAGCTAAAAATATGTACCCTCTGGAGGTTGAACCAGTTTTCGGTTGTGCGGAGCTGCCATCTCCTTCTTGAGCTGAGTGAGTATATCCTCCATAGTGTATTCTCTTTGCCAATTTGCAAGAACTCCAAACTTCTTTGGTTCCACCTGTTGCAATTCCATGTTATGAGAATCCAATCATCCAACACAAACTCCACCAACAAACCAATGAAGTACAAACATAAATGAAAAATCATGTGTGGGTGAATCCAGAATCAACTTTGTAGTACATACGACAACAGGATGAATAAACAAACATGAATAGAAAGATGTTATAGTCATTAAATGACCAGAATCAGACTCGGCTGCTAAAGTAGTACCTTTGAAAGTTTACCAACGAAGGCAACAAAAGCAAAAGGAATGATGAATAGTTTATGCTTGTCTTCAGTTTATATATTCATTATTAGTTACTGCCATATGCAGCAGGGTAGTTATTATGTTTAAAATATTGCAAATTTAAATCTGCTATTTTTAGGGAGGTTAGTTCTTAGCAATTTTTAATTTTATCTATAAACCTTAAAGACAATTAAAGACAGCAATAATAGGAGGTATTTTCAGAAAAGTTGTTGAATCCTTTTACTCTTGGAGATCATTGGGTTCTCTGTGACGAGCCCAAGCTTTCATACTGTAAAAATAAGTCAAGAAGGAAAATGAAAAATCTGGTGAGGTACTATAGCCAGATTTCAGTCTTACTAGGCCTATAACTAGATATAGGGAACTTGATCATACCAAAAGACATCAGATACAAGGCCATGTCACCATAAAACCATAATAAACAACGTGTCCAATGTGCTGAAAAAAAAAGACACAAGTATAAGTGTGTGGAACATACCACTCCAGTTTCATGGTTAACACATGTCATGTTGACTCGAGAATGAAAACGGACACTTGGTGGCTTCTCTGGGTAATCTTTGTCACAAAACAGCTTTAACTGATAAATACGACCTTCATGAACGGTCTACGAAAGATGAAATTCAATTGTCAGGCAACAAAGATTCTGAGGGATCAAAAACATTGGAAGAATATAAAATTTCATTCTACAAATAAGACTCATTTGACACATCTTACACATAAATAAAGATTGACCCTTCTACACCTACTACTTGCACTCTATAAATAAGGACTTGGTGAACAATTCAGTCTTTGACATATTAACCCTAAAAACAATTGATACATCAGATTTAAACCACATATGATATCAATACCATATGATGCCTACGTACATCTTACCAAGAGCCACATATCAATCATCATACTTCACATTGCTCATATGGTAAAGTAATATAAACAGAGCTCAGCTATGATGAATCTAAATGAAGAACTATGTTGTTTCTTTATTCAACAGACATTCCAAACCTCCTTCATCTACTACTGAGATTAAAAATCTTAATACATGGAGACCCTACTCCTGTAACCAACCACCCCTTTTTTTTTCAAACACATACATACGATAAAGTAAAAAATAGAGGAACTTAAAATGACAAAGGTTACTCTGCCAAACTATAATAACATGGTTAAAGCCATATGAAAATCGATTGCAGAACCACCTTATAGTTTGGGTTTATAGGCCGATGAAATTAAGTATGCCCCCTTTCCTTGTGACAATGAAGCAATGGCTAATCTCGTATGTATCCATGTGCATTACATCGGTCCATATAAATAGCATAAGGTCCATATAAATGACATATGCATGTACATTTTCAAGCACAATATTTCATTTTATAGAATCATTCAAATAACAATTTTCACAACAATGCTCATCTGCTAGAAAAAAAAAGCATTTACATTGTGAGGCCCAATTATAGTGCCTGTCCAAGAGCGCATATAAATATCATCCCCATCATCCATCCCATAGCTCACAGTGCCATCGCCAATACCTTTTTCTCCTCGTTCAAGTTCCTCCAGTAGTCTGAAGTTCCGAGGGACTGCAAAGAAGCTTAAACACTGAATGATAAAGCCCTGAAACTCAACTTAACGCCAACATACTGATAAGCATAGTGGTGAACAATTAACTAGACTGAGACATAGTTAATCTTTGGATTGATACAGTTTTATTCGAGCAGATAACAAAAAATGTACGAACAACTATATTAGGACCATTGAACATGTTAGAATCTGAACTCATTTCCCATAAAGCAGACAAGAAGGACTAAACTATATGTTTCAGAAAACTGAACAACAACCAAAATCGAAACTCCCAATAACCAAGAAAAGAATCCAAGTTCCATTAACATACCATTAATTAATAACAAATTCACATCTGTCCACAATTAATGACCACAGAGAGCTTCCACAAAATATCTGATACATAAAAGAATTTCACCATAAATAACAGGCATAAAAGCTAAGAAAATAAGAAAGAGCCCATAAACCCCAAATTGAAGAACCAAAAATGCCCATAGAAACCCGCCTCAGAAAACCACTAAATGCACAATAAAACGTCAACCCATGATCAGAATCCGAATAAAAACCAGAGATCAGGGGTTAAAAGAAAGGCACAACAAGAATGTGTAACATTACAAGATCGAGGGACTAACCCACGACACTGGATCCTCCCGAGCCAAGCGTCATGGGTGGTACAGTATAGTTGGTCTCGTGGGAGAGATCTGATTGAATATCTATATCTATATCTATATGTATATATATGTATGTAGATATACGCAGAAACTGGGAAATCTAAAGATTGACGATGAATAGAACGCTGAGAACAATAAAGGAAAGGGTAAAAATGCAAGCCATTTATAGTGGGGTTTGAGGTTCCATTGGCATAAGGTGGACTTTGTCTTTTACTGATATCTCATTATATAATCTATTTATTTATTCTTGGATATTTTCTCTTATATAAAATATATGGTGGTCAGAAATTTGAGAATAACTCTTGTGCATATTAAAATCTCTAATTTTTCTATAAGCACGATGATATGAATATAATAAAACCAAATACGTATATATCAAAAAGTAAAGTAAAATTCCATCTGTTTAGAGACATTTAGGATATAAGGATATTCTACTAATAACAATAATAATAACAATAATTCCGATGGAGTTCTATAGATATGTGAAATCTGAAGAAGTATAGTAATATGCAATCTTACCCTTAATTGATATTGAGGTTGACTTTAATAGATTTCTATAAAAAGAAAAATATATACATATTAAATAATAAATTAAAAATAAAAGATAATAATACTAGTAAAATAAAAATATAAAAATAAGTTAAAGAATAAAATAAAATAAAATAAGTAAATAAATACACAAAAAAGAAAGAAGATAAGCAAATAAATAAATCAAATAAGTCACTATAAGAAAATATTTAGGCTAAGTGGGGAAATACTTAGTTCAGGAGGTCAATACTAAATATTAAATATTTAGGCTAAATATAGGGCATAAGATTCGAAAGAACATGTTTAAAGACCTATGAGAAAGATAATGACCTATTTATGTGAGATCATTTATCTACTTCCTAGTATATCAAAGTTTTTTATTAATGATCATATCATCGGTAAGTTCCAACAAAGTCATATCCAGTGTTTCTTTTTTCTTCTTACAATAAGTACAATTTTCTCGCATTTTTTATTGGAACGTCATGATGTCTCCTCCGAACCACCTAAGTTTTGATTTTCTTAATTTTTTATTAATATTATCACCTTTAATTTATCTCTTATCATTACATTATTAACCTTATTTCTTTTAGTAAAGTTGCACATCTAACAAAACATCCTCATCTCTGTTACCATATTAGCTTATGACTATGCACCTGGTTAATGAGTTAATACTCTATCCCATAGAGCATGATTGGCCTAATCGTTAAACGATAGAATTTACCTTTGAGCTTGAGCGGTATTTTTTTGACATAAAACTTTTGATGCATCTCTCCATTTAAGTCACCCTAATATGATCTTCATCATTCTCTCCATTGGTTTGGATGATAGGTCCTAGATACTTAAAATACTCTTTTTGTGGTATAACCTTTAAATCAATCTATATCCCCATATCAGAAGCTACCCTATAGCCCAAAAATTTACACTCTAAATACTCAATCTTAGTCGTGTTCAATTTAAAGTCCTTCGACTCTATCATATCTCTCTAAAGTTCTAGAGTAATATTGACATCCTCTTTTGTCTCATCAACGAAAACAATCATCATTAAATAATATGCATTAAGGCACATCTCCTTAGATATTCTTAATAAGCTCATCAATCACTACTACAAAAAAAAAAAGCCTCAATGAGTAGCCTTGATGTAGCCTAATATCGATAGAAAAATGCCCTGTATCTCCTCATATTATTCTTACTTTATTCTTTACACCTTCATACATATTTCTAATAACCCGTATATAAGTCATAAGAACTCTCTTGACTTCTACAAACCTCCATATGATTTCCCCAAGTATCCCATTATATGCCTTCTCTAAATCAATAAAAATCATGAGTAAGTTATGCTTTATTTTCCTATAATATTCTATTAATCTTCTAAGGAGATGTAAATTTTCTATTGTGGACCTTCTTGGCATGAAGCCAAACTGGTTCTTCAAGATAGGAGCATCCTTTTTCACTCTATTCTTTATCACCTTCTCTCATAACTTCATGGTGTGGATAAGTAGTTTGATGCCTCTATAGTTGTTACAACTTTAGATGTCTCTTTTGTTCTTAATAGAAGAATTAGCATACTAAGTCTCCACTCATTCGACATTTTGACGGACTTAAAGACCATGTTAAAAGCTTGACTAGTCAGGTAAGATCCTCTTCATCTAGGCATATTTCACACCTCTATAGGTTTCTGATCAGGCCTCACCGCCTTTTACTCTTCATCTCCCGCAAAACTCTTTTAATTTCTTCCCTTGTAATTTTTCCGCAACAAGTTATGATACCTCTTAGATATACTCAGATCACCTAAAGAGATGTTGTCATTTACGCCTTCATTAAAAAGGATATGAAAGTATCTCTTCCATCTTCTCTTGATATAATTTTCAACCATGAGCACCCTCCCTACTTCATCTTTTATACAATGAACTTGATCTATATCTCTCGCTTTACATTCCTAGCTATCACTAACTTAAATATATCATTTTATCTGTCTTTAGATTCAAATCATTCGTATAATTTATCTTGTTTTCCTTGTTCTTTGTTACTTTGTAACTTTCTCTATTCATTACTCTCTCTACCTATATGGTGCTACCAAATAAAACTTTATAGGTACCATTCTTGATCTTAACTTTTTTTATACATCTTTATTCCACCACCAAGACTCTATCTTACTACTCGTAGGCTCTTCAGAAACACCTAAGATCTGTTTAGTTGTATTTTAAAAAAAAAACCTACTATTCTCTTCCACATCTAGTTAGCATCTCCTTTTAATTTCCATTCATCTCCATATGTTACTCTATCCTTTAGTTGTTCCATCGTATCCTCTTTTAGATTCCACCATCTAACTTTGTTACACCTTATAAGAATTATCATTGTAGTACCCCACTCCCACAAAACCCGAACTTGACATCGATGGGTGATATCCAAGTTCATGCCCCACGAGGGTGGCATGCTAAAACACTCAATCATTTAGAAATCGGTATAAAAAATTTTTCGAACCACAAACACAATATGCAGAAGTCGATACTCAAATTGGGCCCGCATTCATTCATAAACATTTTCAAGTAACACTAAATTATCGACAACATTTTCAATAGCCATTTGGGCCCTTTCACAAATACGAAATGCTTGAGTCATTTCGAAAAACCAATTTATACAAAATGTTGCGAAATATACAATAACGGGGTATTCTTCTGATCTTGAAAAATATTTGCAAATTTTGAGTGAATTTTGCGAACTCAATGAGTGAACCATCATTGATGAGTTCACCGAATCATAAACACATATCACATATTTCATAGATATTCATTCAATGGATATCGATCTTATAATGCTATATGCATGAGACTCACATTCGTTCTTATTGTTGTGACTGAGTGCCTATCACATACTTATACAAATACTGGCCCAT
>JAOSBK010000004.1:28775403-28789895 GCA_027568895.1 Erythroxylum shatona
TCTCTTCTTTTCTCTCAAACCACCAAACTCTCTTTCTCTTTCTCTCTCATTTTCATTGTTCTCTTCTGCTTATCCTCCCATTCACGTTTTTCTTCTTCATTTATAAGCAAGACAACACTTTTTCTTCCAATTATGCCCTTAATGATTGAGAAATGTCCCATTTACCCTTCCAGTTATGCCTTATGTCTTTTATACTTAAGTGTCTTGCCAACATTACCATTGAATACTCTAACATAACATTTTCTTCCAGAAGATGTCCCCCATTGTCTTAAGTTTCTAATGACACCAAAATCATTCAATTCGGTTCTGTGATTCGGAAGATATACTTCAAATATTTTGGACTGCTCTTGTCCAAATTAGTATACTATGCACAACTACTATCTGAAATTTAAACATCTTAGAAACTGAATTAGATTCCAATTTCTTCATGTCATTTGTAGCCCCATGTCTCTAATTCACCAAAAATCAGAAATAATCTCATTTGGAGCTCTACCGATCCCGAAATCATCAAAATACTGAAGTATATTCAGTGGAATAACACCAGTTTATATTATTTAAAAACACACACACTGTACCCACCCCACGTTTTTCACTCAATCTCTCTTACTTCATTTCAGATGGCTACGATTTTTCGTGGAGATGTAAAGCAATGTCTTACAAGTACAATGGTTTAAGAATCAAGTCATTTGAGTGTCTAGAGAAGAAGTTATGGCCAAAAGAATCCAATCTAATTTTATCCTCAATCAAATTGAACCTATCGTGGGACAATTGGTATAACTTTCTCTATAGATATCGTATTTAGGTTTTATTTAAATTGTTTGAAAGATAACTTCAAGAGCTACAACTTTCATGAAGACTTTAAAGAAAAATTCCATCTTTTGAAGAATCCAAAATGAAAAAGAAGATGTCATATGATCAGTATCCCAGAAGAAGTTTATGAACAGTAACACAGAAGAAGCTTGCAATTGTCATAAATTCCTCTACAGATATATAATTTAGGTGTTCTTTAGATTTTTTGAAAGAGGACTTCAATAGCTACAACTTTTATGAAGAGCTCAAAAACAAATTCCATCTTTTGAATGATCCAAAATGGAATAGAAGATGTGATATGAATAGTAACCCAGAAGAAGTTTATGAACAGTAACACAGAAGAATCTTGCAATTATCATAACGTCCTCTACAGATATTGGATTTAGGTTTTCTTTGAATGGTTTGAAAGAGTACTTTAAGTTCTAAAACTTTCATAAAGATCTCAAAGATAAATGCCATCTTTTTAAGGATCAAAAATGGAACAGAAGATATCATATGAACAGTAACTTAAAAGAAGTTTATGAACAATAACACAGAAGAAGCTTGCAATTGTCATAACTTCCTCTACAGATATTTGATTTAGGTGTTCTTTAGATGGTTTGAAAGAGGACTTCAAGAGATACAACTTTCTTGAAGACCTCAAAGACAAATTCTATCTTTTGAAGGATCAAAAATGGGACAGAAGATTTAAGGTGAACATTTTTCAGATCACTACCAATTTTGTTTCCAACTCTTTCCTTATCACAACTTATACCTAGATCACTCTTTCTACTCCCTCTACTTCTCATTTTTAATAAAAATCACATTTAACATCAATTATACCCGGAAGTTGTCAATGAATGTATGTACCATTTTTTGTGTGCAAAGATTCAATATTTATGTGCATATATGCTAACATTATGCATGAGCAAGAAAAATGCATTTCCTTAATCTCTCTTTGAGCTCACATGTACTGAAATTTTAGGTCCTAACCCTTAATATGAGTACGAGATGTTGCAATCATCTTCCTCCAAACCTTAATTATAAGATCTAAAACAACAATCTATGATGAGTTGACAAGCAAACGTTAGGTATTACCTTGCAACTAGGTTGATTGCTTTGCCTTACAAGGAAGTAGTCAATTTGAGGTTTTATAGTTCTCCTCTTAAAAGTCACTAAGTGCTCCTCCTTTTTCTTAAAAAAAAGTGTTAGGTATCACCAACTCAAACATTACCATGAGATCCAAAAAAGCAGTTTCACTACCAATCTTATCACCATACTCAGAAACCCTTTGAGTATATGAATATTTGTCTAAGGTTTCCCCTATATGAACTTTAAAGTCTCCTCTTAGGATAACTTTCTTATTGGGGGGATCTGTTGAATCACATCATATAGCTCTTCTCATAATTGACATTTAAATTGTTCATCTAACCCTACTTAAGGTGTATAAGGACACACTATATTAAAACATAATGTATGAGTTCCTTGATAACTAAGATACCTACCCCATTTTGTCATCTCGAACAACCTAAATATCAAAGTTTGAACCCATTAATCTCTTTCGCTTTAGCCCCAATCCACTTTGTGAATCTTCATTTGTCTAAAATCTCCATTAATTTCAAAGAGTTCTCTGTGAGGGTCCCAATGTTTCAAGAACCTATCTATAATATGTCAACATTTTCTCTTCTCCAAGACCCAAAACTCACTAAAGGATTAGCCCTTACTCTATCATCAAAATTCAAAGTTACCACTCCTTCCCTAATGCCCAACATGAGCTATAGAAGACAAACGCAATAAGTCCCTAAATGACTCTATTATTACTTGAGAAAAGAAATAAGGACTGAAACTTGAAAAAGAAAAAGAAAAAGAGCTAAATGAGATAAGAAAAAGGAAAATTGAAATAGTATGAACAGAAACGCAAATAAGTTATACTAATATCAACCTTAGGAAATAAAAAAGTGATAATAAATAAGGAGAATGAAAGCAATCATGAAAAAAGGTAGAGATGAAGCCTCTTATCAATATCATGATTTCTACTAATATTACTACCAATACTGACAATGAGAAAAGAAAAAACAAAGAGACCCCAGTTAGAGTGAATTTAAATGTAAGTTTCCTATACAGTTAACAGGCTTCCTAATTTCTATCCAAAATAGATAATAAGCAATTAAATTTTCTATGTTAAAGAAAATTAATTCCAAAAATAAATGAAACCTAAAAACTTCAAATTACAGTTGCTTGCACAAATTTAGAGGTGGCAAAAAGGAAATGAAGAAGCTCAAAAATACAATTTCTAAAGTTACCATTTAGAATTTACCATTAGTTGTTGCTGATAATATTTAAGATTGATAGGACTTGATGATGGTTTGTGCAAAGTTTCCACTAGTTTCTGAAGGAGCATTCAGCTGGTACTCAGAAGTTGCCTCTCGATGATGACAAAAGTAGTTAGTGTCAGTAATGATATCAACTATAATTTAATAAAAAAATTCCAACAATAAACCAGAACTAGATTAGTGCAAGAGCATTGAAGGAAGACTATTGGATTGGCGATGGCACTAGAGCAAGCACCCTTTCCATATGGGCCTTTTGGTATATTACCATATCCTTTTTCCTTCTCGCTCGTCCCCTTTTACCATTACTAATAACTGCTTTCAAAATCTTTTTGGACTGCTCCTTGACACATGCCACTCTTATACAATGTAAACCTCTAATGTAGACCCTTTCTTTGACCCTATCTTGGAAAACAACTTTCCACTAATTGCACCCACCCTTACTTTTTCTTCTGCACCCCTTACTTTTTCCTACTAATTGCACCCACCCTTTCCACATGGGCCTTTTGGTATATTACCATATCCTTTTTCCTTCTCGCTCGTCCCCTTTTACCATTAATAATAACTGCTTTCAAATTCTTTTTGGACTGCTCCTTGACACATGCCACTCCTATATAATGTAAACCTCTAATGTAGACCCTTTCTTTGACCCTATCTTGGAAAACAACTTTCCACCCCTCCCACTCTCCAATAATTTCTCCAGAAAACCCAACCCACAATATGTGCCAACACCACCCCCAAAACCCTACCACTTTAAATAGGTAAACTTGTTATATAAGTTATTGAAATCCTAAAGGAAGAAGCAACACTATGGAACATAACAATCATAGGATTCTTCCTAGATAGAAGGCCATCATGCTCGACAATTATAAACTAGGGATGACATTTGAGCTCGGATCGAGATCAATGGGCTAGGCCTTTGGTTAAATAGGCCTCGAGACAAAAAATTATAAATTTATTAGAGCTCAAGCTTAGGCCACTAAGTTCGAGCCGGGATCAAAGCCCGATAAACCTCACACCAAAGTAACTTTGCTTTCTTTTAAACAAAATGACATCGTTTTGTTAGTAAGTTTTTTGGTTTTATATAGTGTAAAATGACATCATTTTAGTCTAGATTAAAAACTTCCACCCTCCCCTCTCCTTTTTCTTCTTCCTCTCCCACCAGACTTATGCCTTCTTCACTCTCTCTCTCTCTTTCTCTCTTACTAGACTTTAATTTACTATTGTACCCCTTTTACCGTATTGCCCTTTCGTCACTCACCCCTTCGCACTCCCTCCAGCCATCCTTTCTTCCTGTTGCATTACACTGCACTGCCTTGCTTCCCTATTAGCATCCTTTTTTTGCTTCTTCACCACCTAACCGTTAAGGTAAAGTTCCTAAATATTTTGATTGAAGATTGAATTTATGAAATATTGGAATTTTTTATATTGTTTCCATATGAGGGGTGTTTTTACGGACGTACACGGTCATATACACAAGTGTATATGTGATCGTAAAAGTGACTATAAGTTTCAAGAACTTACATGGTCATATACACAGCCGTGTATATAGCCATATAAGTATGATTAAGTGACTTATACGATCAACAGGCATATACACGGTCGCGTGTGTTGTGTGACATGATCTTTGTTAGTTATATGGTCACATACATGGGAGTCACTGATAAGTGATAATTAACAAACTTTAAATATATGATTATTATTTATGTTCTCCTATTCTCTCCTCTATTTATGAGTTATCAATTATGATTATGAATAACATATATATTTATATGTTGGTTTTTTTATGGATGAGGATATTCCTTTAATAGAGAATTGTAATCTGATACTGGAGACAGAAGCGGAAACTTCTAATCTCATACCAAGTGAGGAAAGAAGTCCATGTTAATTGAAAGTTGAAGATTGGAATCACTTCAACAAGACTAGATTAATGGATGGAGTAGAAAAAGGCTAAAATAAGTATTTTCATGAGATGTTGGTCAGGAGTTTAAAAGATGGTACCTCTTATTTAAAGAGACATGTGGAATCGTGTGGTAGAAAAAATTTTGTATTAGGAGTTAAAAATTTTGCAACGCCTAATCTTATAAGAGAGAAGAATGAAATGACTGTAACATCTTATAACAACGACATATCAAGATTTTTGATTGCTTATATGGTAAATGGTTTAGGATGTTTTTTATGTTTCTAAATCACTCTAACCAACCTTCAAGTTTCTAACTTGGAATACGTTAAAGAAGAACATTATGAAGATTTACGAGGATAAGAAGAAATAAATTTTAATAACTTTGTCAAGTATTGAAGGATGAATAACTATTATAACAAACATATGGACATCCCATAACCAAAAGAAGGACTATATGGTAATGACGACATACTATATTAACAATGAATGGACTCTACATAATAAAATTTTGAGGTAATTTATATTATCTAATATTGTTATCATTTACTTTTTCGTTATGTTATGATTGATGTTGGTTATATTTGTATATGGTAGGTTCACTTATATGTCGACACTACAGACAAGTGAAAAGTTGGTAACTGTGTTGGGATACTGGTTGATACATTGTAATATTAACAGTAAATTTTTCACCATAACAAACGACGATTAGAGCACGAATGATGTTATGATTGAAAATTTAAAGATTAAGATATGGGTTGAGCTTGTTGGTTGGTAAAAGGTTATTCCATATGTGTTGTTTTGCATATATTCTAAATTTGATTGTGAAGGATAGGTTGGATACTATAAAGTGATAGGTTTGATTTGGAATAGTGTAGTATATTGGAGTGCAACACCTAAAAGAGTTGAAAATTTTGAAGAAATTACATGAGAACTACTCATACTGAGTATGAAGAAATTAGTTTTGGATTGTCCAACTATATGGAACTCAACCTTTAAGATGTTGGACTTGACAATCCAATATGCTAATGTGTTACCATACTGAGACAAAGAGGTTATTAGTACATTTGCATACCTATAGAAGACTAATATGAGTTGGCTAGAGAACTTTGTGCAAAGTTGAATTACTTTATTCTGCGACTGAATTGTTCTCAGGAATAAAATATCCAACTTAGCATTGTTGCTTTAGCACTATGTATGGGATGAATAAAGTTTTATATGATTGGATGTTTGATTCCAATGAAGTTATTAGGCATATGATAGAGCAGATGATGGAGAAGCTGAATTCTTATTCGTATATGGTTAGACATACTGTTATAGTCTTATCTGTGATGGACCTTAGATACAATATGGGGTGGGTTAATTTTATATATAATTTGTTGTATGGTGATTAAGTTTAAGAGCATGCAGATGTAATTAAACAATTATAGTATGATATATTTAATGATTATCAACTTAAAATGGACAAAATTTAGGATTGGGATCATAGTAGTTTACTCTATTCAGCTCTAGTTTCAATTTCAGGTTTGGACTCATCTTCTAAAAACAATTTGTTGCGTTCACTTCCAAAATTTAGGAAAGAAAAAAAAAGGCTAGGATTTCAGACAATATGATATAGTTAAATAAATATTTGACAAAAAATTGTGTAGACAAAGTTGAAGGTGTGTAGTTAGATGTATTTCTTTTTGATATATCAATTTCAACTATTTTCATATTATCTTACCTTTATTTTGTTTTTTCAATTTGTATACTAATACAACCACCGATACTAGCATTGGTGACTAGTCATGCGCAGGCTCATACTTATAAATCAAGTGGACATTATTTTGATAAAATATTTGATGATAAAGATATATTTAATTATTTATTCATTATTACGATGTGCTTAATATTCCTTTAATTTTAATATTATGGTACTAAATATAATATTTCTACAAACATAAGAAATAATGCTGACTATTGACAATACTGACTACAACAATTAGTTACTCTTTCTTGTCTCCACACTCCTCTCTCAGTCTCTCACAGTCCCAAATTCCTAGTCCAGAACATTGTTTCAATATTTTATCTTAATTTTTTGTAAAATGTATCATTTAAAAATTTTGGGTAATCATTTTTTTTAAATTATGTAATCAATTAATGAATTTTGTTCTTATCATCAATTAACTAAATTGATCAATTTATTTATAATTTTTTTCTTTCAATTCTTATAATTATATCATCCTTCATTAAAGAATTTAGATTCATCTTATTCATTTTATCAATATATGTATGTTTTATATATTCATACATTATAAAATGACAATTTTTGTTAATCAATTAAAATTTGTAACTTCCATTAATTGAAGTGATCATTTTAATTATAATCTTGTTATTTCAGTTCCTATAATCCTATCCTCCTTCAATAATGAATTTGGTTTCATCTTATTTATTTCCTCACTATATGTATATTTTATATATTCATTCATTATAAAATCTCAATTTTATTAATCAATTAAAATTTTTTATTTAATTAATTGAATTGATTACTTTAATTATATATTTTTTCATTTCATTTAATAATATCCTCCTTCATTAATGAATTTGGTTTTATCTTATTCATTTAATCAATATATGTATGCTTAATATATTCATTCATTTAAAGTCTCAAATTTTATTAATCAATTGAAATTCGTAATTTTAATCAATTGAATTGATCACTTTTCTTTCATTTCCTATAATCCTATATGTCTTCATTAATGAATTTAATTTCATCTTATTCATTTGATCAATATATGTATGTTTTCTATCATTCCTTCACTATATAATGTCAATTTTTATTAATCAATTGAAATTTGTAAATTCAAATAATTGAATTGATCATTTTAATTATAATCTTTTTTCCTTTATTTCCTATAATCTTATCCTCCTCCATTAATGAATTTGGTTTCCTCTTGTTGATTTGAACAATACATGTACGTTTTATTCATTCATTATAAAATCTCAATTTTTGTTAATCAATTGAAATTTATGACTTTAATTAATTGAATTGATCACTTTAATTATAATATTTTCTTTAATTTCCTATAATCCTATATTTTTACATTAATGAATTTGGTTTCATCTTATTCATTTGATCAATATATGTATATTTTATATATTCATTCATTACAAAACATCAATTTTTATTAATCAATTAAAATTCGTAATTTCTGAATTGATCACTTTAAATTTAATCCTTCTTTCACGTGTTTTAATCATATCCTCATTCATTAATGAATTTGGTTTCTGTTTATTTATTTCATCAATATATGTACGTTTTATATATCCATTCAATATATGTTTTTATTAATCAATTGAAATTTGTAACTTCAATTAATTAAATTGATCACTTTAATTTTAATCTTTTTGTCTCATTTCCTATAATCATATCCTCCTTCATCATTGCATTTGGCTTCATCTTATTTATTTCATCAATATATGTACGTTTTATATATTTATTCATTATAAATTTCAATTTTTATTAATCAATTGAAATTTGTAACTTCAATTAATTGAATTAATCATTTTAAATTTAATCTTTTTTCTTTCACTTCTTATAATCATATCCTCATTTATTAATGAATTTGGTTTTATTTTATTTATTTCATCAATATATGTACAATTTATATATTCATTCAATAGAAAGTGTTAGTTTTTATTAATCAATTGAAATTTGTAACTTCAATTAATTAAATTGATCACTTTAATTTTAATCTTTTTGTTTCATTTCCTATAATCATATCCTCCTTCATTAATGAATTGGACTTCATGTTATTTATTTCATCAATATATGTATGTTTTATGTATTTATTCATTATAAAATCTCAATAGTTATTAATCATTTAAAATTCGTAATTCAATTAATTGAATTGATTACTTTGATTATTTTTTTCATTTCATATAATAATATCCTTATTTATTAATGAATTTGGTTTTACCTTATTCATTTAATCAATATATATACGCTTAATATATGCATTCATTTAAAATCTCAAATTTTATTAATCAATTAAAATTAGTAATTTCAATTAATTGAATTGATTACTTTAATTATAATCACTTTTCTTTCAATTCCCATAATCCTATCTATCTTCATTAATGAATTTGATTTCATCTTATTCATTTGATCAATATATGTAAGTTTTATATTATTCATTCATTATAAAATGTAAATTTTTATTAATGAATTGAAATTTGTAAATTCAATTAATTGAATTGATCATTTTAATTATAATCTTTTTCTTTCATTTCCTATAATCCTATCCTCCTTTATTAGTGAATTTGGTTTCATCTTATTTATTTGAACAATATATGTACATTTTATATATTCATTCATTAATTATAAAATCTCAAATTTTATTAATCAACTAAAATTTGTGACTTTAATTAATTGAATTTATCACTTTAATTATAATATTTTCTTTTATTTCCTAAAATCCTATATTCCTTCATTAATGAATTTGGTTTCATCTTATTCATTTGATCAATATATGCATATTTTATATATTCATTCATTACAAAATCTCAATTTTTATTAATCAAATGAAATTTGTGACTACAATTAATTGAATTGGTTACTTTAAATTTAATCCTTTTTTTCACTTTTTTAATCATATCCTCATTCATTAATGAATTTAGTTTCTGTTTATTTATTTAATCAATATATGTACATTTTATACATTCATTCAATATAAATTCTCAGTATTTATTAATAAATTGAAATTCATAACTTCAATTAATTAAATTGATCACTTTAATTTTAATCTTTTTGTCTCGTTTTCTATAATCATATCCTCTTTCATCAATGAATTTGGTTTCATCTTATTTATTTCAACAATATATGTATGTTTTATATATTTATTTATTGTAAAATTACAATTTTTATTACTCAATTGAAATTTGTTACTTCAATTAATTGAATTAATCACTTTAAATTTAATCTTTTTCTTTCACTTCTTATAATCATATCCTCATTCATTAATGGATTTGGTTTCATTTTATTTATTTCGTCAATATATTTACGTTTTTATATATTTATTCAATATAAAGTCTCAGTTTTAATTAATCAATTAAAATTTGTAACTTCAATTAATGAAATTGATCACTTTAATTTTAATCTTTTTTGTTTCATTTTCTATAATCACATCTTCCTTCATTAGTGAATTTGACTTAAAGTTATTTATTTCATCAATATATGTATGCTTTATGTATTCATTCATTAGGAATTTCAATTTTTATTAATCAATTGAAATTCATAACTTCGAATCGATCACTTTAATTTTAATATTTTTTATTTCGTATTGTCCTTCATTAATGAATTTGATTTCGTCTTATTTATTTTATCAATATATGTATGTTTTATATATTCATTCATTATAAAATCTCACTTTTTATTATTTAATTGAAATTCATAACTTTAATTAAATGAATTGACCACTTTAATTATAATCTTTTTCTTTCATTTCCTATTATCCTATCCCCTTTCATTAATGAATTTGATTTTATCTTATTCATTTATCAATATATGTATGTGTTGTATATTTATTTATTGTAAAATCAACTGAAATTTGTAACTTTAATTAATTGAATTGATTACTTTAAATTTTTATTAAATAAATTTCTATTAAAATTTTCAAAAAATAAAAAAAAAATCTGGCCAATTAGAGCTTAAACGGGCTTCGAACCTAATTAGGCAGTGTTAGGCTTGGGTCCACTGTCATCCTTATTAAAACTGAGCACTGATTGCATGGAAAGGCAAAGGCTTATAGAAAATCCTCATATATGAAGAAGAGCAAGTTTTATTCAAATTCCAAACTAAAGCTGAAGCTAAAGACATCATATAAATTGTTCCATGACACATCTTCAAGGTCCATGTTTCCAACCTTAAAATTATCCTTGAAAGAATCAACTAAGAAAATTTACCGATTTGGTTGAACATACATAACATCCCATTGGAATACTGGATAACAAAGGGTTTAAGTTCACTAGCTAGTTAGACAAGAAAACCACTATGTATGGATGAAACAACTGCTAAACAAAAGAGGATGGGGTTTGCTAGACTATGCATCAGTGTTGGAATAAACCATAAACTTTTAGGTTTTATACCCATAATGAGACTTAATGAGGAGGGAACGTTAATAGAGGACATAATGACTAACTCTTATACTTGGATACCATCTCCTAATCATCAAATCATGAAATGGCAAGCTATAGGAAGACTATTTATATGAGGAGATCATAAAGATTTGATGAACCTAGAAAGAAGGCTCCATAAACATGATATGAATAAGGATACACTCATTAACAGAAATTCCCACACAATACCTAAGACAAAAAGTCTAAGAAACCTGCCTAAAAAAGTAATCCAAGAAAAAGAAAGGGAAAATAGCATCAATATACAATTATTAAACACCAGTGGAAAGCTCTGATAATCCTAGGAGAAACAAACATCTAATGAGAGAACACAAGAGAATGACACAGAGAGCCATAAGTAAGATGACTTCCAAAGATCTATAAAGAGAAAACCACACAAAAAAAGAAAGGTAAGGATCCTACAAACTTCCCTCCAAACTAATTAATGACTATTCTAGTACATAACACTAGGGGCATCAATTTCCCCAATAAATTAACAACAGTTAGAGATTTTATCTCAAATGCTAAACATATTTTGTTTTTATTTTTAGGAACTAAACTAAAGTTGGAAAATGTCTGAAGGCTTAAAGTTTTGGGTAGTAATTGGTCAATCCTCATGAATCACCAAACATCATTTAGGCCATATAATAGTGGCTTTTGATCAAAGAGAAGTGCTTGTCAAGCTAGTAGACTCTATTGACAAAATGATTCGCCTTGAAGCATTTCTGAATTGAAGTAATCAGAGAATATATGTGACATTTATGTATGCTTCAAATTTTAACTTCTAAAAGAACCACCTATAGAGCAATTTGAAACAAACACAACCTTCAGTCCAAGGACCATGGCTATTACTGAAGGAATTCAATATTGTTCTCAATAGGGATGAGATTGAAGGATATATAGGCCCTAGATCATATAACTCAGAGCTTAAAGATTGTGTTTAAAATATTGAAGTGGCAGATCTAAAAATATGAGGTTGGATCTACTTTTACAGCAATAAAAAAAATGGATCTTAGGAAGAAATTAGACTGAGCCCTAGTAAATGAGGACTGGATGGAGGCATTCTTAGAGAGTAAGGCAACTTTCAAAGGGCTCGCATCAAATGGAACCTAAAAGGAGACCAAAACACCAAATTCTTCAATAACTCAATTAAAGCCAAAAAATCTACAAACGTAATTTACTCCCTAAAAAAGCCTAATGGTCTCAGAACCACCATAAAACAAGAACTTAAGGAGGAAATCTCTTGGGGAAAAAGCTCCCTGCAGCTCCACAGTCCTTTTTCTCAAGTCCTTCATGTACAATCTGATGGGAGAATACATGAAAACCTTCCTGTACAACCCTATATCCTTATAAGAACCCTATATCCTTATAAGAAGTGGAAACAACTATTTTTTAACAAAACCCTTGTAAGGCACTAAGATCTGATGGGTTCAATGGGTTTTTCTTCTATAAGACATGCCACTAATTAAATAGGTCTAGAGGCAATCCAAAAGTTCTTTGCTAGATGGAAGCTATTAAAGGAACTTAATAAGACTCATTTGTATATAATCCTTAAGAAACAAAATGCAAAAAATATGGAAAGCTAAAGGCCAATTGCATGTTATAACTTTATATACAAAACTATCTCTAAAATACTAACATCTAGATTAGAAAAAGCTTTGTACAACTTAATAAGTGAATCATAAGGACTTTCTTAGAAGGTAGACTTATTGGGATTAACCTCATATTGGCATAAGAACTCTTTAGGGACTATGCTAGGAAAAGGGCTTCAAAATTTTGTGCTATAAAGGTGAATTTCAATAAGGCCTTTGATACAATTAGTTAGGAATTTATAACATAGCTTTTCCAAGCCTTTGATTTCCCAAACCAGTTCAGGAAGTAGATTGAAGAATGTATTACCTCAACCTCGTACAACATCTTATTGAATGTAGAACCCATTAACATCCTTATAGGAAAAAGGCAAGGGGAATCCCTATCCCCTTACCTCTTCATACTAAAAATGGAGCCTTTATCCAAATCATTGAACTATAATATAGCCCCAAACCCCAGGTTTTAAATACCACGACAAATGCAAAGATTTGAATTTAACTAAATTTTCTTTTACAGATGATCTCCTAATTTTTTGTAAGGCTAATGAAAATTCAATATGTATGGTCTCCATAACTCACTAACCTCTTAGGATTGGCAATTAACCATAAAAAAGCCTATTCATCCTCTCCTTAAATTCTATGGCACATATAGAATGATTAGCAAGAATTTTTGGCTTCCAAGTAAACAACCCCCATCTCCTACTTAGGACTGCCTATAACCACCAAAAAGTTAGGATGTGGGGATTGCATCCTACTAATAGAGAAAATTAAAAAAGGCTCAACCATTAGACACACAAAGACCTTTCACAAGTGGGAAAGCTCACACTGATAAAATTTTTCCTCAACTTGTTTGACATCTTCTGGTCAACCCACTTTACCCTTTCCAAGGGCATTATAAAATCAATAGAAAGAACCTTGAGATCCTTTTTATGGTGAGGAAAGAAGGTGGGGAAAGTGTTGACAAAAGTTAAATGGGAAGAAGTGCATAGACCTAAGGAGGAGGGAGATCTAGGAATCACTAGGGCTAATGCCACAAACAAAAAGACTTAATCATTGAAAGGCTATGAAGGTTGCTTGAAGGGAAGGAGAAATTATAGTCAAAACAGATTATTACCTATGTGCTTAAAAACAAAATCATTTGGGAATTGGATAAAACTAACACTAGCTCATTGTTCATATCACAACTAATGAAACTCAAAGAAGCCTTAAGGAGCCAAATCCAATGTATAATAGGGAATGGGAAAAAAGGCCTCGCTATACTTTGACAATTAAAGTAAAGAAGGCCCACTATTCTTCTCCAAAAATAGAAATCTCATGTTAACAACTTTCCCTATAGCAACTAAAGTTAAAGACTGGATTGTGGTCAACAATTGGGGAAATTACCCACCAATATTGGAACCCATAATTCTAGACTACAAACTGCTGGAGGGGATGGAGGATAGATTGTAACACCCCACTCCCGCAAGACCCGAATCCGACATCGATGGTGATATCCGAATTCGTGCCCCGCGAGGGTGGCGTGCTACATCACTCAGTCAAAACCCAGTATAAATGCATACACACACACACATACACATTATAACGTATGCGGAAAACAATATTAGGAAACATTAATGCAGACGCAAACTGATCCCGACCTCTTCTCTCTTTGGCTTAATAGCCTTTTGCCACCTCTCCACTTCATTAATTGCCTTTCTTGGTTTGCTCATTGCCTCTCATTCTCGGTTATGT
>JAOSBK010000004.1:28792649-28820243 GCA_027568895.1 Erythroxylum shatona
GTTTTTAATTAAGTTTATTAGTTAAAAAATTCATTAAATTTTGTTAAATTTTGAAAACACCTAATTCACTGCTCTTGAGTGCCATTAGGGACTAGCAAGTGGTATCAAAGCCAGTCTAATAAACTAGTATAGCTAACGAGATCATATAGTGAAAATCATAATAGCATATTTAGGAATATCATCATCATCGTCATTCAACCAAAAGGAACAAAACATTAATAAAACTCCCATTTTTTATGGAAATGATTATATATATTGGAAAAATAAGATACAATTTTTCTTAATGGCTAAAAGTATTGAATTATAGGAAATAATTTCAAGTGTTCCCTTTACTTACAAAAATTGTAGATGACAAAAAGGTATCCAAATTAAAAAAAATGAACATTAAGAAATTAATTTCCTTAAATATAAGGCCATACATATCTTATTTTATGCATTAGAATAGTTTAATAGGGTCTCTATATGTAAAACGACTCATAAAATTTGTCAACTTTAGAAATTACAAATGAGGAAATAAATCAAGTAAAGCAAAGCAAAGTGAGCATATTAATACATTAATATGAATTGTTCAAATGAACCATAATGAAAGAATATTTAGTATGTACACTATATTTATTAATATTACTAATACTTTCAATTTGGAAAGACCTATATTGTTGCTAAAATGGCAAAAAAAAAAAATAGGCTACTTTCAAAGACATAGGAAGCCAAAGTAATAGTCATATCAGAAGCTAAGGATCTAATAATACTACTATTGAAGCAACTTATTAGATCGCTTCTCATGTACATAATGAGACTCTAAGAGACACAAGAAGAGACAATGCCTCTAAAAAAAAGGACTTAGCATTCAAAGTCTCAAGGAAGGAAATAAGTGAAGAAGAGATATATAAAAATGGAAGTGATGATGAAGATCTTACCATTATCACTAGGAAATTCAAGAAGTTTTTAAAGAGAAATAAATTTTCCAAAAAAAGGACTTCATGGAAGACAAAGTTGATTCAATGCTTAAATTAACTAACATTATTCATTTTGAATAGAAAAAATCTAGTCATATGAAGTCACAATGCCCTCTACTTAAACATAATTACCAGTATGAAAGAAACAATAAAAAAGAGAAGGACATAAATAAGAAGAAAGCATTTAAAACCTCAAATTGGGATGAGACAAATGAATCCAAAATAACCAATAAAAAAGGGAAATAGTTTATATGTGCTTTCAACTATGATGATGATGAGATAATATCCAACTCTAATTCGTGTAATAATGATTTGACATAAGATGAAATAGTCGAATGTTTAGAAATTATGAGTAAGAAAATAACTAAATTATCTTCTAAACTCAAGGAAGTTTAAAAATAGTTGTATGCATTAATGACAATGAAAAGAAGAAAAGCGAATTGCATAGCATTAAAGCATCAAAAAATATGATCCTTGATGATAATCATGCATTAGACATATTAAAACATAAACATGAGAATTGAAAAAGAAGATCAATAAGTAAAAAACTGGAAAACATGCTAAAAAATTGAAAAAATTCTAATAATAGGCATGGAATAAGATACAATCATAGAAGTAAAGACAATTTTAGAATCAAGTTTGTAAAGGAAAAATATTAGTATAGCAAAGAACCATTACCTAGTGTGACAAATGAGTGGGAGCATCCACATCGAAACATATGCATGCATATGTCACATCCACTAATACTTATTCTAAGAGCAAACATCATCCTTTCATATGTGACTTACATTCTAAGTATATAGTTCAATGGTCTTAAGGGAAGAATAGACATAAATTCAATAATAACATACAAATTCATTAACACCCTTTTAGACCTCAAAGAAGTATAAATCAAGTCTTTATTTATAACAGATGCCTTATATATAATGATAGCTCATCTCACTACCCTAGAAGAGCATGCAACATCTTTAATATCCAAAGGATGATATCTTATTATGCATATACATAAAGAGGTACAAATAGTGCATTTATGTATCATCATAACTCATACATCATTGATTATCATATTTGTGGTAAGAGTGAGCATGTTGATATATTTTGCTTTCTCAAACAAAGAATGATAAGTAAAGTTTTGAAAATATAGATTGAAAAAGAGGAAGAAGACTATCAATCAAGGAACTAAACTTATTTGGGTACGTAAAATACATTGATTGTCTTATTTTGTAGTACTTTTAAGGGGAAAAAAGGGCAAATAGTATGTAATAAAGATGGTAGTGTCATTTTTGAAGACTTTATGCCTTTTTATCTTGATGAATCTCACCTTCTTGTATCTTTGAAATTCTTGAAAATATTAATGTAGAATATGGATAAATTAGCCTTTGAAGAGAACGGTAATGATCATCAAAGACCTTTCAAAAGAGTCAATCATTGAACCAATTGAGGATGATAAAAAAGAATGAGATGCTTCTAATCAATTGAAAATTCAAGAAGAATCATAATCCAATTTATATCATAAGTAATATTTGACAAGACATAATTATGTTTATGCTTTAGAAATTTATCACTTGTTGCTTTTACCTATCAATTTAAGTATAAGTCCTCAATATTGAATATTTAGATTTGCACTATGAAAGCGGAATTGAACTTTTTAAGTATATGATAGACTTTAGACTTATAGATCGTATGCAAATTTGAGATATTAAATTAAAACTTGTTGATGCACTATATGAAATGAGTAATAGTTTCTCTAAACTAATTAATAAGGATATTAGGAGAGAATTGGAGTGATTATATTTGATTAAAGTCTCTTTACTGCTTATGATAGTTCTTGATTAATATTCATAGGACTTATGAAGTGTTTTTTATGTTTTTAATTTAATTTTAAAGGTTGTTTCTTAAGTTATTAGGTCAATTGTTTGACTAATATCTTAATGTAGTCGATCAATGTCCTAAAAATTACCAACTTTTGCCCTAAAATGAGTTTATAAGGAGTTTGGTCATTCCTCTAATCGACCACATATGAATTTTAATCAACCAATGTCTTCGAGTGGTCAACCTTTGTGCTCTTTTTCCAAAAAAAATTTGTTTCGATGAGTTTGGAACTTGGTTAGTAAACAAGTATGCATGATCACATACACTAGTCAAGCAATGAAGCTATATGGTCAATCAGTCTTTTAAGTATTAAGTTCTCCTTCTCTTTTTTTAAAAAATTTTCACCTTGGTTGTTCATATCTTTCAAAATCCTTAACAAATTCTCCTTTTTGAAAAATTATCCCCCAATTCATTAAAAACTCTAATTAAATTGCATCAAATTGAAACTTTGTCATTCCTGGTTTTTAAATTTGGGGATTTTCAAAAGATTTATTAGTTAATAACTATCTTTTCAAATTGATGCTTCCATTGTTAAATTATAAAACGAGTCAAAGCTATTTCTCTTTTAGTTATATTGATACATCTTTGATTTTGTTCAATTGTGGTATTTGAGCACTTGTTCATATTACTATTTTTGAAAATGTTTGGGAATTTAAAAATTATACACTCCTTTATAAAATTGATGGCTGGATATTGCATTTATACTTTTTTCATAATTTCAACCTCTAATTATTTCAAAATTTGTTGTTTTTAGCTTTATTGATTTGTTCAATTTAGGATCGAAATTGAAGATTTTTTAAAATTAGATATAGTAGAATATTTCTATTAAAATTATCCTTTTAACCTTTACATGTCTATTAGCAATCTTTATTGAGAAAATTTAGCAATCTTAATCAAATTCATTACGATCTTTTAACTAAGTTAGCTTAATACACGACACTTTACATTTTGCATTTTTAAATAAATGATTTCTTTTTAATGATTTCTAAAGGGGAGAGAAAGATTTGTGATATTAGATTCAAGGGGAGTGACGACAATTGGAAGGAGTGACTTTTTTTTATAAATGGCAAGTTTTGTATATAATAATTTTATACCTAAGTAAATTTTTTATTTGTACGTATGGAGAATTCTTTGAATATCTCTTTTGTTTTTAATATTAAATTATGTTTTATGCATTAATTAAGAAGGAGCTAATCATTATCTTAATATAAATAGTCATTTGTGTACTTAATTTTAGTGTTGCTCTTTAATATCACAAATATTGTCATCATAAAAAAGGGGAAGATTATTGAACCAAAAGAAGTTCCTATTTATATTTTGATGATAACAAAGTATAAATACTACTAATGAATTTATCAAATTGATGAGAAAGAATATAAGAATAAGATGTAGCAGTCAATTCAAGACAATATTGTAAAGATCATACAAGAAAAGATGAAACTTGTATGTTACAAAGTGAAGATCAAGTCAACAATAAAAGAAGATCAAGACTGATCAAGGTCATTTAATATTTTGAATTATTAATTGTAATCTCACTTTGTTAATTTGGTAATCTCAGAGGTTTACTTTGCATAAACATTTTATATTACTTTATTACAAGAGTTTTTTCATTTATCAGGGATGTTAAAGCTTTTGCTTTTAAGAGAAAAGCCTATTGACTTTTGCATATATTAGGAAATATTTAGAAAAATGTTTAAATCATAATTGTATTAAATAAATTGAGTTTGAGTATTTAAATTTATTAAAATCATATTTTTATAGAGATAATTCGATTTATATAAGTTAGTGGTCGATCAATATAGAATAAACCTGTCAAATTTGATGTACCAAGAATTTATAGTGACATTAATTGTTATATTGATTGACTAATGTACTATATTAGTCGACCAATATGCTTAGTAATTAACCCATATCTCAACGACTAGTAAATTTGCGCACTCAATGCACATGAAGTAATTGACATATTTTGGTTGACCAATGCTTTGTAACTAGCCATTTCAACAGTTAATTCTTAACTCCAACTACTAGTAGGGGTTCTTAAATCCCATAATTGCTTTTTTTTATTGGTTCTTACATCAAGAAGTATTCGAGTGTCTATTACATACACTTTTAAGCGTTTTTTAATCATTGGTGCATTTTTTTTATCTTATTTTAAGTGAGTGAGCCTTTTTGATATTGTAAAAGTGGTAAAGTGAAACATTTTGAGTTGTAAGTTTCTACTGGGATTCTTATTTGTTTATTCACTATAAAAGAAGAATGTAAAAGGATTCATCTTTATTGAGAAAAGATTATACAAAAGTTATTTTTTGTTTTAAATGAAGAATTATAGTGAAATTTAAAAAAGAGTCTTAAGAATAGACGTAAACAAGGATTATTTACCAAACTACAATAAATAGGTTTACATGCTCTCTTTCTACTCTTTTTGAAATTATTATTCAATTATTTGATTGATTTGTATAAAGAAGTTTCTTTATATATATATATATATATATTAACTGCTATTAAATTGAGATTGTTGACTAAAAAATTTTGTTACATTTTTGTAAATATCCAATTTATATCATTTTTAAGAGTTAATTACCAAAACAATTCAAACTTTCGTCAAATTTTTAATTATAGCCTTCACTTTAAAAAGTAGCAATAAAAGTCTAAACATTTAATTTTTCAATTCTAGCTCAAATTTTAAAAACTGGCAATAAAATATTCAAATTTTCAATTTTCTTCACTTCTAGCCCGACATTATTTATTGTTCTCCCGATATCCTCAGCCATTTGTTTTTTGTTTGTTCTTCTGACGTCCCAAACTACTCTCGCGTTACAGCATACTGTACCAGTAAACTTTTCGTTTTTAACTCGTTCTCTTGATGCCCTTAGTGTGAGGGCGTTAGAGATACATAATCTGAAAATCAAAGGGTGAGAGTGTTGAGAGAACAAACTGAAAAATGAAGGAAAAAACTGAAATCAAAACATAAGATCGTGGGGGTTGCATAATCTGATTTATGTCATTTTTTAACACAATGCCTTTTTAATTATGTGAATAAACAATGTCATTTTATTAATCTTCATTTGTTATGTTAATTTTTGGTTTATGTATATTAATAGTTAAAGTTTCTGAAATAAGTGGCAAGTCACATCAACAAACTTAACAAAAATACTAACGTATTGAAAAAATTAAAAGTTTGAATATTTTACTGCTACTTTTTGAAGTTCTTGTTAAAATCGAAAAAAGTTAAATATTTAGATATTTTATTATTATTTTTTAAAGTTCGTACTATAATTGATAGATTGACGAAAGTTTAAACTTTTTTTATAATTAATTTTTTTTAAATGTCATTAAAAACTAATAAATTTAATAATTATAAAATTGTCAATATATTAACTAAAAAGCAGACGATTACCCTGCATCGACTTGCACGTGCTTTTAGAAAGAAACGGGAGACACACTCGGTGAGTTTAAAGCATTGGAAATTACAAAGCAGAATCAATTTGCAAAACGGGACAGGACAGGGCGGGACAGTACAGAACACCAGGTCCCAAGTGGCATGCGTATTTCTGTTTTTTTTCTAAAGTGTGGACATTCGCTTTTGGAAAAATGATCGGAAGTATTATCTGTAAGTCAAAAGGACAATGAAAAGAATATTACTATCTTTCAAGCTCCCTCCTCTATCAAAATTTCAATTTTGAGGATTTTTTACACTTTTTTAAACAACTTTTGGATTTCTCATTTCATCAATATAAAAGCTTCTCCACTAGATTTAGATGTCGTTACTGTAATTTGGGTTTGGCAAATTTCAATAATTCATTAGTAATGTTATTATTTCCAATACTTTGTGAATAAAACATAATAAATAGATACTGTTAATAACAATGTGAATCATGATTTATTGAATATACTTTAAAGTTTAATAAAACTTTAAAAACTTCTACTTTAATTCAAAGTTAAATCATAGTTATATTATATATTAAATAAGTAATCTTTAAGATTGCTACAATTGTTATAAATAAAATTTGCATTTACGAACTTAAATATAATTGAACTCATAATAAAATATATTCATAGGTAACTTTTTGTTTGAATAAATAAGAAGAATAATTATTAATTCTATTAAGAGTAATATTTTAAAAACCGGACCAAAAGTTAAACCGACAAAACAAGATGTTTAAAATTTAAAAGATTCAACTGATATTAAAATGTCGTAAAATCAGTTAAATATTGAATAATATTAAAAAATTATTTTTATTCATAAAAAATTTAAAATTTAATTTAAAAAATTACTAAATAAAAATTAAGTGATTTATTTTAGTTTATAATAATTTATTAATTCACAAAAATTGACTGATTAATTAATAAAATGATCAATTTTTAACAACAAAAATTATTAAAATAAATTGAATCGAAAATTTAAAAATTAAACTAAAAAATTTAATTTTTTAATGATTAAACTGAATTTTCTAATAATATTAAGAATATAAATGTTGTTCACTTAAATTTGAATATTTGTCCCATCAGCAAATACTTTTATGTATTTTAATGGAAAGTGACCAGTGAAAAACCAAAGTTGGTGGCCCCCAGTAGGCAGTAAGTGATTGGTGCCACGTGTTCATACCCCATTGCTCGCCAGCGAAAGAACAAGGCACATAAAACTTCGAAGCTTTAGACCAGACTTCGTTTAGGTGCTCCATTCGACTTTGCAAGCAGATTAGCAGTAGTGCCATGAATCAAAAGTTTTGAAGAAGAAGAAGAAATTTCTCGGGCTTCCAAATAACCCTTTTGTTTCCATAATCATCTGCTCCAGGTTTTTATTCCCTGTGCCCTGGGATTTCTCCATTCATTTTGATGCGCCTAACTTGTTCGATGAAATTCTCGAATGTGTGTTTGTTACCCTTTTCCTGGTGAATCTCACTTCTTTTTTGAATTATGCTTCTCGTTGCTGGGACTTCTTTGATATCCCATTTCCTTTTATTTCATTTTTTGTGAAGGTAGGGTTTTTCGTTGTTTATGGTATTTGTGTTTATCTTTTAATTTCTTCTTATGTCGATGTCTATCTGATGTGAAAATATTGGTATTGGGAAGGCAGTCTAGAACATTTCAAACATCAGGAATTAAAGTCATTTCTGGGCTTTTCTCTTGTTTTTTTAAACCCTAGCTCGTTCCAGTGAAAATCACAAATCTGGTTTATTATATATCTAGTTTATGTTTTGGGTTTGAAAAGAATGCTTTATCAGCAAGTTCTTAAGCATTGAATATTTCGATTCTTAGTTCTGGCTGACTTACCTCCTCGGGGTCCATTTTGATTCCAAAATGAGTTCATTTGCGTTTTGGATCACCAATACTGGAGCTAACAAGGCACTCCATATTTTTCCTTTTTCCGTAGTTAGGACTTAAATCAAATTGATGAAACCACTATTTCTACTGTCGGCTTAAGTGGGTAACTTAAAGCATCTTTATGGGTTGGAGTGGTAGTTAGAGTTGCAGCTTTATCGTGTAGAAGTATAATTTGTAGACACGACAAAATATATTGAAACTGCGTGGGTAATTGTTGATGTTAATAGTAAAGTCTCTTATGCTGCAAATTCAAAGATTTTCTGCAGTTTGCAGGCATTTATTGGAGAACTCAATTTATACACTGATTGAATTTCGAAATTTGGTTGTAGATGTCATTGCATATTGGTAATATTTCATCTCGCATCCGTAGAGATGAACTTGAACGTGTTTTCCGAAGGTTTGGACGGTGCAGTGTAAGACTGAAAGATGGATATGGTTTTGTGGTGTATGAGTTTCCTCCAAATGCAGAGAAAGCACTGAGAGCACTTCGCAGGAGTTATATATGTGGGGAGCAATTAACTCTCTCATGGTCGAACAAGCAACCTAGAGCATTTAAGGGATCTGCAAGATCTGAGGGATCCTATGAGGCACGTCATGGAAGGGATACAAGACGAGAAGAAGATATTGTTGGAAGAAATTTGGCTGATTCAAGTGATTATGGAGATAGCAGGATGAATATTATTAAGCAACCTGATAGTAATGTAGGAAGGATTGGTTCTGCCAACATGCTTGACGAAGAGATAGCTTATCATCAGGATGGTACTAAAGATTTTATCAGGGAAGGTCATGATTATAGGGAAGATGCTCTGGAAGAAGGTCATATGGGTGTTCGCAATCCAGTAGATGATGATCGATGGGGTCATCAATTCCATGACCCTATAGGTGGAAATGGTGTTGACAATGGACTAGAGTTTGATAGGTATGAACCTAACAAAGTTTATGATGAGAAAATTGATGATTATAGTCGTCAAATGGCCTACACTGGTGGGTCTGCTTTGGGAAGCTCTCACAATATTGGCAGAGCTCACATTGGTGAAGGGACTTCAAAGCACCCTAATGATGCAAAACGGCGAGGAAATTGCTATCAATGTGGAGGCTCAGGTCACAAAATGCGGAATTGCCCCCAAAAGATTGCTTCACGAAGAAACTTAACTAGCTTTGACCGTAGGCATGATATTGATAGAAGAGGTAGAGACAAAGAGGAGCTGGAAAGATTTAGGTCCAGGTCAAGGGAAGGATTGCGGAATAGGGATGCTAACTTGAGCATGCAACTCTTGAATGACACGAAACCAGGCTCTGGAGGGAGATCAATGATCGGTGGAAGCTACCAAGTTTCTCAAGAAACTGACAAATCTGTGAGACAAGATTACGGAGGAAAGAAAAGAAACAAGAGGGAAATTGGTTCTCCAAAACGACTTAATACCAAGAAAGCAAGAAGGTCAGTTTCATCTTCTCATTCTGATTACACTCCATCCAAATTGCAGTCTACAGTACCATCCTCTAAGCAAGTCCAATCCGGTTCCCACTCTAGGTTAAGATCATTATCTTCCCGAGGAAATTCAAGATCATTTCATTCTAGGTCTACTTCAAAATCGCCTAATTCTAGATCAAGATCTATAAGATCAAAGTCTAGGTCAAGATCAAGCTCTCCTACATCATTATCTTTATCTGTATCACTTGGTCGACCTTTACCTTCCTCTTCAAATAAGGCTCAGTTGATTCCAAAAAGCTCAGTTGATAATACACCGGAATCCAAGGATATTTTAATTGAGCATGAGCAAACAGCAAGATTTGATACTCAGTTGGAAGATACTAAACTTGAAGATGAATTACTGGCAGTGAACAATAATACTGCAGTTTCAATCTCCAGAAGGGAATCTGAAATTGAAAAAGATGAGCCTCTTAATAAGAATAGCTGTGTGCACCAAATGACATCAAGGGCCCTGAATGAAGGAACAGATCCAAGCACACAACTAGGAGACAAAGCAATTGCAACTGAAAGTTCCTATAAAGAGGTTTTGAATGAGACAGGGGAGTGTCCAAATACTGATGCAGTGATAACAATGCAGTCAATGGTTCCAGTGAAGAAGCCAGATTCTGAAGCAGCAGATGTTGCATACTCCAGACATACAGCAAGCCTGACCTCAGAGGAATTATTCATGGTTTTGAAGCACTATGGCTTTGAGCTCCAAGAGGAACACAAAAATCATAATGCAGAGGGTTATTTTGGTTCTGCGCGTTTGTGGCCGTGGGAGATCATCTACTATAGGAGGTTGAAGAAGGGTCCTATCACCGTCGAAAATTATGCAAGGCGGATTGAACAGAACCGGGAGTTTGGGATTATTGACAAATATGTAAGAAGCAGTAGTGGATGGGGAGAATTGAGCCAAGGAAACCCTTGAAAGTTTTTTTTTGGTTGAGATGCCAAGATTACAATCACATTCTTCGATTATGGCATTTAGCAAATCTGCACTTCAGCCCCTTATTTTACTGGAGTTCATATGGCGATGTCACTAGCAAATACTTTAGGTAACTTTGAACTGTTATTGGTATATTGCAGAATGTTGCACCTGGTTATCATGACCTTCCATAGCTTTAGGGTTCATATGATTGTATCCAGTTGGTCTTTTTTGAGGATTGATGCATAGTGGGATCACTTGAATTTGGAATGTATCTAGAACTGATTTTATGAAGCTCTTTTATGTGCATCCTTTTCCTGGATTTATCGAATGTAAATATACGAATATGAGCCATATTAATCTAAATGATAAGTGTTTTACTATCGAACTTATGTTTCCTATGATTAGTATTGGCAATAGGCTTGGTCCTGTCTGACGTTGCCCAAAATCACCGGGCCGGGCTTAGGGACCTTTTTCTTGAGCCCGAGGTTAGTAACAATAAAACGACATCATTTCTTAGAAATTTTTTATAAAAAAGACTGGCTGGCCTGGCCTGGACCTGGGCCCATTGTCATCCATGATAGATTTCTGACAAAGTAAGTTGAAAAAAATGGTATGTTTCTTTGCTCTCTATCATCAACATATTGCAGACTTGCACTTTCCTTCCTGCCAATTTACCATGAATTCGAGTATCTATGGAATGTATCTTGTTTTGTTCTGCTACCGGATGTTTTCAGATGTGTGGAACTGGAATGTTAAGAAGTTTTTCGTTCTTGTTCTCATGATTCAAATTTTATATTCCATAGTTACATAAATATCTAGTAATTTTCTTTTGCTTCTAACATGAGTGGGAACTGAGTATTGTTTATTTTTTGTCCATAAAATCTGTGGAACCAAGGAGTATCCATTTATCTGACAACTATCAGAGATCGGGAAACTCAGTTATCTTCTAGAAATCCAACTGCCGTCATATTCATGATCTTTAGTCATCCGTGAATCCGTTGGATCAGTAGACACTTTCAGTGGAAAAAACTCTTGGGATTTAAATTTAGTAGAATATCGCAAGGAGAAGCTAGTTCTTTCTTTACTTGGTGATAACTCAGATCGAGGGAGTAACCAAACACTTAGCCTCTCCATTAGGGGATGAGATCTCTTGTGCCCATTAACCAAGTCCAACTCTGAGCCAGCAAATCTCAAGCAGATCTCGTCCCCTCCACGAGATAATACTTCTATTGTTTCTTTCTTCAAATAATAATAATAATAATAGTTTTCATTTTATTTTCTTCTTTAGTCAAAGATTGTGCTTGTACTATACCATCTCAGGACTGTAGGGTTCTTTAAGACGTGACATTACCTTGAACCCTGGGAATTCCCAAATTGCTTAACAGTTACAAACTTCCATCCCTTTGGTTGAAGACGTCTTCTAAGGTAACCAAAAAAGTTGAAAAGAAAAATGTGTTGGTATTATTTTTATGCATATCCAATCTCATCTTATACCTGTATCGTATTTACCGGCACGATCTTTGTCCTCTGCCTTGCAGGAAGTAGTGATTTAACGAGTAATATGTAGATTTATTGGGTGAAGGAAACCATTCTGATTTTGGATAGACTGTGTTTGAAGAGACATCAATTTCTTATGATGAATGTTTCAGAATCTATTGTTAGTTCATCTTTTGTTCTGTTCCTTTTGCATCAGAGATTGTGGAGCAACTGATGTATGGTTTCGTTTCATTATTTCTCTCTCCCTCTCCTTGTCTAACCAAAGGAGAATACTGTAGATGTTGCTATTGTAGCAAAGGCATCTGTTGGTTTTTCCTGTAAAATGTAAATAAATGTTGGATAAGGCAGTCTTTTGTACTTGCCATCTCAATCTATGGTTTAAACATTGTATTTGCTTTACTTCTACCTTAAATGGAAAAGAAGAGTGCTGTTGGTGGCATTTAGATTAGCGTGTGAATGTAGTGAACAATGGGCATGGGATGGACTAGAGGGGTGAAGGGGGAATTAAAATTTTGTATTTATCATCTGACGTAATACATACACTTCAACCATCTCAATTACTCTTAGCATTTATGTGTTTTAAATGGACTTTTATTTCAATGCCCGAACTACCTAACAAGTTACACCTCCTCCCCCTTTTTCCACTCACTTGAAGAAACAGTATATATGATATATCCATTTCCTTTGAGCTTCATAAAGTGAAAAATAAGGGTCAAGTGGGCATCTCTTTTCGTGTCTCAGTCTGAAGCACCTTGCGTGGGTTCATTTTTTGTGATTGGTATTATGGTTTCCTTTTCCTATGCCTATTGCCTCGCCATACACATTTGAGTTCATGGTGGGGCCACTGCATTCTTTTCTGTAATACAAGCCTCACTTGTCAACTTTTGGCTTCATCATTCAGTTAAACTGAAGACTGCGTCATTGACACTGTCTAGTAATTTCTGACGTGGCATCTTGACATACGAAATAGTAAAATACCTAACATTGCGATTGCATGGCGAATTTTGGCAGTAGTTTAACCGGTTTACATTGTTTTCTGCTAAACAGGGGAAGAAAAGCTGGACCTAGTCCAGGGTCAGTAGGAAACAAACGCAAGAAACTACCTCTGTCACCATATCCCCCATGTTTCCTATCTTCTATGATTCCAAAGATAAACCGAACATAATAATTAAAAAAAAAACACAGAGCGGGAAGCTTGGAAAAGAGAAGCAGTGCTATTTTCGCTCCACTTTTCTTCCATACTCGGGCTGCAACATGAGACATGGAGCTACAAGGTGGAGCGCAAGTAGCACTACTTGAGATAATATAAAAAGGAGATGAAACAGATAAAGCCTATATTAAAGTCCTACTAAAGCTATAGTAGCCGAGAATTAGCGGGGGGAAAGGAGCCTACATTCTAGCTTCTCCTAGCCTTCATGGTGGCCCTGTTGTCCTGGAGGAAATCAAGCAACACTGTACTCTTGCATTTGGGGCATTTGGGGTCGTCCTCCGAGAGCATCACGTACATGAGACATCTTGGGCAACCTACAAGCACCATAGATGTCGCCTCAGGGCTATTGGAGTGTGGAAGACTGCCATCTTCTTGGTTCAGCTCCGACGACACACATGAGCTCGGCGGTGAGGTTGTTGACTCCGTCGCCGATCGGCCCGGTGACTCCACCCTTTGACCCATTCTTGGTGGTGATAGGTTCAGTTTTAAGTCAAGCTTTGGGACGTTTCCGTTTCTTCGACTCATCTTCTCTGTATCCTGTCTAGTAGTAAACCCGCCTTTCAGCAACAACAGAAAGACAGTCTTAATTCGGAAACAAACGATCACTAAACAAAAAAAAAAAAAAAAGAAGAAGAAGAAGATAAAAACACAACTGAATTGTACTACAAAGTCTCTCACCCGGATCAAAGCTGATCATATAAAAGGAGGTCTTACAAGAACTAGTTAGGCATGCGTTACCTTAAGGTTCAGGAACTTTGGGAATCAGAAGAAAGAGAAAGGGTTCTTTCAATACAATACAAGGATTGCGATGGTGATGATGAGAAAGACTCAAACTTTATGATGGTGGCTAGGATTGAACCATAAGTGGCAGCTCCTATAGCACCAAAAACATGATCTTGGTGGTTTGGGCCTCTAAGGCCATTATGTATATATATAAAGAAAATGAAGGGAGAGAGATTAGGTTTAATTAAAAGCTTACCTTAATTATGGAGGAGAGGTGGAGGGTGTAAGAGTAGAGAGAGAGAGAGAGGAAGAGGTGAATTGAATTGAATTGAAGTTTTTGGTGGAAGAGTGTAAATTGAGGGCAGGAAATGTATTTATGAATGGAAAAAATCCCAAGGAGTGTATTGCAGGAGGAGGAAATTTGGAGTAAATATTGCAATTATAAAGTGCAGGAGGGAGCTTTCATTCATTGCTTTTAAAGGGAAGAGAAAGGAAAAGGGGTCGGTGTTTTAAAGTTTTTGTGTTATGTGACAGAGAAAGAGAGCAACAACACATACAATACAAGTAGCACAGGAAATACCAAATCGCCTTTAAAGAACCAAATTACATTTTGAAGCTATCGCCACCTAAGAATTTAATGGAAATTAATAAATGTCAACCAAATAAAAAGCAAAGCATAACAGCTAAACCCCTTTTTTAATTAAATATATCCCAACAGTACTCACCAATTCTGATAGCAAAAGACACCAAAATATTAAATGGTAACATCCAGAATTTACACAGGATATTTAAAGATTACCTCTCTTTATCCACCCCTCTCATGAGCTGTGACTTACCATCCCTTGTAGTAAATTTCTAGTATTGTCATATCCTTTTTAATGTAGAAGTTGTTAACTTTATGTTCTAATTATTATGATAATATAGCTAAAATTCTAATAGCGTTTCTAAACTGCAAAAATACCAAAAGTGCATGCTAAGTTGCATTTATCTTGAACTTCACTTAATTTATATTTGATCAAATTTGGTCAATAAAGCTTGCCCACATGAACATGTGTAATGTACCACTCTGATTTTATTAGATAAGGTGGAAGTCAAAGTGAGTTAAATGCACCTTGATGTGTGCCCGAGAATCAGTGAGAAGTATATCATAGAAAAGGAAAACAGATGACAGTATCTCTTCATTCTTGTTTATTTTGTTAGAGATTTGTAATATTGATTCGGATCTAAGCTTGAAATGTTTCTGAACCAGGTCCTATGAGTCTTCTTTCTTTGTTCTTAATTTTGGCTTATTTTGTTTTCTTTTAATCATTTCTTAAGTAACAGAAATTCTCTTTTTCATGGTTAGTAAAGCTTGGCATGAAATGAATTATGCAGTTGTCTCATTTATTTTTTATCTAGAACCATAAAAGGTCAAGGTGGACTTAGGGTACCTTTCTTTTATGCAGGCTTGGTGCAGTCAAAGAGAAAGGAAAGCAATTAGATCCATGAATAATGTTTGAGATGGTGCTCTGCACGAATTCTTAAACTGCTTGTGTATATAATATTAACAAATGTATAATTACGTAACAAGTCCTTTACTTTATAGGTTTACTAAGCAAGAGGAAGATTTGTGATTTACTTAAATCTGAGTCAATCTTCTTTCATTGAGTTGGAGGAATAGAGGTGAAAGATTATTCATTCCTACTCGAGATGGCCATACGATAAGAGTAATGAAAGTGATTTATACCTCAGAACAATACGATTTGTTTGTTAAATGGGATTGACGAAAGAAAAATTTCCAACTCTCTTGACAAATGCAAAGACTTTTTTGAGTTTGACTCTTGAGATCTCAACCTTTTCTTTGTACTTCAACCTCCAAGTGCCATCTCCAATCACAAGCATCAAGGCTGTTTTAACTTGTTTGAGAATAAAAGAAAGAAGGGAAGGGACCATCCCAATTAGTCCTTGTCAATCCTGTTTATAGTACCTGAACACACACAAAGTCTACCATACAACTCTCACTCAGGTAGATTTCCAGAAAGGACATCTAGTCCTAGACTTTGTACAGGATTTGTTGCTTCTTCATTCCTGACAACGACCTATTCCCTTCTTTAGTTACCAGTGCTTGGTAAGAATTAAGGTTAGTCAGTAATTCTATAAACCATCATTAGTGCTGTTATCCCATTTTTTTCAAATTGTTTTCAGATAATAAAATACGTACACATATCTGAAATTTAATTATTTATATTATAATCCACATTTTCTCTATGCAAATGTTACGAAATTTGGTTTCTTTTTTTTTTTTCCGCTTATTGACAATTCTAGGAAAAAAAACACAAAAATACAACTTACCTTATTTTAGAAGGCTGCCCGCTTTGAGGGTTATCAATGTACCAAGACTTTCCTTTGCATTTTTTTACAAAAGGATTGTTTTAATGACTTGAACTTGTGATTTTTTAATAAAAAATGAGTAATTTAAACGATTACTTCAAAGCTGACCCTTATTCTAGAAATGATCATAAAAATGACAAAGATTAACTTCTTATTTATATATATATAATTATCATTTAATTAATAAAATGGAATATGCTCTCTAGTAATTTACTAGCAGCTTAGTTCCAATCCTTTATTTTTGGCACATATGGTTTCCTATATTCCTTTCTAATCAAACAAAAATATATGCAATTCTCAAACAACTTTATAATTTCATTTGAGTGGAAGTATTTTTTTTAAAAATCAATAGGACTAAAGTAGATAAAAATTTTCATTAAGACCTATAAGCTTAAGATTATCTGTTTGAGTCATCATCATCATTATTAATATACAGTTGAAGTTCTGCTAAGACGTAGGGTTTAAGAAAATTCAATAGTACACAACCTTATTTCTATTTAAGAAAGAGGTTATTTATGATAGACCCATATATAATATGTCATAAAGATATTACAGATGAAATTTTATTAAGACCTATAAGCTTAAGTATTTAATAATAATATGAATTAAAAAAAATTATTGGCCTCTAATCCATGGACGCGTAGTGAAAATCTTGTATATAATTTATTGTCGGCCACACGAAAAGGTGGCCATTAATTTGTATTGTCATAGATATTAATGGTAATGGTGAGATATGATCCAAATAAATTAGCCACGAATGAGACACTATTAATTAGACAGTTGAACTTGAACAATACATAATAATTGAGTGGCCTTAGCCTTACTCTTATCTAGAAGGATGCCTAATGGGTTAGGCGTCATTTTTGTTGAGCTTGGCCTTTTGCCCTTTTGAATATTTTTACATATTTCTTTTTTATAAAAACAAATTAAAATAGATCAGAAGTTAGAAGGAGTTATCGTGTTAAATCGAGCTACAAAATGCATACAATATTACCAAATTTCTTTTACTAACCAAGTAAAACTACACATATGGACTACTAATTCTCTAAGACTTGCTTATTGGAAGGTTGACCCTGCTTTTGTGGATCTAGTAAAAACGCTTTTTTTTGTATAATCATCTTCAAGGGGTAAAATAAATGAGATTGTAATTGACATCGTCCTATGTTCTTGAAGGTTTTATTTGTGTAATTATATATTATTGGTACAGAATTGTGTCAATTGGTTTGTCTTATTAATGAAAGGTGGTTTCTCGATATGGATACTTGTCCAGTTTGAGGCTGCACGTTCTAGTAATTAATTTTGCTTAAACCTGATATGGATCTAGACATAAACCTATCTGCTTAATGCCCGTCGTCTTTTGCGACCTAACAACTTGTATCTCCCTATCAGAACTTGTTATTCACAGGAATCCTGTGATTACTATAGCTACTCGATAACTTTGCTGTTTTTAGTTGCTATACTGGAACCACTAACCACTCGATAAGCCAATTTCTCCAAATTGTTGTTATTTATGAACATGGCACACCTGTTAAGTTGTGAACCAAAGAACATTTATTCTCTCAGATGTTGGGCCAATACTCTAATATTCTTCCTTTTTTGCGTAATTATATACATTAATATTATTTTCTTATGACAATGTCAAATTTGGCATTAAAGTTTCAATTTTTAAATATAATTTTCATTAAAAAGATCCATTCCTAACACATAATTAGTTTCCTCCATACCATAAATAGGATGATAAGGGTCACCTCAATTCATCTAAATACGACTCTAAAACGAGTAAGCAAAAACATTAACGCTTGTGGGTCATGGACTACCTAAAGCCTGCAGCGTAGCTGGGTTACATAGGTAGGTGGGGTTCGCAACTCACTTATGTTCCAATTTTAATCGACAGAAAAGGAATTTAGAAGTGCTTGTCTGGGTTTATACTTCATACAGTAATGCCAACTTGAGTCTGCTGATCAGATACGAGTGATAATCAGCAATCTGCAAAAATGAAGCTAAAAGGGAGGAACATCATATGTTTTAATTGTAAATTTTAACTTCTATAGTTGTATTGATATTGACCTAAAGCAAAGCATCATTTTATACAAATCTATTATTGATAGTGAAATGGCTTGTACCGATTATGTTTGAAATCTTTCCTACCTTTCTCTCCCTTTTCCCCTTTCCATATCTTTTTAATGTATGTCTTGCTTTATTTGTGCCTCATTCTACTATATGAGGTGAGCACAATGGAAAGTCGTGATGAAGTTTTCTCTTTTTACTTCTTACCTGGAAGAGTAAGCCATCAAGAAGCTAGACGTACTCTTAAACCTCTAACAGATCTTTAAAACAAGATGTATCAATCGCCTAGATAAGATATTAGGTCACTCGAGCAAACAGGCTGTAAATACAATAGGTTTCGTTTTTTTGATTCCCTACTAATCATGAGATTCTATGGAAGATGGGATAGGAACAAACAATCAAGCTAACCTTTTCTATCAAGGCACGAAGTATAAGCTCTTTCGTTTAAGAATTTCAAATGCAATTAGAGAGTATCTGTACGTTGCTAGGCTAGTGATGTTTTAGGGTAAAGAATCCCTGATATCTATGTTTTGAAAATCGGATCGGATCGGACTGGCCGGTTCGACCGGTGACCGGTCGGCTATTCGATCCGGTTCACTCTTAAAAATCGGTTCTTAATTAAACCAGTAAGAATCGGTCAAAACTGGTCAATTGACCGGTCGAATCAGTCCGGTTCGACCGATCCGACCATTGGTTCAATAAATTTTTTATTTTTTTTTATTTTTTGGTATATTTTTGTATTTTTTAAATATTATTAATAATATATATAATTAAATATAATTATTGCATAATTATGACGTCACACTGGTTCGACCGGTGGTTGAATCGGTCGAACCGGTGATCAATAAGATCTCCGGTTCGATGTCCGATCCGGGTTTCAAAACACTACCTGATATTCACAAACTAAGTGTACATTTGCTGACTATTGTAAGCAATTAGTAGCAGATTAATGATATGTGGAATTAACTAAAGCACATGCAAAATCTAAACGAAGGTCTCAATCTCATACATGGCATGATCACCACCAGACTTTGCATTTATGTGAGGAAAATTTAATACTGAAATGGCTGCAAAGGAAATAAATTATGTGTACTACTTCTACTCGATTGATATTGAAAATGGAATTCAATTCTCTCAACCTCCCCCTCATTGAAATGCATGCAATGCATTTAGTGGGGATGCCTATAGATTAGCCTCTAAATCTGGAGAGCAGAGAAAGAGAGAGAAATAGTACTCTCTTTTGATTGGTTACTTTTAAATTGTATGCACAGAAGCATTGAAACCGCCATTAACATATATGCAATGTCACTCCACCAAGAAACCTCTCAGTGCCATTCAAATCCCATTAAGAACATTAATTCAACTTTCTCTGCTTATTGATTGTTATATATATAAAAGAGGAAGAAGACATCAGAGAGTTTAAATGGTGGTGTTTAAGGCCAACCCCTTCTTTAAATTCTAGTTGCATTTTTCTATGAGCAACTTCAATGCACCATTTACAACTTTATACACCAAATATTATTAATGCCAAAGATTTTGCCAGATTTTCCCAGCTCTACAGTGTCATGTGACATAAGATTCTTCAACATGTACCATTCAATATTCATGTGTCTTCTTAAATATAATCAATTATACTACTTATTACCATTTTTCCTTTTTTCATATTCAATGGCATTCATATGTGGTCCTTAAGGTACGGACTAAAGAATAGCTGTAATAGAATTATCCCTTAAAATAATTCGCATGGTATTTCTTCTAGCTGTGGATTTCTCGTTTTATCAGGAATTTGGTATGGATCTGGTCCTTCAGGTTTCAGATTGACCCACACGTTCCCATATCCATGGAACCCACACAACAAATGGGCTTAAGGGATACTGTTCTTATTCTTAGAAGTTGTTAAAAAACATGCCTTCGCTCTTAATATTCGGGAAAAGATCCACTTTATGTTTGTGAGTAAGGTGAGGCTGTAGCTGAAAGCCACATTCCAAGCTGTTCTCCACCATCTCTTCTAATTACCAGTTACTGCATATAGATTCTACGCTTTAACTCTTTCCAATTACACAAAACAAGAGTACCCAAGTGGTCTACGTTTCTGGCTTTGAATCATCTTAGCCGCTACTCTTAAGACAGTTCTCTAAACTTTATATGGAATGTCATTTACTTTTGATAAGGATAAGACATCGACTGCTTAGGAACGATGATTGATTCAACTGTTGAAGCATCATGTGAAATCTGGCAACTTCCCACAGTTAGATTTTGATGGAGGCTATGCTAAGGTTGGGAGTCGCACATGTCCCGCTCAGTTTCCTTCAGGAGACTGCTAACTACTGATATAAATATTCTCATTACTGGGTCATAATTACAATCTGTTGAGGGTTCCTTGGGTGGGTGAGATTACAATTTATGGTTGATGTATCCAGGACGCGGTGTCTCCATCCATCCTGTTTCCGACCAAATTTAAGTAAGATAAACAGACAAAGGAGGAGTATGTTTTGCCATGTGTAACGCATTTTCCATGCAGTATGCCTTGTTTTTAGTTTCATTTTTCATCTCCGGATAAGGAAAAAGAAAGTTGGCATTTTTATGTTTCTTTGTATCAACGACTCTTCCGTACTTGGTATGGAAAACCATGTCAGTTTAATCAGTTTTTGCTGTAGAAAAAGATATCCAGTAGAGCTAAAACGAAATGTTATACTAGATTTTGTAGCAAAGCTAGGGCAAATCTGTTCCAAGTCGAGCTATGAATTATGTTGAAAATGGGTATCAACTTTAAAGTAAGAATCAACCCTTTCATTTCCTGATAACAACTCAGCAAGGAACTGCATGTTCTACATGTTATCTTATAAAAACTAACCAAATTAAAAAAAAAAAACAGGTCCAAGTAAGCAGTTAATAGGTACAATAAACATCTGGAATTCAAGCACATCTTCACCACTTCATATATAACATAGATGACTAGGGCTATTACATGCTCTCCATGTTATACACCAAAAATTTGATACAAGAACTTTAAAGGATATACCAAATTTTAGGCCGTAGGGCAAGGAGACAATCACACAACTAATAATCTGTTGAATGACCATCAGTTCTAGTGAATATGAAATAGTTTCAGGTCGGAGAACATCGTAGAATTAGAGACTTCACAGCATTAATGAATTTACAGCATTACAGACTTTGTTCCACCTTAACTAAATCGAAGACAAGCCATATATATAACAGGATACCACGACGCCACTAATAAAAGAATTAATGTGACTAAACATGGTAAGATATGAGCAAAAACTATTTCGGAAGATCTGTCGTTGACACCAGATTTGACTCAGGAAGTGGACTGATATGTGCCAACCAGGGGCCAGACTGACCAGCCACACTGTGAGAGAGAGAGAGAGTCAAGGTGGCCCATCTTCATGGATGCTAAATCAACAGCACGAATTACACAAAAGTTGCAAACTTCACAACCAACAATGAAGCATTCAGAACTAGCAAGTTTTCCATAAATGCTCATTAATAGATATTCAATCTTTACAAGGAAGATAAAAGATTTAATCAATATAGCTAGACAGAGACTACAAACAAATGAGAACAACAGTTAACTGCAGGTGAAGGGTACATAGAAATATTACTCCGATTAATAATCATGTAATAGACCACAAATGAAAGGATGAAATGGTCCAAACAATGTGAAACACGTAGACAGTATGATTATCAATATCAAAGAAATAGAGCAACTAAATAATAATTTTGAATCTCATAACAATCTCTGCTTGGAAAGAAGTTTTTCCAATTGGTAAATTCCAGGGGCAACTTGAAATGTTTTCAACTCTCCATCGAAGATGCAAGCAACTACTTTGCCTGCTTATTAATAAATTCCTTCTTAATAGCCATACCGGACAGAGTACTATACAGAAGTCATACAAAGAGTAGCAATGCCACCGTATTTCTGTCTCCATGTTGAAGGAGACATTTACCAAATTACTGCTCTTGTAGGTAAATGGCAACTTACTTTATCATGATAATAAAACAGAAGCAAAACTATTTTAAAAACCGTTCTAAACATCAAAAACAAGTTCATGTCAATGTTTTATAATGCCAACTGGACAAGCTAAAAACTACTAAGGGCAGCCCTTCCCTTCCTTATACTCCACCACACCCAATGTGCTTATTGCTAATACAACTGAAAACTTCTAGGTATTATGTATCCTAAACTTTGTCCAATAATAAATCAGTCTGTCATTTCATTTAGAACTTGCCAATAGAAAACAATAAATGCAGACAAAAACAATTTCACGTAGATATCTGTTGCTACAACTAAATATTCTTATGCACTTTAGTTTCTTATAATCATTTGCAGAAAAGCATCAATTACCAACAGTCATGTACGTCTTATGATTACAATTCTGAATCAACCACAATATGTAGGAGCCACATAAACAACTTATATAGTATTCCACTATAATTTATGAGAATGTGACAGGGATCACAGTTTGATACAAATGTGAACTTGAGCAATGCTGATCCAATGGTGAAATAACATTCCCTTGGTATAGAAAACAGGTCTAACACCTTGCATGTATCAATTATATTGCTGTTTAACCTGATAGTAAGCCTAATTCTCCAATATTGGCTGTTGCTCAAGCTCATTTGAGTGGTCAGTTAAAGCGTTTGTAGGAGTACCATTGACAGCAGAGTTTTCACCTCTACACAATATCAGCTGTTCTTGAAGAGTTTTGACAAGTACATTAAGTTTCTGGATTTTCTTTTCTTGAGAGAGGATGATCTGCAGCACAATTAACAGTGAATCATATTAGCATCCATAACATTACCTGATGAATCTTTGAGAACTTGCAGATACCCACATAACTTCAGCCATTTGTTGGACATTGGAAACAGAAACTCAATAGTGAAAGATAGTTAAGGTAATAGCAACTTCTCAAGACTGGGTTTCAGATTTTGAATGACACAATCACCAGAAATAATTCAAGTTTCTTGTTTGAATCAATGAACCAAGAAGTCTAGCAAATCAAGGACAATGTATCAAAAAGAAAAAGAAGAAAGGAATGCAAATCAAAAAGCATCAACCTTCTTACAAGGGGCACATAATAGAATGCATCAAAAAGCATAAAGGGAATGAAGCAAACGGAGGCATCAACCTCTAGTCTCATCAGAAAGCTACACTGGTAATCAATGAGGTATGGGATTAAGAAAATAAACTGGTTACAAATGAGAGAACACTTACTATTGTGGTCATCAACCTTGTTATCCTTTAGAAACAGGTCCTTGTTCTTATTTATATAGCAACAACAATGCATAATGGAAAACATAGAAGAGCACGAACTTGAACAGGCAAGTCCCTAATACTAGAAACGTTTGGACACCTAAGAATAAACTTCCAAGAACGATAAGAAAGAATTGCTTTCTAGCTTATCAGTCATCAAGACAAGCATTAGGATATACCATGGGAAGTATGCTAGTGAAAAGCCCATCCTACATAACTGTCAAACATGCATATGAATAGCCTCTAGCAATACTTGTGACATCAGTTAAAGTTTTCAATCTTTACGTGTTAATCTAGCTAGAAAACTAGAAAGGAAGAGTAGAAAGAATTGAAGATGCAGGAAAGGGAATATAAAGTTTCAGCAGGGAAATTCTACGATCCTTTCACTTGAGAAATAAATAAAACTGATATACTAACTAATATAGCAGTAAAATCTAATCTCGCAGCTAACATTATTCTCAGACAAATTCAAGCAAATGAAATTAATAATACTTCCTAGATCTCTTCCATACATTCTCCACCATATCGTCTTGGTTCAAATTTAAGGTTCACAACTCAACTTAAGCATAACATTCCCTTTCCTACCCAAAATAAAAGAAAATTCCAGGAGAAACCCACATAAGCTTCTTGAACATGTGTAAAACAAACACACAACCCCTCAAGTCCTATCGCCAAATCCTTCCACAAAATAACTTCTTTAACCTCAATTCAAACAACCGTTGTGAAAAAAATCAATCTTTATAACAAATATAATAGAATCAAACCTTTTCTTTGACAACTTCCTCTCGCTTGATACCATTTTTTTCCTTCCGGGAAATGCTCGAACTTGCTTCAATATCTTCCACCAACTGTTCTTTCCACTCAAATTGAGTACCGAATACAATCAGCAAAACCAGAAAAACAAGCACCCAAGGCCTTGGCATCCTGCACTCTGCCAACTTTCACTTTCACATACACTACTAACTACTCTCCACATACCCAACCTCTAGTAACAGACGCTTACAGATCGGGGCTCAATGAGAGCGGCACGTGTCTCATTGTTCTTCAGCAATTCGTCGGCCACTGTCTTGGAGTCGTCGATGAGATGAATTTGCTTGGAATTTTGCTGTTATAGACAACAGGTTTGCAGCAGACATCGATCTATACTTATGTCGTGTTTTATTCTAAATGTCCGTAAGACGGAAAGTTTTAGACTTTGTTAATTAAACAAATAAATAGAAGATTTAATATAGATTCTTAAGAATGGTCTACTCACTGATGGCAGCAACTTGAGAGCCAGTTAATGGAATGTATGTAAACTAAAAAGGGTGACAAATGTCTCTTTATACCCTTCATTCTTCCTCTATTTCCAAAACCCTACCCTTCTTACATTTTAGAATTTAGTTTAATCATTTCTTGATTTTTTTTTTACGTTTTTAGTTTTATTTTTAAGTAAATTATTTCACAATTTCTGATTAAGTAATCTTCACCTTCATTCTTAATCGTAAGAAACACATAAATGCTATTTTAACGTAGCTTTGAAAATACCTTTAAAGATGTATAATAAAGAGTTGCTCGGTTCAAAAAGTTCTCCATTTTGGAGTAATTTTACCATTATTCCCAGATTGCCCTGTTAAAAATATATAATAAAGTTTGTCTAAATAAATAAATGAGTTAGCTATAAAAAATTTCAAAATTTACTCAATTTTGTATTTATAATTCAGAATTAAAAAGTGATAATAAAATGCTCAAACTTTCATTTTTTTTTTCCAATTCTAGCCTGAATTTCAAAAAGTGACAATAAAATACTCAAACTTTCAATTTTTTTAATTTTAACCCGACATTAGTGTTTTAGTTTTCTTTTTATTTTCAGTTTGTTTTCTCGACATCCTTACTCTTCTATTTTTAGATTATGTAGCCCCAACCCTCACGATGAGGGAATCGAAAAAAATAAACTGAAAAAACTTACTAGTATAGTATGCTACAATGCGAGAGTAATTTAGGGCGATTGGAGAACAAACAGAAAACAAATTACTGAAGGGTTGACAGGACAAAAAAATAACGAAAAGTTGAAGCTGTATATACTGTTTTAGAGATTCCATTTTTAACAACGATGTCGTCTCATTAATCTTCATTTGTTATGTTAATTTTGGCTGACGTGTATTAATAGTTAGGACTTCTGGAACATGTGATAAACTACGCCAGAAAACTTAATGTAGCCATTAACGTTAAGTTGAAATATTTTATTGTCATTTTTTAAAAGTCAAGTTAAAATTGGAAAAAAATTAAAGTTTAAGCATTTTATTGCCAATTTTTAAAGCTTGAGCTAATTGAAAGTTTGAGTGTTTTACTGTCACTTTTTATAATTTATATTATAATTATAAAATTGAACAAATTTTTAGATTTTTTATATCTTTTAAATTTATATTTGTTTTTTTTTCTCGTTTGAATTAAGAATTTAAGAAAACTCACACCCTGTTTGGAACCATAAGAATTGAATTCAATTGCAACATTGAATTCAATTCAACTGTTTGGAACAGAAAAACAAAGATGAGATTGATTCACATGTGTCATTGAAACCTACCATTCTTTATAAATTCAATTTATCTACAAAACAACGAGAATTGAATTAGAAACGCTTGCAACTCTTGTTTTTAAACGTTGAAAATGATTCTTCCAATAATACTCACGTAATAACCCTATTATATCTTCAACTGCAGCCACTCTTTAATTCCCATCTTATTACTCTTCAACGCAACCACTCCTTGACGCAGCCCCTCCCATACTCTTCAACTGGCGCAGCATTAAGGAGCCCCTCCCACCAAGAAGAACAACAACACCTTCTTTTCGGCACCTCCCACAGGTTTGTGTTAATTTCATATTTTGTGGATTAGGTTTCTGGGGGAAATTAGGTTGCGAGTACTTCGTTTTTGAAGGGAGTGGTTGGTGTTCTGTACGATTGTACTGTTTATCGATGACAACTGATTCCTGAACATAGTTGCTTCAAACACCACTTTTCTGTTCTGTGCTACTTTCAGTTGATCCCTTCCCTTTGAAGAATTTCACACTTGGTAAGTAGGACAATCAACTCCTCTCAGCTGAAGCACACAATAGGAAATTAATACACTTGTCTAAAGTAGCCAACTTGAAAATTGTGATTTATTTGTTGTTAATAATCAAAAACACGAATACGAGAGCAAGACAAAAATTGGTTGGATGCATTGTCATTATAGGTGATAGCACAGCAGGACAGAAAAATGTAGCTTTAGGCCTTGTATCTTACAAGTAGCTATAAGCCTTTTGAGGTATATATTGATCACTTGTGTTATTTTTTACGAACAAGACTCATATAAATTCTGGGAGTTGCTACAGTTTTCAAGTTATCAGATGCTCTTTGTGGAATTTATAGCAACAAGTGACTGACCTTTAGGAATGATAAGGACATAATAGTAAAAACTTGGTGCACTAGAATATTTTGGTATCTCTAGACAGTTCTAACCACTGCAGTTTGCTCTGCTCTTAAATTCTTACTGCAGTCCTCAAGTTATGTTTTAATAAGTTGATATTAATCTTCTGTTGTGTTGGCTTTGAAGATTAATTTTTTGTTTTAATCATATCGTTTGAAGATGTGAACGTGTCATAGGAGTACGAACTGATATGTCAATATTTTTTCTACTTGTTTTATGACAATAAATAAAATTTAAATGCAGATGATATGAGAGGATTTGAAAGAAATTGTAGCACCCCCTTACAGTAGAATATCCACCGAGACACCCGTAGGTCATCCCGGCACATATCCTACGGTAAGAGAGCACTACCGACAACAACTCTAAACTCCCCATGGCATCACAATAATAAATCATTCATAATGAATTGGAAACTTTTTAAAACCAAACTGTACATCATTTCATATCATTA
>JAOSBK010000004.1:28820343-28833877 GCA_027568895.1 Erythroxylum shatona
AGAATAAGCTACAATTTTGGTGAAGACAACTCTGACTAATTCGGCCCACATCAATGTAGTTTATTCAATAACCACAGGATATGATTTCTATCCCTGGTAGTGCTACAACCTAAGTTAAAACTTAGTTCCATGCCACTTTTGAAAATCATATAGGTAGAATTAAAATTCAACTTCTTCACAAAAGTTGTAGAAATATGTCTCTAGTTTAATATGAATTAAAAATTAACTCATTCAGAAATTTACAGCTTAAGTTATAATTATAAAACTGAAGCATAATCATGAAAATTTCCACTTCGTAACATTCCAGCAAACTTCCACACTTTCATCCTATCAATCACTTTCAAATCAACTCAGATAACTCTAAATTTTTATGGAGAGAAAGGAAATTGTCTTAGAAATCTATTGGTCTAAGTTTCAAGTTATTTGGAGTTCGAATGAAAAAGTTATAGGCAAAAGACTTACGGCTATTCAATGATAAACTTATACAAGCAACTATCATCTTTTCTCTCTCTAGAACGTAGACCATCTTTTCCATCGAAAACCCATACTTTTTCTCCACTTTTCCACTTTTACACTTCATATCTACTACATCCATTATATAAACCAGCTTTCATTACTCTCCTTTCAGCTCAACAACTCACAATAAATCAAAAATCTAAAGTTCATACTTAACCATCAAAATCAGAAATCTTACCTTCACTTTTTGCATATTTTCGTTTTGCCTCTACAACAACAACCACTCATGTATTGATCCACAACCATGACAAGATACACCATTCATGCATGCATCTATTAAAACATTAATGTAACTTACTTGTTTATACTTCAGCAAAATTCCAAAAATGGGGAGAGCAAATAGGAAGGAAAATGAAAGTAGATGGTTTCGGTAAAACCAAGGAAAATAACTGCAAAAACTTTTCTTTTTTCTTTTTGCCTAGCTGTTTCATTAGTGCTTTAACACATGTCTCCAATGCTTGTCTTCCACTTGTCCACTAGATAAGTTACCATTTGTCTCATAGCTATAGGTCCACATGTCATATATGGTTTTATCCATTTGTCACTCCATAATTTGTCCATTTGTCAATTAATTTCTAATACAATTCTCACACTTCTATTTATCCCTTATTTCAATATTTTTTCTAGTCTAAAATACCTCAATTTTTTTGGATAAATTTCCAAAATATTTGAAATATCTCTAAAAATGCGGAATAAATTCTAATACACACCAAATTTAATTTTCAAAATAATTTATCCATAATTCATCAAAAATTCTGAAATACTAACTATTTTCACCAAATAAATTTTTAGCTCAAATAATTCACCAAAAATTTCAAAATATACCAAAATTTCCAAATCACAATTAATACACTCTAATTTAATCCACAATTTTCACTTATAAATCAAATTTACCCAGAAATGCCAACAAATGCTTGTACAATCATATGAATGTGCAAAATGTGTATGTCACAATTAACTTATGTATGACGTGCATTTTCCTAATTTCACAATATTTTCTCATAAATTACTATTCTAGCCTTAACATGGGTGTCGGTATGTTACAATAGATGAAATAATAAGAAATAGTATAACTGTGCATATGTGGAATGATTACATTTCTTAACATTGATTTGTTGAAATTTTTGTTATTACATTATGTAACTTTGTTTATGTTTTTTTTCTCTTTTTTTTTTACCACCACTTGTAAACATGATTGTTCGTTCTTTGAATGTAATTGTCTTTAACATTATGTTCGTTTATGTTGTTGAGAAAAGTAAGAGTTAATAACAATATAAGATGATTTGTGTTGGATTGTGTTTAGAAAAAAATAGGTGACACGATGGACGTGGAAGTGAATTATGATGAAAAAAAGCTGATGGATATTTGAGGTGGAATTATGAAATAGATAAGTGCATGCTTTGAGTTCTTAGAGAGCAAAAAATAAAGTCCAAAAGGAGGATGGAAATTTTAATGCTAGTGCATATAGAGAGGTAATAAAGGAAATTAATGAAAAGTTTAGGGTTAAGATTAATCGGAGCAAAATTATAAATCGGTTGAGAACTTTAAAGGAAGAAATGCATTTGGCAATATTTCTTGATGGCAAAATTGGAATTGGATGGAATGATGTTACCAAGACATTTGAAGCTGTTCCAGAGGTGTGGTAAAGTTTAATACATGTATTTTATTTAATACTTATATAGTTAATTTTTTTTAAATTTGTATTATTTTTTATGTATGCAGTTTTTTGATTGATAGGTTAACGAAAAGGTGAAACATATTCAAGGGAAGCCTTTACCTAATTTAGACCGTACTCGCAAGATCTATGAGAAAGATAGAGCTACTGGATCTGAAGTTGAAATCGCAAAGGAGAAGGTTCAAAGATGAAAAAAGGAAAGGTGAGATATGAATATTGAGGACATTGATAATATGCAAGCAAATAATGAGGTTCATTTAGAAAGTTTTTATCTATTTGAGAGCGAGAGTACTCCAACAACACCAACAACTCAAGTTCCCTCATCATCAACTCCTTTAGTGTCAAAGCCATCCTACATGGGTAAGAAAAGAAAAGCATCAGTGGAACATCAAATTTCTTCGAAATTACAAGTTATGTCCAATGCAATGAAAGAAATTGCACAAGCTATTGTAGCCACAAAGCCTCGTGTTTGAAAAGAGGAGGAAATATTTGACGCAACGAAAGAATTAGGATTGGAAGGACGTGTTCTCTTAGATGCAGTTGATTGGCTTGTAGAGCATCATAACTTTATTGGTGTGTTTTTTGCATGTTCAATTGAACTACGTTTAGATTGGTTGTCTAGGAAAATAGGTTGGTGTTAGGTTTTTATAGCTTGGTCTATTTAAGTGCAGAACTTTATGGATGATATAACTTGTTCTATGTAAGTATGAATATTTTTATTTAATTTTCTGATGTAACGATTTTATGTCTCTTTATCACAGGAAGACATATTAAACTTGTTATGATATTATGTAATTTGGAGTGAAATTTTAAAATTTGATAGTACCTTGTAGTTGTTAACACAAAAGAACTATTGCTTGTTCATGCATTTTTAAACTTCTAAATTATAATATTTTTCTATTATCTTTATAGCTCGGTCTAACTTAATGTCATTTGCAATCAATTTTTTCTTTTTATTTTAATAATAAACTTTTTTTGATGATATCACATAAAATATAATTGATGTTTATAACTTGCTCTATGTAAGTGTAAATGTTTATTATTTAATAAGATTATTTTTTAGTAAAGGATAAAAATATCATATGAAATAATTAAATTTATTTCGGTTATGTTCCAAATAGTATAATTCAATTCAATTATAATATTACTAGATTTATTTTAAGTAATAAAAATTAAATTCAATTCAATCTTATTAATATAATTAACCCAATTCTATAACGAATTCAATTTGTTTCCAAACACCCCGTCTCTGTTATTCTTTGGAAGAGATGGTTATGGAGCAAAATTAGTGCAGATAGGGGTATGTCGGGTGTTGTTTGGATGTATGAAACAGACAAAGAAAACAAAGAAGAATTGTGTCGAACCGAGGAAAAGAGGCAATGGGGAACACTCAGGCCACTCCGACCGATCCTCGTTTTGCTTCTGCCTCCAGGTTTTGGTCTCAACTATCTTCAGACACTATTTATTATCTCTAAGTCCTGTCAAACAATTCACGATTTTTCTTTTTGTTCAAAACAGAGCTTTTACTCAAAAAGAACTAGAAGACCTGAAATCGATATTCGTGTCACTTGCTGCTCAATCACAGAGCGGCGGTCAATATATCTCATCCTCTGTCTTTCAGGTCACTTCATTCCCTCTTCACTATCTAGCTTAGTTTTTGCACCAAATTTGTGATTTTTACATGTAACCGAGCAATTTCTGGTCTTAGGCGTATTTTGGAGTGAAGGGTCCTCTCGGTGAGCGGTTGTTTGATTTACTTACCAACCATCGGAAAGATAGTAAGCTCACCTTTGAAGACCTCGTTATCGCTAAAGTAAGGCCTTTTGTTTCAACCCGTGGTTGGGTATGAAATTGAGTGGAAATTTTGGGTTCTTTTATGTGTTATTTGATTATTTATTCTGTTCTTTTTTCTATTTTAAGAGCGTGTATGAGAAAGGTTCAAATGATGAAATTGAAGAGTTTATTTATCAATTAATGGATGTAACTGGCGATGGCGTTCTGGAAAGGTACTAGCTTTTCTACCCGCTGGATGGTTGGTTGCATTTTCTCTTGATTCATGGTATATTTTTATAAATTGATTTACCTTTCATTTTTCATGTTTATTTGGATTTGTTGTCGGTGGTGGCATTAACAGTTTGCCTGTCAGGTCTGATCTAGAATCTGTTCTAATTGCAATTTTGGGGAGTATTTTCTGCATTGGTTTTTCTGAACCTGGATCGAGTTCAAGTCAGCACATTGTGGATGTGTTCCTTAAAGCTGCAACCTTTGATAAGGATGCTCAAGGAACTGCTGAAAAAAGCATGTCTTTTGAGGAATTTAAAAATTGGTGCACTCTTGTCCCTTCAGCCAGAAAGTTTCTTGGAAGCTTGTTGATGACTGCTGATGCAGGTTTTTCTTCTTTCTTCAAACTTTTAGTCATCCTATATAATATTGAACTTCAGTTTTATGTTTCTTCTTTTGAGGCCACTCGCTTATGAACAAACTTAAGTCTATGTTGACATTGTGGTGAACTTGAGCATTCATTTTGTAATAATTCAACTACTGTTATGCCTATGACTATTTCATTGTCTTCTCTGGTTTTCTGGTTCCATTTATGAAGTTTTGTTCCTCGTTATATTTTGGTTACCTTTTAAGTTTATTGAATACAAGAGGAGCATTAAATGTTTTTACTCTGTTTAATGTGAACGGTCGATCTTAGCAGACTTAAAGAGCATATCTCAGTATGTCCTTTAACAACTGGAAATTTGTTGCTCAGTTATGTGGAATGCATGTTAGAAAACATTCATGACATTTACCTGCAACAATCATTATTGATATGGAGTAAAGATTGTCCTATTCTTTCGTTTTTGGATTCTTTCTTTACTATTATCATATTTTCTTGTTGAATTGCAATTAATAAAAAAGAAACATCAATTGATTTTCAAGTTTTACTATTGGATCTGATGTAGGAAGACCTGGTTATCAAGTTCCCAAGTTGTTGTATGGGGAAAACATGGATCCCAGTTTATTACTGTTGAGGAAGGAATATGCCTGGCATATAGCAGGAGCCCTTTCTCAGCCAGAGCTGGAAGGATGGAAGCTTCTGTACCATAGTGCTACTAATGGACTAAGTTTCAACACATTTATAGGCAACCTATCGTAAGTAATTTTGCCTCACTTAGTGGAATATTGATAAAGCTTTCTGTACACCATTTGTGGCTCATGGTGATATCAGGGCTTATACATGTGCTTCATGGTAATGTTTTGACATGTTTTCACTTATGTTACATTGAGTCCCTACATATGCTGTTATCTTATATTGATTGGGATTTTGTGTTATTGTTGTATTCATGAAAATTATAATTGTCCTGTACCCAATTTATTGGTGTGTGCTGGAATCGATTGATCTGTGAGCTTCTCCTCAAGACATCTTTTGAAACATGCTAATATACAGAATCAGAGGAAAGGAAGCCAATGTTGCTTAGTAGTGAAAGCCTTGTTGTAGAAGCATCATGCTCCTAATCTGAAAGCTGTTATTTTTAATTGCTGGATTGACTTTCACTGCCAGCGTAAGAAAATAATCATCGTTTTGGCTTAGATATGCATGCTTCTTGTCTTGTTTTCTATCTGCCGGTCAAAACACACATAATGTTGCCCTAATGGAAACCACTTGATAAAATTCTGGCTTAAATTACTTGCTTGGTTTATGCTTTTTAGCAGCACTTTTTTCTCCTCCCTATAAGTGCTTGGAACCTTCAAATTTCATTTCAGTTTCTTAGCTGCTGGAACTGTTTTCTGAATAGGAGTGGGATGGGTAATTGTTCAATTGAACTGCAGAACATGTGATGGATCGACAGTTTTGATAGTCAAGGATAAAGAAGGTCACATTTACGGTGGGTATGCCTCTCAGCCTTGGGAGAGGCACGGTGATTTCTATGGAGACATGAAGTCTTTTCTCTTCCAGCTATACCCCAAGGCATCAATTTTTAAGCCCACCGGAGCAAATCACAATATTCAATGGGTATGTGGCTTTGAATTTTCTTCTTTTTAACAAAATCACTCTGCAAAAAGATGTCTATCAACTGCTGGTACAATTCCCTTCTCACGAGGATTGTATATATAATTGTAGGAATTAGCTTGGACTATGTGGATAGAGCCTTTAGTTTCTTCTTGCCAAGCATTAATTGGTTTATAGAAAGCTGAGGTTGCATGGCTTCTTAATATCTTTCTTGCAGTGTGCAGTGAACTTCAGTTCTGAAAACATCCCAAATGGAATTGGATTTGGAGGACGAGCAAATCACTTGGGCCTGTTTCTGTCAGCAAGCCTTGATGTGGGGCATACCTTCAGTTGCACCACATTCGGTAGCCCTTGCCTTTCCAAGACCAATCACATATACCCAGAAGTGATCGAGTGCTGGGGCATTGTTCAAAATGGTGCACATCACCAGAAACAAGATGCTGTCTCAGCCTCAGCTACTGGGTCTGTATTAGAGAGATTTAAGGAGGACCGCCACATGCTCAACATGGTTGGTCTTGCTGCTAATTCTAGTGAATAATACTATCATCAGAAATAATCTGAATCTACCTGTATCCTTAAACTACTTCCGCTGCTGTTATGTTTGATTCCAAGTCTACTCCAGAGCCCTGAACCCATTATAAAACACTTAAATGGATTGAGAGTTGGCATATTCCTTCGATGGTCAGTATAGATTTTGTAATTGATCAACTGATGGAAATTGTAACAACTACTATATATTCATTTCGTTCCTCAGATTTCATTATCATGTAACTATGCTTCATATCCATTTGGTTCCCACTCTTTTCAACTACTTTTACAAGAATAAAATTGCTAGTTATATAAACAAATAAAGGCAATATCTCTAGCCATATGTAGAAATCATACCTCTCATCTAGAAACAAAACATCCCCATTCATCCCAAGGGTGATGCTTTAATTAATTAAGAACAAGGAACTTTCATAACTAGCCATGTGAAAAGCATAGGACGAAAATTTCCCAAAATCTAAACAATGATTAAACCCCATGTTTTGAAAACCGGACCGGACCGGCCGGTTCGACCGGTGACCTATCGGCTATCTGGTCCGATTCACTCTTAAAAACTAGTTCTCAATTGAACCAGTGAGAATAAGTCAAAACCGGTCAATTGATCGATCGAACCGGACTGGTCCAACCATTGGTTCAATAAATTTTTTATTTTTTGGTATTTTTTGTATTTTTTTATAAATATTATAAATATTATATATAATTAAATATAATTATGATATCACACCGATTCGACCGATGGTTGAACCGGTCGAACCGGTCAAACCGGTGACTAGTAAGGCTTTCGGTCCGGGTTTCAAAACACTGATTAAACCCTTAAAAACTTGCTACCAAGCTGAAGCCAAACTGGGTTGCTACCAACCATCTTACCGAAGCTACACTGGGTCACGGTCACAGCAATTGGGTCCACTTGAATGACACCAAGAATCATAGGGAATAGATCTTCTGTCTAATTTTATGATGTCTTATTCTGTTCCATAAATTTCAGTCATTTATTTATGCGGGTCTCGCGTTTATTTATGCGAAACCCATGCAGAATTCACACAAATAAATAACTGAGATGTATGAGACAGAATAACACACAAAAAAAATTGGAAAAAATAACTCGAATATTAGACATACCCAAAGCAGCAAGCATGTCAATAGTCTCCTTAGCGACTTCAATCTGGTTAGTTTTGATGACAGACATATCGACAACAAAGTCCATGGAACGCTCACGCTCTTGCTGCTAAAGCTTGAGCGAGATTCTTCAAACTAGGCCCTTCAGGATCTGCTTCATAAGGTGGGTGGAGAATCCTGCAATCTTGTTCCGAAGGCGCTTCGATGAGATGATACCGGCCTCTTCGATCACCTTCTTGTTTGTGTGGGAATCCAGAGTCATGCGAGATTAGTAGCGTCTATTACTTGACAATTTCTTTACTGTCTGGGTGCGTTCTCTTCCCATCTTCAGTTCTCTTTCTTTCTAGCAGCCACTGCCTTGAGCCTACTCTGTTTCCGTTGAGTGTTGATGTTGTGTTGTTTTGTAATCCTATATGTAACACTCGATTGAAAGAGAGAGAAATAAGAGATACAAAAATCCAGATAGAATATTCAGAAGAGGAAATAGCTAGCCAAATTCTATTACACTTGTCTTCTTCTATCCATTGCCACATTGTTTAAATACACGTAAAAGAGAAACTAAGATGGGTGTTGGTCTTGGGTTACAATCGTAAGACTTTATTTAAAACAATGCATCTCACGTCATAGTTTAACGATGTTTTTTTATTACTTCTCTGATCCTTTGAATTTCCTGTGATTCACTCGTCTTCTTCGTTAGTTTTCTGTAACAATCCCCTCTCTCTTTACTTCCTTGTCCACCAAATTAACTACTGGAAATCATTTATGGACTTCAAAAAGGTGTTCCCACGAAGCGCTCTCACTTCAGCCATCCGACCACTGGATTAGTGGTTGTGTAGTTAGGTGATTGTTTCGTTTAACCTTTATCCTTCCCAACACCGCTACTAGAACGTGCTCCATGGGGATGAGTATTTCTCGAAATATTGTAGACATTCAGTCTTGTCCCAAATGAGCTAACTTGAGTTGAGACACATGAAAAACAAAGTGAATAGAGGTTTCTGTGGGTAACTCCAGTTTATAAGCTACGATGGTTGTTGTTTTTTAGTATGCATATTGTTTCATTCTATTTTGTGCTCTTTGTAAATAGAACCGTGTTATCTCCATCATTGCTTCTTTATCTTTGAGAGCTCGATCCACATCCATTATCCTTAAATCACCAGCGATATACAAAATGTAAACCAGGGGAGAGTACCCATATAAAACTTCAAAGGGTGTTGTGTTGATGGATGAGTGGTATGTTGTATTGTACCACCATTCGACCAGGGTACACATTCACTCTATCTCTGAGGCGTTTCTCCATAGAAACATCTTAGGTAGATTTTTAAAATTTTGTTGATCACCTCTGTCTGTCCATCCTTTTGTGAGCGATAGGTTGTTAAATATTTTAAGATAACTCTTTGTAGCCTAAATAACTCTTGCCAAATCCTGCATAAAAACGTGGGATCTCTGTCACTAATAATTAATTCTGGCATCCCATGTAATTTAAAAACGTGGTTGAGAAAAAATTCCACAATATATTTCACCAAATACGAATGTTTCATTGCAATAAAATGAGCATATTTTGTGAATATATCGACCATCATAAAAATCAGTGAATTTCCCTTCGACTTTGGTAGCCCTTCTATAAAATCTACACTAAGCTCTGTTCAGCTACCTTATGGAATTGTAAGGGTAACCTTAGATAAGCCAATGTATCATACTTGTTCTTGTGGCAAATTATGCAGTTTTTGATGTAGTTCCACACATCCTTTGCTAACCTCTTCTAGTAGAATAAATTTTGTAGTTTCTTTGGGTTGCCAATACACCAGAGTGCCTTCCCATCGCTTTGTCATGGCTAGCCTTGATTAGTTGTTCTTTTAATGTGTTATTCACGCCTATCACTAGGCTTCTCTTCCATCATAATAATCCATTTTTCCACTTGTAATTGTTTGAAACAATTTCTCTTATCGTCAATTTTTAATCATGTCCTATAGAGAGTGATCCCTTTTCCAACTTTTTTAAAATTCTTCCGTCAGTCCTCCCTGTCTTAGTGAGACCAAAATCATCAGTAACTTTGAGCTAGTAAACTTGGGTAAAGCATTGCCTATTATGTTCTCTTTTTCGCTATGGTATTGAACCTCAAAGTCGTAACCCAAGAGTTTTGGGAGCCACGATTATTGAAAGAGTGTAGATAGGTGTTGCTTCAATTAATATTTTAGGCTCCATGATCAGTTCTCATAATGAATGGTTTGATGTTAAGATAGTGGTGCCAATGTTCTATTGCTTTAATCATAGTCAGAAACTCTTTTTCATATATTGTTAGCCCATGATATCTTAGAGCTAGTGTTTTGCTAAGAAAAGCAATTAGGTGATCATCTTGCTGCAGCATAGCTCCGATGCTCATTCCACTGGTGTCCACTTCTGCCACAAAAGGTTTTGAAAAGTTAGGAAATGCCAGAACTGACGTTATTGTAATTGCTTCCTTTAGCTTTTTGAATGCTCTATTGTCTTCTTGCTGCCAACTCCACTGTGAAGACTTTTCTTTCTTTAGTAATTCTTTAAGGGGTCTTGCAATCAAGCCATATCCCTTAATAAATCTTCTGTGATATCTGTAATCCCTAGTAAACCTCTTATCTCACTAAGGTTCTTTGGTTTCGGCCAGTCTAATTGTCCTCACCTTCCTTATGCCAGTCGCTACCCCCTCTTCGATATAGTGTAACCCAAATATTAGATTTATCTTGCTCCAAAAACACATTTACTCTCGCTTAAGTATGATTGATTATCTTTTAGAGTCCCCATTGTTGTAGTGAGGTGCTCGACATGAGATTGCAGAGACTGACTATAGATTAATATATCATTGAAAATATCATAATGAAGCGCCGAAGGTGTGGTTTAAATAATTTGTTCATCAACCTTTGTAAAATTGAAGTTGTGTTGGTCAGATCGAATGGCATAATGAATAACTCGTAATGCCTTTCGTGCATCTTGAGTGTTATCTTCATAATGTCTTCAAGTTGCACTTGAATTTCGTGACACCCCTAACGTAGATCTAGTTTGGTAAGCCAGTTGGCTTCATATAATTCATCTATTAATGGGATAAGGAATTTTTCCTTGATCGTGTGCTTGTTAATCTCACGACAATCCATACAAATCTGCAAAGAATTGTCCTTCTTTTTGACGAGTACTGCGGGTGATGCATATGGTATTTAGCTATGTCTGATGAAGTATTGGTTCATTAAATCTCTTACGGATTGTTTGATGACATCCTTCTAAGCACCCGAGTATCTGTATTGTATAGTTAGATATTAATGGCTTTTTACCCCCTTCTTCGAGTGAATAGGATGGTTGTGTTTCTTGTTTGGTTGAAGTTAGGTCGATTCCTTGAAAATTCTGGCAAACTTTGACAACACCTTGTTGATTTCGTCGAATGTGCTCCACTGCTCCTCATTTACTCCTAGTTGTTGGAGTTGACATTCAATCGAAAATGTCAGTTGCATCATGAAGAGTTGCCCTCCCTTCGAGCATTGTAATGTTCTGTGAAATTCCCTGTTAGATACGACTAGTGACCTCCCATCCGAATTTTTGTTCAACGTAACTATTTGACCCTCCCAATTGAACTCATGATTCTTTCCTTGAAATTACAAAGTATGCCGTTCTAAAGTCCTAGTACCACATCACAACCTCCCAGTGATAACACTAGCACATTCATGGTGAATTGGATGCCTTGAATTGTCCACGTGAAATTAATACAACATTGTTTATATTCTAGCCTCAATCCCTGGCCTACTGTGATTTATATTGGTTCTATATCCCTCATATTGCAATTGTCATTCTTCATGATCAATGGATCCATAAAATTGTGGATACTATCGTTATCATTCAGGATATGAATCACATTGCTTCAATGTGTTCCTATTATCCTCATTTATTTAAAGTTCTCACTCTCTGACAGTCCAATCATCGCTTGCAGTGACATATTGGGGCAATCAACTGGTACTTGTTCTGCCTCGCATTCGTCATTATCTCCCTATGTTACAATTCCTATGAAGTCTTCGTCTTTATTGATAATAGAAAATTATAGTTGCTTCTTCTTGCATTTATGGCCTGAGCTATAGTTTTCGTTGTATCAGAAGCAAAGTCCACGTACTCTTTTCTCGTCGAACTCCTAATTACTAATGTGCTTACAGTTTTTGAGCGCCTTCACCATTGTCAGACGTGTTGAAGTCATCGGAGTAGGCAATATTTTGTCTGGGGATAAACTCTTGTTTACATTAATTATTTGTTGCGTTCTCATAATTGTACTGTAGCTTACCCAGGATTTACATTTTTCGTTAGGTTTCCTCGAGAAAAGAAAATACTCCCTTTTGCAATCAATATAGCCTCCTGTTTTATAATAGCTCAGATCACCCGCTATAAATATTGTCCACTTTGGATTGCCCCTAAGGTCAAACCCCTCACAATTTTGCTCTTCTCGTCCATATGAAGGATTACCATGCTCACTTTCATCTTCTTCGTCATTTGATCTAGTTGAAAAAATTGCTCACATCTATACAACCACAATTTAATTCGCTCACCGTCAAATGTTAGGAATTCTATTCTGCTCAACCTTGTAGGAACCAGATTTTCATCCTTCTCCTATGCAACCTTATCACTTTTACTAATATGTTCCAAAGTAACTGGAATTGCAACTCCTAACTCTACTCCTTTCTGTGACAGGAATTGCATGAAAATGACTTTAAGCTCCAACATGTGTTTCATATACTTATCTGTCCTATTTTGTGATTCTAGCAATAGTTTTTTGTTTATGGTTTGAACCTCCATTAGACTCTTAACGTTTTCTTCCATTCTTTTTAACTCAACTCCCCTTGTGCCTTCTACCATTGATGTTTTTTCCTTGAATCAATTGCTCTTATACCAATTGTTGTGTGTTTTTGTTGTAATCTTGTATGTATGTTCAAATGAAAGAGAGAGAAAGAAGAGATACAAAATCCAGAGAGAATATTCAGAAGAGGAAATAGTCAATTATTTCATACTTATCTTCTTCTATCTGTTGCTACATTGTTTAAATACATGTAGAAAAGAAAATAAAAAGGGTGTTGATGCTGGGTTACAATCGTAGGACTTTATTTAAAATGATGCATCTCATGCCTAATGGTCTTACGTTGTCATTTTACATTACTTCTATGATCCTTTGAATTTCCCACAATGCACTTGTCTTCTTCATTAGTGTTTTTTATAACTGTTGATGGAATAAAATTAGAGGCTTTAAGAGGTTTAGGGTTTTGTGTTGGTATACATATTTTATTTGTTTAGGGCTAATGTTCTAAATGGGCTTTTCTTTTTTAAAGCTTTAATTTTAATGGTGACTTTTAGCCCAATAAGTATGTACATATATGTTAATAGACTCAAGGTCTATCATATTTATCTTTTGTCTCCTCATTAATGTGATTACACTGCGTATTGTTATTGTCTCTCATATACAGAGACAAAATGAAACAAAAATTTAGAGGCGGAATAGAACAAAAATTTGAGACAGTGAGGTGTTTGGTTGTGATGGACAAATAGATAAAATTGTTTCCGTCTCGAGGAAAAAAATGTGTTTGGTTGCAGTTGACAGAACATAAAAACAGTATCAATGACTAAATTATCCCTGCAGTATAATATGATTAGAAATATGTAATTCATTGATTATTTTAAAACGAATGATT
>JAOSBK010000004.1:28875549-28885844 GCA_027568895.1 Erythroxylum shatona
TTGTGCAGATCATCGGAGAAATGAGGGGTGGAGAACAAGACACTACCTTCTGTTTGGAGCGTCGGAGAAGACAACGCCAGCGACACACCAAGTCGGTGGCGACAACTCACTCCAGAAGGCAGCAATGGCAAGCAACAGGCGGTGGATGGAGGAGGAAGAAGACGAGGGAGGTGCAGGCACAGGCGTCAGGTGGGAGGGAAAAGAAAGGGTCTGGGGTTGGTTTTAATAATAACCAAAACGGCGACATTTTGGTTATCATTTAAGAAAAGAAAGGGTCTGGGGTTGGTTTTAATAATAATCAAAACGATGTCATTTTGGTTATCATTTAAACATTAAATGATGACTAAAACGAAGTCATTTTGGTTTAACCCAAAACAACGTCGTTCTAGTAATCAGTTAAACGTTTATATGATAACCAAATGACGTTGTTTTGGCTTATTACCATACGACATCGTTTTAATAATTATTTAAATATCTAACTGATAATCCCAACGAAACGACGTCGTATGGTTCAGCCTTAAACATTAAAAACTTCAACAAAACGTTGTCGTATAGGTTTGAAATCATACGACGTCGTTTTGTTTATCAATTCAATGTCTACAACTTTCACAAAACGACGTCGTAAGGTTTGGTTTTCAAACCTAGACAACGTCGTTGTGGTTATTTCAATCCTACAACCTAACGACGTCGTTTTATTAAGGTTGGAATTCGACAACTTAAACGAAAATTTACTGACGGAAATATCTGTCGGTAAACTTTCTCGCCTGATTTTAGCGACCGAATATATTACCATCGCCAAATGTATATTTGCCTAACAATATTACCAACGTCGACACTTTTTCCATTGATAATTGCCCACGATTTGACTTCCGTCGGTAAATTACCGTCGCCAATTTACATTTTTCTTGTAGTGTAGGAAGCATCAATTCAATTTTCACAAATTGAGACCGTAATTAATATTTGGTACTAATAGAGAATATTTCGAAAATGTCTTGATGAACAATAATTGATGGTGTTAAATTATTCGATTCGGAATTAATTATTTAATTGTCAAGTATGAATTTTGAACAAATAAGAAATTCAAATTTTGTTCTATTAAGATTGAAACGACTCTAAAATCAATGTGAATAATGGTGTCTACAAACTTGTGTATCTAATATATAGGTAACATTATATTTTGAAAGCTATACATTTTGGCAATTCGTATAATTACAGCGTAAGCTTGACTAGTTCTTCGAATATAAACCTCATTGGATTGTAGGCATCTAATTATACATATATATATTGCACGTAAATGGTTGAATCGCAGTGCCCGTGTTTGTCCACCACCTATTCTTCAGTTGCTTTCAAGACATAAATTTTCATTTTTCTAGTGGTAGATAAGGCTTAAAATATTTTCTTTGAAGAATGTTAGTGATTTTATAGAACTAACCTCTCCACAAAGTAATGAAATTATAAAATATATGTACTCTGTATAATCGATATACATGGACTTCGACGGGGACAACGGGATAAACTAATTTACCGCGACCCACCTTTGAGCAAATTATTACGTACGTTAATTAATTAATATTGTGTTTGGGTACCCAGTGTATTAATATAATACTAAAATAAGCATTAATCAATTGATCATACTGGTCTAGAGTCCAGACCGACCACTGACATAATTAACACGAATAAAATGTGCACGCCTACAAATAGTCTCTAAAACAACAAGAAATTTGCCAAGCTTTGAGCTTTTTCTATAAAAGTACTCAGCCAAACAAGTGTTAACAGACCAAGAACGTAACAAAGTGTCATGGCTACCTCTCTTAATTCTTCACCCCTCATTTCTCAACAACTCACCAATCCTTCAACAACTTCCAACAGAAGGTAAGCTCACGACCCCATAAATCCCAGACGGGATTTTCAAATCATAAAAGAGTTGTCACTAGTTATTGCAAAATTTTTGTAGGCTTGAAGGAAAGGTGGCGCTGATAACCGGAGGTGCCAGTGGCATCGGCGAGTCTACGGTGAAATTATTTGTTCAGCATGGAGCCAAGGTGGTGATTGCAGATATCCAAGATAACCTCGGCCTCTCCCTTTGCAAGCAACTGGGCTCCGAGGACACCGTCTGTTATGTCCACTGCGACGTGAGCTGTGAAGATGATGTGGAAAGAGCTGTTGACACGGCGGTGTCCAAGTATGGAAAGCTTGATATCTTGTTTAGTAATGCTGGAATTTCAGGCAAGTTGGACCCGAGAATCTCGGTTTGCGATACGGAAGAGTTCAAGAGAATCATTGATATCAATTTGTTTGGACCATTCTTGACTGCCAAACACGCCGCCAGGGTAATGATTCCGGCGAAGAAAGGCTGTATCCTGATCAATGCCAGTCTTATTTCAGTGATGATAACTGCTAATGCACCATACGGGTACGCGACTTCGAAACATGGAGTGGTGGGGTTGATGAAGAACTTGTGTGTGGAGTTGGGTGCTCATGGCATAAGGGTTAACTGTGTTTCACCCTTCGTATGTGCGACTCCGATGATGGAGAAGGCCACCGGGTTGCCGAAGAAAGAGGCGGAAGCTTTGACTTGTGCAGCGGCAAACCTGAAAGGGGTTGTGCTGGAAGCAGAAGACGTAGCATGTGCGGCCTTGTACCTGGTGAGTGATGAGGCCAAGTATGTGAGTGGTGTGAACTTGGTCGTCGACGGTGGTTTTAGTGCTACTAGCTCCGCTTTGTCAGATGCAATCAAAAGCCTCCTTTCCTAGCCTAAACGTTGGTGTTCCTGTTTGAATCGAGAATTCTAAAATTTCAATAATGTATTGGAAACTCGGGATGATTATTTCTCGACTATATTAGATGTGCTAAATAAAAGACAAGTCTTCCATGAACTTATTTGCATAATTTTTCATCACAATTTAATTTTACTTGAATTATAAAATTCTTACTTTATCAACAATGTTTGTTACGGCTTCAAATCATTTATGTTAGAAGATATAATATGTAACAACTTGTCTCGAAAGGAAGTTTAGAAGGGAAAGGGATTTCATGGAGTTTGATGAAAGTTCTTCATTTTATAAATATTGATCCCCACAAAATTAGAATGTGATACGTAAAAAGTGAAAATAATAACACTTTTACTGACATTTGGAGACGAAAAGAAATGATTTTCTTCCAATCCATTTTACATTCAAACCCAAAACATTTTACTAGCTTTCTTTAAGAGATTATGAGAATATAATAACCAACCTTTCAAATTTCATTTCTAAAATTGAGCAAGCACATTACTTGTCATCAAAACACATTGTTTATACTGACGAGGTCTGTTGTGGAGGCCCCTTTACCCTTAACCAAGGTCTCAAGTTCGGGTCTTAAGAATGAAGCCACTTTAAAAACTCATAAGGGATAGCTTTGCAGCCTAAAAAGGTCCTACTTGGCTTGAATCCGAATTAATCGATTTTTGAGTGGTTTAATAAAAAAAATACACATTGTTTATGATGTAGTTCAACAGGACCTCCTTTCTCTTATTATTAATCAAGTAAAAGGACCAAATTAGAGTTTAATATTTTTACCATATTACAATTTAAACTCAAACGTTACAGTATGTTTTAAAAAAATTTCTAACGTGAAAATCTACTCTTGTGGACGTTTTAGTGGCTAAAACTTCAACAACCATTGGCTCAATACTTTTGGAGTATTACAAACAAGCAACATCAGTAGTCATCTCTCAAAACCATCATCATCCTCTTTATACTGCCAATGATGGCTTGGTCTTTGCCACTTCCAAATATGTTTCCTCTCCCTAGTACTTCTCACTCTCTCTATATCACTTCAGAGGTGTTAGGCTTTTCCTATCTTATTTTTCTCCTTTACAATTAATATACCTCAAAAGACTATGACTTGCTTTCCTACAGATGCTAAATTTATGGGCTGAATGAGATCTAACCTCATAATCCTTAAGCTATTATTTACGAGGTATTTCTTTATTTCATGTTGTTTACTTGTCAAAACTCTACAGGAATGAAGAATATATTGATTAAAGTTTACCAACAAATTAATTTGATCGCAGTATGAATAGCTATAGTAACCATTGACTTGATTGCTATAAGATTTTTTTTACCAACAAAAATAATTTGGTCGCAGTATGAATAACTATAATAACCATTGACTTGGTTGCTATAAGATTATTTTTTACCAAGAAAAATAATTTGATCGCAATACATATAATTATAGCAACCATTCTAACATTACAGCGACCATGAAATTTTACATTAGCAAGTATAAATTTGATAGCTAATAATTCTACCTTTAGTGATCAATTTTAAATGGTTGTTAATAATGCATTTTTAACGACCAACGTAATAACTCGTCATTGAGCACTTTTAGTAACAACCCTATAGTGACCACCTGTGACCAACCCGATTTTGGTCGCTATAACTTTTAACAACGATTTTCTGACTTTTAGCAATCATTAATAATAGTTGCTGAAACTAATTTTTCTTGTAGTGTGACTTGTAGAAAGTATAAGCACTTTTCATTTCATAAGTGAAAACCAAAAGGAAAAGAAAAAAGAGACATTGATACCAAAATTTGTATGATGAACTTTACAAAGAACATTTAACTCAAGAGATGAGTTTTTTAAAATTATGTTCTCTTCATCTGCTTAATGGCCATACGCTACAAGTATGAAAAGAGAAAATGAGCAGATACTTCATTGTCCCATATTTTACAAAGTTGTTGTGCTAAAAACAAACTCACTTACATTGCCTTTTAATTTTCCACAATAAACTACTCCCTATGATCCTTAGGCAATCTTGAAAGATATGCTAAATTTGATGATTGCCTCACTGATATCACGATAAGGAAGAACAGTTGCCTTGCATGAAATCAATGGGGAAACTACACTTTCTTCTAATTTTTCATAGAATAATTCATTGTGAGGGTAAAACTGAACAAATAGTTATGTGCTCATTTATTTATTTTTCCACATGAAAAGAGTCAGTTATGTAGCAGTTATTTTGTTAATCGGTTAGTGGACTGAGTTTTATATATAAATAGAAATGAGTTGCGGTTACTGATATAAGAAAATATATGGATTCTTTCTAATATCGATTTGTTTATGGTATCAGAGCAAAATGATTAAAGTGAGCTGGTAGTTTTTGTTAACCTTCTTCATCATAGTATGGAGGAGGAGGATTTTAGTTCAAGGATAGAGGATTTTGTTACTCAAAATATGAACAATTCATTAACGTTGTAAGGATTTGATCATCCTGGAATGGCGTTAGTAACTTCTCCTTTAATAGGTAATAATTACCTTTCATGGAGTCATGCTATAAAGTTGGCTATCAAAGCAAAAATGAAGCTAGGATTCATGAATGGTAGATACAAAATACCAAATGAAAATTCATTAGTTTGTGATTCATGGTATCAAGTTGATAGTATGGTTACATCATGGATATTAAATTTGATTTCTAAAGAAATCGTTAATGCTTATTTGGATGCCTCAAGTGCTTTTGAGCTTTGGAAGGAATTAGAGAAGAGATATGGAGAGTGTAATGGTCCTCTTTTGTATCAGTTACAAAGAGAAATAAGTACAATCAAACAAGGAAATATGTTTGTTGTTAAATATTTTCCAAGATTGAAGAAACTCTGGGATGAGTTAAGATGTTTATTACTAATGCTAAAGTGTTCATGTAATCAGTGTACATGTGGAGCTTGAAAGAAAAAGGAGGAGATCAATTATATTCATAAGCTGATACAATTTCTGATGGGGTTGAATGAAAGTTACGACCAGGTTAAAAATCAAATTTTGGTGATGGATCCATTACTAAGTATTGACATAACATATTCAATAATTTGACAGTGGAGAGACATAAGGAAATTCATCTGGTGATAGTGAACCAATAGAAACAGTGACATGTTCGTTAAAGGACAAGTAACTAAGACCAATAAAGGTAGGAAAGGGAATTATAAACGAAGGGATATTGTAGACAAGTTTGAATTAAAGTGTGATTTTTGCAAAATGACCAAACATAAAGGTATTTGTTTCAAAATTCATGGCTATCCAGATTGGTATAAGGAGTTAAAAGAGCATAAATAGAAAATGTCAAAGAAGATTTGGAAAATTAGGTAGAAACAAGGAAAACAGAAGGACTACATATAGAGTCAATTCATAATAGCATAACTAACTAGTTGAAGAACATTTCTAGCTTGATTCAATAAGAAGTGGAAAGATTCATGAAACTGAAAACAACATCTGGGTCTAATAGAGGAAATAATGTGAATTTTGCAGAATTTGGAAGTACAATTCCATACCATTCTTTTAGTTCTATTGAAATAATTGGAAATGACTTTTGGATAATAAACACTGGAGCTTCAAATCACTTATTTATGGATGTAACAAAAATGAAAACCATTCACCTAATTAATTTGGTCATCATACTAGTGATATATATTTGATAGATAAACTTACCTTAGCTAAAGCTTTACATGTACTAAGCTTTCGTTTTAACTTATTATCTGTTAACAAGTTACGACCACAACAAATATCAAATTCATCTTTTATCCCTTTCATTGTCTTCTATAAGACCTGAAGATTGATGACATACTAGCTGTTGGAAAAAAAATAGGCAGACTATACATCCTTAATCATTCTTTTTTTGATCAGTGTATCATAGAATCTTATGTTGCAAAAACCAATGTTTTTCCTTATTCCTTTGTCAATCAAGTTTATGTAATGGACGGGGTAGTATGTAACAATAGACTTGGACATCCTTCTACCATTGTAACCACTAACTTTGTTCCATTATCATTTTGAATACCCAACTACTTGTGATATATGTCCTATGTCAAAAATGCAGCGACATTCTTTTCCAAGTTGTGATATACATAGAATCAGATGTTTTGAACTCATTCATGTAGATTTATGGGTCTTTATCATCCTTAAAACATCAGTGGTTCCAATTTTTTCTTAATCATCATTGATGATTTTAGTAGATGTATATGGACATTTCTACTTAAATATAAATCTCAAGTGCCTTCCATTCTTCAATCTTTCTTTTAAATAACCTAAACCCAATTTAATCTCAATGTACAAAATGTCCAAAATGATAATGGTTCAGAGTTTTTGAATCAAGATTGTTTCTTACTTTTTCACCAATAATGGAATCATTCATCAACAATCTTATGTCCATGCCCTTTAACAGAATGGTTGTGGTAGAAAGAAAACATAAACATTTGTTACAAGTAGTAAGAGCTTTGATGTTTCAATCCCATTTGCCAAGTAAGTTTTGGGGAGATTCCATACTTACTGCCACTTATCTAATCAATCGTTTACCATCCATTAGACTTTCTTAGAAAAGACTTTTTTTTTTAATAAACCACCATCTTATGATCACCTTAAAAGTTCTAGTTGCCTTTGTTTTGTTGCAAAAGCTAACCCTATCAAACGGAAATTTGATACAAGGGCCTATAAATATGTTTTTATTGGATATAGTCCTGGATAAAAAACATACAAACTTTATGATCTCCAAAACCATAAAGTTTTTGTTTCTATAGATGTTCATTTTCATGAATAGAATTTTCCTTATCATCAGTTACATGACCTTTCTAACTCTACTCCTTTACCCAAATGTTTTGATTTCTCTTACACTGATGTTTTTACTCCTTATGATCATTCCACTAATTCTCCACCACGTATCCCTTTTTTGCCTCCTTCATATAAACCTCCATTAGTAGATGAATCAATAATAATGATACTAGAATAGTTAAATTTATGTAAAAGTGACAGAGCTTGAAAACCACTTGCATGGTTGAATGATTTTGTTTTAACTACTGCTCATTCTGTTCCTTCTTCCATTACCTGCAATAGCCTTACCACATTTCCTTATCATCACTCACCTAAGCTTTCTACATCACGCATTTTATTTTAGCTGCAATGCCTAATATTTAAGAGCCATTTACTTTTAATCAAGCTAGACTAAAACATGAATGGATAGATTCCATCAATATGGAGTTGTAGACACTTGAGGGCAACAAGAAGCGTACTTGATGGTGGTGTGAACAAATTGACGATGGGCTACGACTATTAATATATCAAAATCTGCCTTTTCTAGAAGCCAAATCCCTCTCGAGAACCTTATGGCTTCGACTCGAAAGGAAAAATTAAAACCCAAAGTATGGACTACTGCGTTGGCCCTAGAACCACTAATTCAGGTTTCCAGTAAGACTATTATACCAAATTTATACGTACACAAGTAATTACGCAGGATGACTAAGAATCTTGGTCCTCCTGCTCCTTGACGATTCCAAATGATAATCAATATAATTATAAAAAAACAAGAAATAGTCTACGTGACAACTATAAGCTAACTGTACCTCTTGCGTGATCTGCCTAGATGTCTATGGCCTGTTTCGTCGATGTAATCTCCTCATCAGGCCGTAGCTGGCTCAACTCCTCTAGGTCACCCAACACAGTGCCTAGGTCTGAATGTTCAGTAGGAGGGATTGCGGTGCCCTCTTTGGTAATAAGAATCGCCTCATAATCATTGATTCCTTCCATAAGCTGGAGGCGCTCCTCAACACGTAGATCTCTATCCTCGATAAGTTGAGTATCACAAACTATTTCCATGTAGGAGGGGATTTCAATTGCTAAATGCTTTTCCTGGAGGGAGGGTTGAATTAGAATTTGAGGGACAATAGCCATCCCTTTTTCCAAAGGATTCCTCGCTTTGTCCGAAGGATTCCTCGCTTGGGAAGTTTTTCCCCGAGTTTGCTGAATAGGGGCTACTAGTGGTCCTGATGATCCAGCCCATTGAACCTCAAGATCTACCAGATCTATCATCCAGGGCATCCTATTCACCGCCCAGCACTTCAGATCGACCAGATCTATCAGTTGGGGCTCAAAGCCTTAAGATCCAGCCCGTATTCTCTCATACGGAAGGTATAGACGGTCCTCCTATCCATTATTTCAAATCTAATGGAGATCCAGTCTATGTAAGTCATCATCGTGGACATTTTGTATGGGATGTCGACCCATCCATGTGCGAACCAGACTGTGAGATCTGTCTCAACCCAGAGTCAGATTCTGATGATGATGATCCAAGATATCATCGGAGAAGGAAGAAGAAATCCAAGCCCAAATCCAGGTGCTTGCCTTCTCGTGACTATCCTCCTCTTGGTGAGGATCCAGATACAGACGATCATAATGGTCTACTCACAGTACCATCCAGACCAAAGTCTTCTACTACGAAGATGCTCAGGTCGTCTACATATCAGAAGTCAGATCCTTGCAGATCTACTGGTGGATCGTGCAGATCTAAGATACAGCCAGTAATTCCTGTTCAAACTCCTACTCCTATACCTTGTATGATGGTATTACCAGATGAGGATAACTTTCCTCTACTATCAAGGAGTACTGATGAATCACAGCGGGTTAGCTACAACCCTTATATCAGAGCTACAGGAATTACATCACAAGGTAATTTGATCTCGAATCCTAGTGATGAAGTACTTAACTGGCAAACTTCCAATGCCGTAGCATAGAACAGAGTTCTGAAGATGATAGATTCCAAGCTGGATGGAATCAGACAGCAGAATACAGCTACGCACAAGCAAGTCAATTCTGTCTCGGAACAAATTCAAAAGATGTATCAATCATACAAAGCTCAGATTCAACGTTTTGATGCTGAACTCAAACAATACATCGCAGCCCGACATATTAGACCAGATTTTGACTTGAAAGTAAGAAAGATACAAGAGATACAAAGGACTGTACAACAAATGGAAGCAAACATGCATGCTTCTCAATCTCATAAGATATATGGCTCTATGTCTTCAGATTTCTCTACTCTTCAGCCATCATATCCTACACCTGCGTATCAACGGTATCCAGAAGAAGCTGACTATTCAAAGGTTTTTAAGTTTAACTATCCTTTGATTAGACAGTATGTGCATACTCAGACAACTCAAGAGAAACCTCGACGATCAAAGCCAAAGTCTACATCTGATCATGTACATAAGCAGAGAATGTCTGATCCTTCTTCTGATCATTCTTCAAAGGTTCATGAAGCATCTACTTCATACAACCCTGTTGAACCAGTTGAAGAATAGTGGAGAAAGCCTCTAAGGATTCAAACTCCTCCAGAATCTCCACCACCAGCACCAATTCAACCTTCCACTACTTTTCTTGGGAAGGATAAAGCTAAGCAGACAGAGTATATAGCTACTCTGACCCCAGAGGTACTGAAGCCTCTGAAAGAACTTTCTAGTTCTTCTTCTCTTGCAGACAATTCCAGTTCTACAGCAGAGAG
>JAOSBK010000004.1:28895231-28908080 GCA_027568895.1 Erythroxylum shatona
ACTTGATCTTTAGTCTTCAGAGTATAGGCCCACGTTTTCCTAGAATGATCATCAATAAAAGTCACTAAGTACTGTGCATTACCGAGTGACTTTTTCAATGGTCCACACAAATATGAGTGAATCAAATCTAGAACATTCTTCATTCTGGATGGAGGAGAACCCTAGAAAGAAATCCTGTTTTGTTTCCCTGCTAGACAATCTACACATTTCTTATGATGTATCTAATTTAGACTAGATAGCATATTCCTTTTTACAAGTTGACTCATCCCTTTCTCACCAATGTGTCCTAGTCTTTTATGCCACAAATCAACTGTATTATCATTCTCCACTTTATTGGCAACATCACTGGAGAGCTTTGCCTGCATCACATGCAGTCTTGAGTGCTTCTGACCTTTGGTCACTACTAACGAGCCCTTAGTAAGCTTCCATTTTCTGTTTCCAAAAGTATTTCGGAAACCTTTATCATCTAACCTATTTACAGAAATCAAATTCAGACGCATATCAGGAATGTACCTGATATCTTTCAGCAATAGTCTTGAACCATTCGTTGTCTCTAAAGAAACATCTCCTGTACCAACAACATTTGATAGATTTCCATTTACCATCTTAACAACGCCATAATTCCCAGGTGTGTAGGATGAGAAAAATTATCTATGAGATGTAATATGAATAGTAGTTCCACTGTTAACTATCCAACTTGTTTCTTGCAACACCAGGCTGACTATCTCTGTATCAATAATAAGGTTGAATACATCAACAATGTTACTTTGTTCATTATCACTACTTTTGTCTTTCTTCACATCTTTTCCTTTTACCTTCTTCAACTTTTGGCAAAATTTCATGATGTGGCCCTTCTTCTTGCAGTAATGGTATTTCACATTTGCATATCTGTTTGACTTTCCTCTGCTCTTGTCTCTGGATTTTGGATCTCTAGATTGACTCCTTCCTCTATTTTCTATAAGCAGAACATCTGAATGTGATGAAGAGGTTGCAGACTATGATTTACGTCTCATCTCTTCATTTACTATATTGCTTTTAACAGACTCCATATTTAATACACCATTTGATGCAGTATTTGTCAATGACACCTTCAAAGTCTCCCAAGACTCTGGTAATGAAGCTAGCACCATCAAAGCAATCACCTCGTTGTCAAACTTTATGTCCATCTTTGATAACTGATCAACCATTCCTTCCATATTGTTTAAATGATCAGCTACAAAAGTACTCTCTTGGTATTTTAATTGCATCAGTTTTGTCAGATAAAATAATTTGTTGTTGCCAGTCTTTGAAGCATACAGCTGCTCCATCTTATTCCACAACGTTCTTGCATGAGTCTCGTTACAAATGTGATTGTACACTTTATCATCGACAAACTGTTGAATATAACCACACGCTCGTTCATGCTCAAACTTCCAATTTTCATTGGACATCTCCTCCGGTTTAGTTGTCGAAAATACCGACAAATGCATCTTTGTAATCATCAAGAGATCCTTCATCTTGGTTCGCCATATACGATAGTTAATACCGTTTAAATTAATCATTTTGCTTGTCTTCACTTCCATTTTCTAAATTAAGCCAAATTTGAGAAAATTGACCTCAAATATGGAACCAGGACGTCAAAATTTGGAAGAAAAGATATCTTCTAAATTTTCACTATGGGATCGGAATAGTGTCGTTGGATCCTACTGGAATAGGAACTGCGGGATCCGGTAAATAGTAACTTGTGAATAATGCTAAATACTATCGTCAGACTCCACTGGAATAGTATCACGGGACCCGGTAAATAGTAACTTATGAATAGTACCGCAAACAGTGCTATAGGACCCAATTACTATTGCTGCACATTACGTCACCTTGTAAATTTATTAAAACAACGTAAAAGTACTATTCACTACCTTTGCCGTTTTACGTCAACTTTTCGAACGGATCACGCCAAAAAATTCGTTGTAATTTTGTCTTTCCGATGACGTGCTTCTTTTAAAAAATATCTTCAATGAAAACACAGATCTGATATCACTTGTTGGGTGCAACGGGTGTATTTTGTGAAAAGGAAAAATAAAATGAGCAAAATAGACAATAGAAATTTAACGTGATTCACCCTTAACTTTGGGCTACATCTACGGATAAAACTCAAAATATTTCTTCCACTATTACAAACAATAGATATACAGAGATAAAAACTAAAATAGTGACTCACAAGGTATTTCTTAACCTAAAAATACTAACCTCACTATTTTGTCACTTATCAACCTTTTAGGAATGTATTTTCTAACTTCAGAGCATTTGATTTGCTCTGGTTTTCTTTCTTTAATTTTTTGTATTTCTTCTGAAGCATGGAGTGTCTTATATAGGTACTCCACCGTGTAAGACAGTTGCCTTGTAGCTATCTTCTCGCATTTCTTTCAAATAATGCAGCACCAAAATCGGTGCCACAATATTTGATTTAAATATGACGTCCTTCATGTGAAGAGGGACCCATTTCTAATATCTATAACAATTTAAATAACCTAACCTTTTATAATAAAGCAGCCACTAATAAAATTATGAGAAAATTATCATTTATGAGTGACTTGTTACTTAAATATTTTGTAAACGTTAGGAAAAAATTGTACTTTATCTAAAATTAATAAAAATTATTTTTAATAAATTTAAAATTTGAATATTCTTTTATTATTTTTAATCATTTTAATTAAAATTAAAATTTAAACTTTAAATATAAATTAACCATTGATAATTGATGGAGGTTACAAAATATAAAGTCTAGCCTTCAATAATAAGAAAATCATCGATTAACTTGTAAAGATTTTCATATTGAAATTGTGTGCTTTTCTTTTTTCTTTTTCCCTTTTAAATGACATCGCGGATAGGTTTTTACTTTTTAGTTCAGAGTTCGCTTGATTTCATATCTACTTTTAGTTGTAGTTTTTATTTTTCAAAATTTTAAATTATAGTTTTTAAATAAAAATAAATTTTTATTTAGTTGTTTATGTTAAAGTAATTACATTTTTGTTCCATATAATAATTACAGATTATATAAAATTTAAAAATAAATTATTTGTAAAATTTTATTTTAAAATTAATATTTAATTAATTTAATGATAAAATTAATTAAATTATTTACTATTTTATTAATAATTAAATAATATATATTGTTTGATAATAAATTAGATTATAAAAAGAAAAAAAAGAAAACAACATTGGCTTTTATGATTTTTATAAATTTATAAAAATTGAAAGCAATTTTTGAAAAATAAAACTTAAAAAAAATGGAAACAGTCCCTTGCCCTTTCTCTCGTCACCGTTTCAGATTTGGACTTGCCGATAAACGAAATCGTGGGAATTAGGGTTCGTTGCTGAGTCTGGGGATAATGGATTCGGTAAATGGGTCTGAATCCGAAACTCAACAACTTACACTAGACGTCGAAATCGAATCATTTTTTGAATCAGCTCCGCCTCTTAAAGACATTGCTGGTGTCCAGAAGAAGCTACATGACTTCATCAAATTCAATTCTTCTCCTCCAGGCAAGTTCAGTGATGTTGGAAGATTTTTCAGTTGTTTGGGGTATACTCTAATGAGCTATTCGATTTGTATCTTAAGGATGTGAAAGTGGTCGGAGGGTTGTATGTGTGACTTGTGGTGGTACCACCGTTCCGTTGGAGCAACGTTGTGTCCGCTACATCGATAATTTCAGTTCAGGCCATAGAGGAGCTGCGTCCACTGAGTATTTACTTTATATACAAGCTTCTTTCTTTTGCGAGTCTTGTTGTTTTGTTTTGATATCGTGTAGAATATTAACCTCTTAGGTACTTTATCAAGGCTGGGTATGCAGTTGTATACTTGCATAGGAGGTGAGTTCTTATATTTCCATGATGTTAGTTGACCTCTGATGTAGCCTTTATAGTTTATAAGTAAGATGTACTATTCTTCATACGAGTAAAAAGTGGGTTTTGCAGGAAGATGAAGGATTTATCCACATCAGTTTTAAAACCAGTTGTTTTTGACAATGTATTGCGGCTTGTGCAGAGAAACTTGCCAGCCATATTGCCGATATCTTCCGGAGGATCCTTTCCTTGAATGCTTTGAGTTCAATAAAGAATCCAGCATACAAGGTTTTTGGTGTCTATTGGCTGTACATAAGACTTCAGCTTAAATTTTTTTTCTTGCTGCATGCACATTGCTACATTATATTTCTTGTGACAATTGCCTGTATGCAATGCAACCCATAATCTTGAAATTTTTTTCATTCTGATTTCTTATGTTGTTTCTAAGGTCGTTATATTGCTTGATCCTGTTTGTTGTTTGTATGATCTCTCATAGTGCTAGCTTAGAACTTTGTCTTGGGATAATGCATGTTTCTTTATCTTTTTTCTTGTGTTTCTAGAGGATTCATCCCCAATTTTTCTCAATTATATTTAAGTAAATTGTTTCAACAACTGATTGCTGCTGTTTTGCTAACCAAATTTTGTGCAACATTTCAGTGCAGCCATCATACACTGAAGCAGTGCGGAGGGCCATTGGTGATCATCATGCTGTATGAACCATCTATAACTTATTTGTGTTTTGTAGTCTAGAATTTCATCTTTTTATCTTTTGCATCTACTTTTATTGTAATGCAATGAGCAGTGGTTGTATAAACTTAAACAGTTTGTTAATGGGGGCTTATTTCATATTTCAGGCCGTTGCAGAAGGTCGCTTGTTGAAGATTCCGTTTACAACCATATTTGAGTATCTTCAGGTCAGCTTCACTCAGCTTTGTCTGTACTTTACTAAATGCTAGTGCAATAACCCCTTCTTGGTGATATTCCAGTCATGGAAGTGTCACATTAAGTCATGACTCATGTTTGCCTTCTCTTCGTATAACAAATTTTTCTATTGCATGACAAATGTTGTCTTGACACTAGTTGGATGAATGGAGAGTTTTATTTGTTTAATACTTAAATGGCAGACAACTCGGTGCAATCCAAGAGTAACTGATACAAGTCATGCTGCCTGTAACACTTTCTTTATTATTCAAATTGATGCATCGTTAATATTTGGGATATGACAAGTCCTTCATGAAGTAGGTGTTGTTAATGCTAGCAGTTATTGAAGACTGAACATTCAATTATAGTTCTTCAATGGGAATAACAGCCTTTAAAACCTTTTATATTGCTGGCTTGATAAGTAATGTTGGAGCCTTGTCTTCATCATATAAGTTGATTGGTTGTTTACTGAATTCTTGTACTGTTTATATGTGATTTTCTTATGCTATTTGATGATGTCACGTCCCAGCTTTCTTTCAGAGAAAGCTGTTTATTTAATTTGTTGTCTGTTTTGTGTCATCTTTTATGTGTCTCTTCATATTTGCATATGTATACAAGGTTTGAACTTTTATATTGAATGTTGCAGATGTTACGAATAATTGCAATGTCCATGAAAGTTTTGGGGTCACATGCCATGTTTTATCTTGCTGCTGCAGTTTCTGACTTCTATGTCCCATGGAAAAGCTTGGTAATTATTTTTATACGCAAAATAATTGTCCGTATGTCCTTTTAAGCTGAATTGGTTTCTCAGACAATAAAAAGTGTTTGTGAAAATCCTATGGAAATTGCATTATACAAGAGCATGCCCACTCCTAGTAAAGTATCGTGTGACTTCTTATGATTTTGTAATACAAATATGTATGGTAGGGTAATGATTCTTAACCGTGTAGAAGCTCAATAATAGAACAAAAAGGGAAAACTTCGTGTGAGGTAGTTTAAAAAATTGTAATTCTTCGTTTCCTTTTAATCTCATCTTCACTTTAATTTAATTATCCACCTTACTAGAGATGAAATGAGAAAAAAAAACATTTATTCAGCATTTATAGATGTATACTGATATTGTGCCATCATATTCTTTGTAAGTTGCTCATGCAAATCAAAATAAGAAAGACCTAGATGCTATTTAGAATATCTTCCAATGTTTGATTATTGTTTGGATGGTACAGCATGACCTTTTCCTTCTGGTTCAACAATATCCTGTTGAGAATCCTATTCTGGAAAGCACATTGATTATAGTCCTCTTTCTCTTGTTAGAGAGTATGACTTGAAATTAACGTGAATTAATATGGGATTCCTAATTTCTTGGATTTTTGTTGGAAAGGAATTTCTCTCATCATGTATTTCCTTTGTTCGGCTATAGAGTGTTTATTCATTTGTGAGGTGATTGATGAATCTCAATTAGTTATTGATCGTTCCATACATTTTCAGGCAGAGCACAAGATTCAGTCAGCCTCTGGCTCACTTGACATGCGACTTGCTCAAGTGCCGAAAATGCTCTCAGTCCTAAGGAAAGAATGGGCTCCTTTAGCCTTTTGCATATCATTCAAGGTTAGTTTTTGTACCAACATCTTATTTCCATGAAGATTGAGAGACTTTTGACCAAATCCTTGGAAGGGTTTTTCATTGATAAGTGATACTGTTGCATCTGCGCTAAATGATATGTAAATAGTGTAGAGATGTATTTGGATTGATATCAATAACCAACGATTATAAACATAGGTTTCTGATATATCATAAAGTCAGTTATGGGATCCTGAATTTATGTATATATTTGAGTAGCATGCATAGTAAGGAATGTTTTCTTCCACCATAACCATGAAGGGTGAGTGGAAGAAAACAATTGGCCTTTTTTATCTTGTTATATATCTGAACAAAAAGAATTAGGATTTCTTCCTATCCTTCTGTTTTGACAATGAGATCGTTACTCGATGATGAAAAAGTTTCGTGTCTTGTTAAAAAGAAATCCAGCTCATTATCATAAGCAATTTTATGTTTTCATTGCATAACCTGGACAGCTTGAGACAGATTCTAAGATTCTTCTTGAGAAGGCTGATATGGCTCTTAAAAAGTACAAGATGCATATGGTAGTTGCAAATGAGCTCTTGACTCGCAAAGAGGAGGTGACAATAGTTACAAACAACGGAAACATACCAATACACCGTGACAAGACTCAGCCTTGTTCAGACGTGGAACAGCCCCTTGTTGAACTCCTTGTGCACAAGCATTCAGCTTACGTAGATGATTCTGATACGTGATATTTAACCCCAACTTTTTCATACGAGTTACAATGGAAATCTGCTGATTATGTGGGAAAAAAAGAAGACATGTGTTTGGAGAATAAAATTGTCCATACTATGTAGTAGCTCTTAAAAGATAAACTTATTATTTGAAATTGTAATATAATGTATTAATGATCTCCTTAATATTTAGTTATCCCGATGTATCTCACTTTTATGGCACCATGGGTAGGAAAAATGGAGTCTACGTGCTTATAAATAGCTCAATCATTTGCTTCTCCATTTCTTAGTCTGAAAGTTTACAAGTGGAGCAAAGTCATCTGGTGCATGGTATTTCGATGCATTTAATCTTGGATCATCATGGCCAAATTAAAGAGCGGGTTAATGTAGGAACGGCCTAATGCATTAATTCGTTGTTTGGGTCAATCGTGGCCAACTGAAGAGAGATGGCGTCTGAAAAAGGGACAAGTCAATTACTCGTTGTTTCTTATTTAGTTTTTAGTTTATTAATTTAATCTCTAGATCTTGTTATTTATTTCATATTAATATTATCATTAACACTTGTTAAATCAAATTATATGTGACATTGAAATTGGATATACGTATCATTTTTACCTGTATTGTTAATTTTATATTTTATTGATATCAACGAAAAGTATAATTAATAAAGTTTAAAGAGATTGAAATAGAAAAAGGATGAGTAAAAATATGTTCGTCCCGCATGAAAAAGACGGTAATTCGCTGTTGCTTTCAAGAGATCATATTCAGTAACAATAAAGAATAAGCTTTGGCAATTAATTTTAAGTTAGAGTTCAAACAGAACTTGGAAAATTAACCATGGAGTTTTGCTCGTTTAAAATGCTTAGATTTGGCGAATGCTACCAAGGAAAGAGATTCATTCAAGAGTAGGAAGAGTCGATTATGACAATTATTCTCTAGATCATAGTTATTATTTTTAAAGTATATATTGATAAATTTTGAGTATGCATAATAATTTATAAATTATACATTTAAGATGAATTAATAATTTAAAATGAAGTGATAGAGTTAATTTAATCAACATTTATAAATTTTAATATACATTTATTTTTATTAATCATTTCCTTAAATTAATTACTGAATTGCGGGGACTTGTTTCATTTATTTAATCTTCTAGTAATTTATATAGTGTACATAAAAAATAATAGTTATAAATATCACTATTATAAAAAATTATTTCCAATTTTACTAGAAAAGAACTATAAAGTGTTGTTTCATGCCCCTCACTAAAATCATCTAGTTAGCTGAATTACGCTGAACCATGCAGATAACATACAGAGGCTTAAAGGTCAGCATTGATGCTACATTTGTGCCAATTATCCTAGAAGAAAGCTTTTAACGGCCTTGTCTGCCATAGTTTGATAGAAGGACTATAGACAAAAATATAAAAGGAAGGCATAGTTTTGATATCCTCTTTCCTGAGCGCACATGAAAGCAAGACAAAAAGCTTATTAGTTAACGTCGGAGTAGCTCAACTCATGTACTATATATGTTTCTTGAATTTGTACAAATCTTAGGAGAATTGTTAGATAAATAGCAATGTAGACTCAAAAGTTTTTGGCTTGAAATTCTGACAAAAAAAAAAGTGTTTATAAGATATTAAATAAATAAATCTATAATAAACCAACCCATGCACCTTTGATTTTTTATTAACCCTTTTAGGCGATGCCTTATGCCATATCTTTGATTGGACCTGGCAATCACCATCCGTAAGAAATTAACGAAGAAAGAATAGTCCAACCACGAATGTTATTTTTTCTGTGTATGTTTCATTCTCATTCTAGCATGTATCTCTTTTTCCTAATAAATCACGATGTAAACTCTTGTATGTTAAGATATATTATTAAATCATCGTCACCAAAGTCGTGGTGCTTGTTTTTTGGTATTGATTTCTTTGTGTTATTCAAATAATTTTCTCTTCGATCTCGGGTCTTTTGAATATTATTTATGATCGAATGAGTGCAAATGCTTCTGATTCCATGTGTTGCAAGCAATTGATCAGCAACTTGTCACCCAAAACATTCAACACACGATTTAATATTATGTGATAAGCGCTTGTCTTGATGAAAGAAGAAAAGTTTATGGAAAGTGTTTTATAAGGTGCGTAAGGACACAGTTGGTCCAGGAATGAATTTATACACTAAAGATATAATAGAAAAGATTTCAATTAATAGAAAATATTATGTCTAACAGAAGACATTAGAAATTACAGCAACTCAGCAAACGGTAAGATTAAATCTAACACTTCCCCTCAATCTCAGCTAGTGAAATCAAGTCGAGATTGTCATGAAATTTGTGAAACAACTCTCGATTGAGCGCTTTAATAAAATATCTACAACTTGATCTGATGATGAAATAAATTGAACATCCAGAGACTTTGTTGCTACTCATTCTCTGATGAAATGAAAGTCTATCTCAATATGCTTCGTTCTAGCATGAAACATCGAGTTTGCCTCCAAATAGGTAGCTCCAAGATTATCGCACCATAAGGAGGGTGCTCTTGACCGGTAGATTCCTAGCTCCTTCAACGATGATTGTAACCAAATTAATTCTGTCGTAGCATTCACCATTGCTTTGTATTCTGCTTCTGTGCTTGAGCGAGAGACTGTTGACTGTTTTTGAGAGCTCTAAGATACAAGATTTTGCCCAAAGAAGACAGCAAAATTATTGGTAGGCCTTTGATTATTAAGGCACCCTGTCCATTCAGCATCAAAAAAGAAATTGAGAAGTTGGGATTTCAACTGCTGAATGAAGATCCCCATCGATGGAGTTGTCTTAATGTAGCAAAGTATTCTTTTTACTACTGCCCAATGGGTATCAGTTGGAGCTTGTAAATACTGACATATTTTGTTTACAGATTAAGCAATATTTGGACGAGTGGGAGTAAGATATTGCAGCGCTCCAACTGTACTTCTATACATAAATACCTTATCTTTTGACAGTGATGTTCCTTGAGTCTTGGATAGCTACATTGAACTAGCCATAGGAGTTGATATTGGTTTGCAATTGGTCATCTTTGTTCGTAGTAACAGGTCTGCAATATATTTTTGTTGAGTAAGAAGAAAACCATTCTTGACGTGAGATGCCTTAATACCGAGAAAATAACTCAAATTGCCTAGATCTTTTAAAGAAAACTCTCTAGTCAGTTGCTGAATCAACTTATTAGTAGCACATGAACTTGAACTGGTTATAATTATGTCGTCCACATATATAAGCACATAGATGAGTACTTCTGATGATTTGAAAATGAACAACGAGGTGTTAGCTTTTAAGGGTACAAATCCGAGCTCATGAAGCTTGGAACTCAACCATGAAAACCACGCTCTTAGAACTTGTTTCAACCTATAAAGTACTTTATTGAGCTTGCATACAAATCCAGGAAATTTTGGGTCTTCATATCCTTATGGTTGACGAGTGTAAAATTTTTCCTGTAAAGCACCATAAAGAAATGCATTGTGCACATCTACCTATTTAAGATTCCAACCATGAGCAATATCAATTGAAAGGATGAATCTGACAGTAGGAGGCTTGACAACAAGACTGAACGTATCTTCGTAGTCGATGCCATCATGCTGTTTGAGACCCTTTTCCACAAGACGCACTTTGTATCGATCAATGGAGCCATCAAATTTTTTTACACTTTGTAGACATATTTTGAGTCAATAACATTATGTCCCGGTTGAAAAGGAACCAAATGCCATGTCTTGTTCCGTATGAGAGCTTGAAATTCAGAGTCCATTGCTTGATGCTAGTGAGGTTGTGTCACGACTTCAGCGTATGTAATTGGTGTGTCAGTGGAGATAGAGACAAACCCTTTTCGGTTGAATGGATAACAAATAGTGTCATCTATAAATTGTTTTGGTTTTGACACTTTATTTTGTAATCGAGTCCTCATCTAATGTCCTTCATTTTGAGCCAAAAGTAACAAGTGGACTTCCTTCAAAGCTTCCTTCAGAACTGGATTGTACACCATCACCTGAAAAACTTGAACTAGAATTAGTTGTATTAGTTGATGAGGGAGTGGGAGTGCAACTCTACACTTGGTCATTAACTAGAGCTGGTTCAGAGGATGTGGAGGTTTGAGGACTGAGTTGAGAAGGAAGGGTGACAAGGTTTGGAACAGTAGAATTGGTGTGTTGAAAGTTGTTTTCAATTTTAGCAAAAGGAAAAACTGTTTCATCAAATATGACTTCGCGAGTAATATAAACTTGTCTGGAAGATCTACGTAGACATTTATATCCCTTGTGTATATCACTGTATCCAAGGAAGACACATTGTTGAGTTCGAAAATCAAGTTTTTTTTTTGTTATATGGCCTAAGATTGGGCCAACAAGCACAACAAAAAACTTTTAGCATATTATAATTAGGTGAAGTATGAAGAGAAAGAGGAGATTTATTATTGATAACTTTGCTGGGCAATCTGATTATAAGATAACAAGAGGTGAGGATAATGTCATCCTAAAAACGAATAGGCATAGATGCTTGTGCAAGTAGAGTGAGTCCTGTTTCAAGTAAGTGTCGATGTTTCCTTTCAACAACACCATTTTGTTTTGTGTGTAAGGGAAAGATATACGATGAGAAATTCCTACATCTTGGTACTCCCCTCCCCAATCAAACTGGATAGAATGAATTTTGAAATTTAACAGATTCTCAATATGTTTCTAAAAATGCAAGAAGGTCTATTCAACATCAAACTTACACTTTAAAAGATAAACCCATAAAAATGACTAAATTCATTGAGAAAACTTACATAATGTTTAAAACCTCTTATTGAGGGAATAACAGGGCCCCCCAAACATCGGTATGAATGAGTTTAAGAGGTTGAGAAGTTAAACGGGTAACAGCAATTGGTGTATTTTGCCTTGCTGATAGGCATCACACACACGGGATTGCTTATTGGAAGAGTAAGAAAGATTATTTGACTGAAGGATGCTTGAGATGATTGCTGGGGAAGGATGATTGAGACACTTATGCCATTGTTCTAGACTGGTTTTGGTAGAAGTGAGAAGATGATGGGTAGGCTGCTTTATCAGAGAATCGACACCTTTGCATGTTCTAAGAGGATAGAATCCTCTCTTAAATTTGCCTTAAAGAAGAATTTTCTTTGTTGGAATGTCCTTTAGGTAGAAAGAGTTAGGATATAACTCAAAATAAGCATTGTTATCAGAGGTAAATTTTTGGACATACAATATATTTTTGGTAAGTTGGGGAACATGCAAAACATTGGTAAGATAAAGAGGATGAGATGAACTAGAAATAGTTGAATGACCAAGATGAGAGATTTACAAACCTGTCCCATTGGCGAATTGAACTTGGTTTAATCCAGTGTATTGTTCCTTCATGGTTAACCTATCCAAATCATTGGTGAGGTGATTGATAGCACCTAAGTTTGCATACCAATTGGTGTCAATTGAATATGAGCTGCAGTATGTTGGTCTTGAGCTTGGAAAGAATGATCGAAGTGATGATTGTAGCGCCCCCTTACCGTAGGGTACGCACCGGGACGCCCGTGGGTCGTTCCGACGCATATCCCATAGCAAAGGAGTGTTACCCTCGAAACAATCACTAAATACTCGCATGGCATCAATATAAATAAACTGAATTATGCAAAACACTAAATATTTTTTTTAAACCACAATACTCTTACACTTCACAAACTCACTGAAATATAGACAAGTCTATCAGTCCCCTAAAATCTCAATACAATAACTCAAAAAGGAAACTGATACAAAAGTCTATACTAGGTCATCTCCACAAAAATCGTCCCAGC
>JAOSBK010000004.1:28908180-28922008 GCA_027568895.1 Erythroxylum shatona
ACTCGATCACAAATATGCACTAACAGCTCTATCCGTACCACTATGCTCATCGCATCGGTAACGGGATGTTACAATGATAGCAACAAAGAGCATCATATCCTTGTTTTCCACAAACTTGACATGTGGGCTTGAAATTGTTTATGAAGGAGTTATTATTGTTATTGTTGGATCTTCCTGGATAGCTGCCACATCCACAGCCTCTTCCTCACCTATTTGATCTTATGCGCCCTCCGTGGAAACTTCCCCGTGAGACTTGATTGCTGATGAAGACATCTGAAAAATAGAGTTGTGATGGTAAAGTTATAGCTCATAGCTGACGAGGTAAGCATAAAAGTCATTAAGAGTTATTACATCTGGACATGTTGTCACTGAAGTGACGAGGGGAGCGTATTCTGAACTGAGCCTAGCAAGCATGTAGGAGACAATCTCATCTTCCTTGAGAGGATGTCCAACAACAATCATGGTGTCACTTAAACTCTTCACTTTGTGGAAGTAGTTAGTTGCTGTCATTTCCTTCTTTTGTAAGTTGGAAAGTTGAAGTCGTATCTGCATAATTCTTGCCTTTGAATGAGAGGCAAACATCAATTCAAGAGAATTCCATACCTCAGTTGATGTGGTGAGAAACAGAACGTGCCCAAGGATCTCCTCAGTAAGTGATGACAATAATGCACTCAAGACTACCTAATCCTGATGATACCGGATGGTATAAGTAGGATTTGGAACTTGACGTGTTTCACATTTGAGGTTTCAACAACTATTGTGGGAAGAGTCTTGATAGAATCATCAACATACCCCATAAGGTGTTGGCTTTGAAAATAAGGGATGATCTGGGCTTTCTAGAGCAAATAATTGTCTCTAGTGAGTTTAACATTGATTAAGTGGTTGAACTGTGGTGTAGGACACTATAAGAAAAGCCAGAATTAGTGATGAAAAATTACCAATGGAAAATATATCGTTGTAAATTACTGACGAAAAATTCATTTCGTTGATAAAATTGACGGAAAAATTTTTGTTTAGCAACAGCACTAATATCTGTCACTAAATACAGAGGAAAATCATCTTGCTAAATTTTGCGATAGACTTTAGCAACGAAAAATTACTGACGAAAAATATATCGTTGTAAATTACCCACGAAAAATCCATTTCCATTGATAAAATTGACGAAAAGATTTTACTTTAGCGACGGTACTAATATCTGTCGTTAAATATGGAGGGAAATCAGCTAGATAAATTTTGCGATAGACTTTAGCGATGGTATAAGATATCCGTCGGTAAAGGATTTAGTGACAGTATAAGATATTTGTCGGTAAAAAGGTAGGAATTATTGGCAGAATAAAAAAATTTTGAGTTTACCTACAAAAATTTCCGTTGGTAAATTCTTTGTAAATTTAAGCTCACCCAACATCTCCCCCTCCCCACCTGTGTCTTCTTCTTCCTTCTTCCTGCGACTCATCTTCGGTTTTCTTCTCTCCAGTTTCTCTGTTGTGGACTTCTTTTCTAACTCGTCGGCGTTATCTTCTCTGACCATTATCATGGTGTCCTTCAGTAGAGGTATTTTTGCAACTACTATCATGTATTTTTTCGTATATTGGATAAAAGTTAATTTAGATATTTAATTACTTTCGTTTATTTGTATATTTTGTGATTGGAAAACAAATTTAAGGTATAAATGTTAGTGATAGAAGGGACAAGACATTATTTTAGTTGTGATGTTGTGATAAATTTTTGATAAATGTAAGGTGTTTGATGAAATGTTTATTTTTTGAAAAAATAATTTCAATTATTTTTTAGTATAAATTTCATAATTTCAATTCTTTTACTTGAAATATCATATATAACTTACATTGATATTTTTGTAATGCATTATGCTTAGATTATGTATAATATGATATGCTTAGATTATAGTATAATATGACATGCTTAGATGCAGGCAAATTTTAAAAAACAGTTTTTAGCAAATTTACTGACAGAAAAAAGTTTGTCGGTAAAATATATTAGATTTACTGACAGAAATTTTTCTGTAGGTAATTACTGATGGAATAACCAAATCCGTTGATAATTTTCTGACAGAAAAATCTTTTCCTTCGATAAATTTACCTATCGAACAAAAATTTTCGTCAGTAAATTTACCTACAGTTGTATCTCCGACGCTTTTTTTGTCAGTAAATTCTGTTGCTAAATAAACTTACCGACGAAATGTGTACAAATTTCGTCGGTAATTTTCGTCGCTAAACTCTATTTTTCTTATAGTGGGAAGAAGACCAGTAGAGGAGGAGATGGAAGAGGTGACAACATACATGAAAGATAAGTTGGTGGAAGACATTGTTTTTTATCACCAATAGCTCTGATATCATGAAAGAAGAAGAGTTTCTAGCAAGTGTTTTATGTAGACTGCGTAAGGACACAATTGGTCCAACAATGAATTTATATACTAAAGATGCAACAGCAAAGATTTCATCTAACATAAAAGATTACGTCTAACAAAAGACATTATAATTACAGCAACTCAACAAGCGGTAAGACTAAATCTAACACTTGACTCTTTCCAAGATCGGTATGAACACTCCTAGCATGATATTAAGTGCAATGAGGTATAATATTGCTTCAATCTATGTAAATCCTATAAATATAGTTTCTTTCTTTTTGTTAAAAGAACTTGAATTCTGTGAAGGAGAATGTGTATGCATAATTCATGTCAGTTGAATAATGATAATTAAAAGTAATAATTATTGATGGACAAGAGATATGTTATGGAAGGAGATCTAACTAGAAGGAAGAGAAGTTCTCAATTTTATGAAATTTGTTAAGAAGATTATTTGACATGACTTTCTTATACATTGGGTATATATGCAAGAGTTAATTAGGTTAGTAACACATATATAGTGTATTTGATGACGGTCCACTGTTCTTGTTAGGGCTAAAGAAAATAACACAGATAAATTTATCGTCTTCGTTAGCTCAAACTAGAGATATTTATTGAGACACGGGAGATCAAATACATACTTTTAACGACACTTATAATGTGTCGTATATCATGAAAAGACACAACTGGCTACAAAGTACAATCTAGATTAGGATGTTGTTCTTCTGCAAAGGTTAATATGTTGCTTTAATGCAAAATTTGCTAATATCATATTAAAGTCGTATCGGTTTTGATGTAGGTATAATATAGTACTAATATTAATAGTTAATATTGAATATCATTTCAGAAATTTTAAAAATAATTTCTCAATTTCTCAATTTAGATTTTTTTATATTATAAAATTTATCTTTTAAAAGATACAATTTTTATAAATTTCTTTTAGGAACTTTAATATTAACAACTTGACTAATTGAAGAAAAATATATATTGTGCTATATAATTTTTTCTTAATTCTAACTTTTATCTCAAAGAATTATAATAACATCAATTTGGTGTAACCACAATCACTTTATTTCTATTAATCAAAACAACACTGACTATAAAAGTGAGCAACTCTTTTCACATATTACTTGCATAGATAAATATTACTCATATTAAATATGTAATAAAAGGTACAATTAATATAATAAGAAGCTCATTTAATTCTCTTACAGTTATAAAACTAAGAATAATATGAATTCCATTTCGTTTCACTTCGTTTTTTATTATGAAAGTTAGTTTTCATTTTCGTTTTCGTTTTTGTTTTTGTTTTCATTTTTTGTTTTTCTTTTAAATAAAAACAAAAATTTATTTGGTCGTTAATATTAATGTAGTTATTTTTTACTGATGGTTATTACATATTAGATAAAATTAAAAAATAAATTATTTTTTATTTAATTAAATTTATTTTAATCTCTTACATAAGGTTTAATAAATTATCAATAAAAATATTAAAATTAATAATTTAAAAATTAATTTTTATCAGTTAATATTTGTTATAGATACATTTTATTAAATCAAATTTTATTTAAAATTTACATATTAAGATATTTTAAATTTACTTATATGTATTAATAATATTAAAATAAATTAAATTATTAAATAGAATTAATAATTCATAATATTATTAATAGTTAATTTTAATTAATTAAATAAATATTATTGATTTAAATTATTTATAATTCTTATTAAAATTGAATAATTTAAATAATAGTAATTTAGATTATGAGAAAAACAGAAATATAAAACAAAAACTACTTGTTGTGGTTTCCTAAATTTTAAAATTGGGAAGAGGCCAAAACCAAAAAGAGAGATAAAAAAAACTCAAACAAATAAGTTTTGCTTTACTAAGTTTGAAAACAAAAATAGAAAAATGAAAAACATATTTGGAAGCAAACATGGCCTTAAAATATTGCAATCTTCAACAACCAAGCATATCAGATGATAGAGAGTATCATAATAATAAGAGTTTTGTGGTCACAAATACGACAACGTGAAAGTGAAACTAATACTTTCGTAGTTATAAGTTTTATATTTATGCGACTAATTTAGAATTTAATAGATAAATCATATACAAGTGAAATTAAAAATATCAATAAAAATTAAAAAAACATGAAATATTATTTAAGACTATTCACTTAATCATATTGGTCTCAACTTTCATTTTGTACAAAGTCATTATCATATAGGAGAATTTCATCATTACTATCATTCAAGCTTAACACACTGAAACAATAAGTAAACATTTTCTTATCCAAGATCATCTTTTAATTTACTCTCGTTTAAAAAAGTTAGTTCCTCTTAAACTTACTTCATTAACAGACTAATATGATCAAGATAATTGGATCCATATAATTGTATGTTCTATAAAGAGTTTTAGCGAAAAAATTTAAATTAGAATATTAAAAATTATGATGATGATGATGATGATGATGATGATGATGATGACAATAAAAACAATAACAACAACAACAACAACAACAACAACAACAACAACAACAACAACAACAACAACAACAATAACAATAACAATAACAATAAGAATAACAACAACAACAATAACAACAACGATAACAACAACAACAACAACAACAACAATAACAATAACAATAATAACAAGAATAACAATTATATACCTTTTTCAAAGTTTCAAATTGTATTAGACAAATACTATATTATTTAACCTCTTGTATTCTAATCTATTTTATTTTTTTGAATGGATGCACCCAAATATATTCAAATTCCTTTCATACCTAGTTGTATCACACATTGACTAAGAATTTAAATTGCAAACATTTGTAATTCAGGAATATCACTTTCTAAATTAGGTTTATTATGCAACACCAAGATAAACAAAGTAACTTCATGAACAAAATAAAGAGATAATGTTTTTAAATAAATAGCATAAGTGAAGAAATATATACCTAGATTAAGTTTTTTCTTTGATAAATTGTAATGGGCTTCCCAAAATTACCACAAGTATCCTTATATTCCTCCATTTATGAGCTAGCAAATCTTACATCTTGTCACTCGAAACACTTATTACAATGATTAAAAACATTTCTCTTTTAACTTCAACTCTCTTTAAGAAACTCAATTTAACTCATACTAAAAAATGCATCACTAACAAAAAAGGAGAGTAAAGTTATTTTTCGTACCTCTTATTAATGACACCAAAATAAGGCCTATACAAAAAATACCTATTTTCTAAATTAACATTCACTGTTTCTTTTCTCTTTACTTAATGTTATAAAAGTAACCTATCTTGACTTCTCATCACTATCAATTAAATGAAGTATTTTTATAAATGCTTTAAAAATAAAAATTGACATTGGGACCAAGATTTACTATCTTTAAACATAATTCTAGAAACCTAAATCCAAATATTAAACCTAGTATGATGAGATGCAACTTATTTTATTAGTTACAAACATTTGTTTGAGCTTATTATTTGGTTGAATAAAATGCTGAAGTGATAAAAAATCAGTTACAAATCCTATAATAACATGATGACAAAAATTCCTACAATTTATGTTAAACTGTATAATAATTTTGGCCTAATTTTATTCATAAATCCATCAAAAATCTCTAGTAGACTATAATCATTTCTTATAAGGCTCAATATATTAATTGACTTAAAATATTATCTCCTCAACAAAATAAGCTAAAAAATTTATAATAATCATATATCTCCTATTTTTACACACAATTGAACATCATAAGTTGCTTGAGTCTTTTTTCTTTCACTCAAATAGCTTTTACTCTCAAAAGATTACCTTTATACTTATCGATTGAAAGAGCTTTAAATCTTAGACCGACATAGGCAATAACATCCACCATAGGTTGAAAATATTAATATTGATAGCATTAAATGACATATCTACATCATACCACTATCTAGTTATAGTCATTTTTTAGATAATGATTTAATTATTTAAATTGTAATATAATATAGATGAGCTTCAGGGTTTGTTTGTGGAAAAAAAGTTAAGAAATTACCTTCTTCTCTTTCACACGTAAGCAAGGATTGCAACTTCTTCTTTTTCTTAAGTAGCATACTTCCTTCATTATTGTTAATAGTATCATCACTAGTTACCACTATTTTATAGTTAATTATTTGTGTTCTTTTTTTTTTAATCATGATATTATGTAAGCCAAGTTTTCATTTTTCATTTGACATCATGATTAATTTTTTTGCATGGATTCACATCAACATTAATCCTAGTTAAATTTTTTTAACCTAGTGATTTCTCCACCTTTCAAATATTTGATATAATATAAAAATATAATACAATTTCTTATAATAGGAACCAATTTCAGATTACACTTTTTAGTAGCCAAGTTTCTTTTGTCATTTTTGTTTATATGTTTTTCTTTTCATTAAAGGAAAACCAAGAAGTGCTTCATATGTTTGGCTTATGACTTACGTTTAGAACATAATGCTTTCAGATAATTATTGATTTATCTGTCCACATGTGCTTAGGTTATTTGGCTTAACGCTTAAACTTTGCAGAAATTTAAAATGTTATTGTGAAGATTGTTTCTAATATTTTACCATGCTATATAATTAGGATTGAGAGGAAAATATTCTACCATACTTAAGTTCTAAACTTTCTTTGTTGTGACTATATTTGCACCATCTAAACCAATAGCTATAGCAATTGTTTCATAGTAGAAGGCAAGCTATTTGTCTCTTCCCTACCTGTAATTGTAATTTTATATCTTTTATTGAATTTAATTCTCATTTCTTCTTAGGTTGAATTTAATTCTCAGTTCCTCTTCGAATTAAGATGTCAATCATATGTCGACGTTCACTTGATTTCCTAAGGATAACATGTCACCTTATAGCAATTAAAAGAACATGTCAAGTATATACATGTCAAAAGGTATTTCATGTCAAGTATAAACTTTTTTTTTAACATAAACACTATATTGAAACTTTTGGTAACTTTGTTTTTTTAGTATAAACCAATATTTATTTAAGTCATGACTCCCTTATAATAGCCCTAGTCCTTTGCATCAGATTATATCCTTTACCGTTTATATAGGAATTAGGTATCTTTTTTATTCTTCTCTTTAGTATTTCTAATTTTCCCAAATTGATATTGCTTAGTTTTTTCTTCTTTTTCTCTCTTAGAATATGTATCATTTTTTAAATATTAATTTGTAATTCTAAGTCAATATAAACATTTTCCACTAGGCAAGAATCCCCTTTGAGGAAAATCATTTCAATTCTTCACTCTTTGTCATCTTCTATTTTTCTTCCTTATTATGTTTTTGTAATTAACCCTATATTATTGTCTTTAGTTAGTCACACTTTCCCTTAGCTCATCTTACTTAGTTTAAACTATTGTACTTATTTCCATTTATAACTATCTTCTTATGTATTATGTTACATGTGATTATAAAAAATGCTCAATATTTTGCAGAAGTTGGTAAATTTTGAATTTCATCATGATGGGCTATTGGAAAGACATGATAATAAATATGTTAGGGGAAAGATTAAAAGGAAGAAGGATATGAGTGTTGATGAACTTAACATACTAGTCTTGAAAAGAGTTTCTGAAGATAAAATACATAAGAGTAATATCTATGTTTTACAAATTTTCTAATGAGTCGATGGGAAGCTTGAATAAATTAAGCTTACAATATGATAAGGACATGTTGGCTATCCTCCAACAAATGGAAGATTTGCATTATCATACTTTTGAAAGTTACTACAAGCGTTATTATGAGCATCTTGCAATATATAGTGAAGAATATAACTCTAATATTTACATTGAATTTGACGATAATACACATAAGAAAGTGAGTACGAATGACGAGGGTTGTTCCAAGTTTAAATGGAGCAAGATGATGAATTTATTATTATGTAGGTTAGTGAATCTAGAGATGATTTAGTTGATGATGAGTTATTTGTAGCTGTTGATGAAGAATTTGTTACTACTAGAACAAATGAGAAGAGATATGCCAAGATTATGCATAGTGGGTTTGAATGCAACGATGCTGTTAACGGGGTTAAAGGTAGTGGAAAGGATTTCAATGAAGAAGGTGATTATTCCAAAGATACACAAAGAAAAGAAGGAAGCTCACATGGTGCAAATAGTGAATATAAGGATAGTGATATTGAAGTTCAATCACCAATTTGTAGTGACAATGAAGAATCTATTCCAAAGAAGAAATACACAGTCTTTAATCTAATAGTTGATTAAGTTTGAAATTGGAACAAAGTTTAAGGATGAGATACAGTTGATGGTAGCAATAAGAAACTAAGAAATTTCAAATAACTATGATGTTTCAATAGTGAGATCTAGTGTAAAAATAGAGGCAGTTTATAAGCCACAATGTCCTTTTCGACTGTATGCTAGATGGATTGGAAATGAGAACACATTTATTGTGAAAACAAGCATAACTGTAGGAAAGTGCAAAGAAAAAAACTAGCTAGCAAAAAATTGATAGCAAATGAATTCTACACAAGTTTAGGAGAAACTTGAATTAACTTATTACTGAAATCATGGATGATCTCTAAAGAAAATATGCACTAGAGGTAACTAAATTCCAATGTTATAGGACTAAATGGGAAGCTATTACCATACTATGAGGATATATGGGAGGTTATTATGCCAAGTTATGGTCTTCTAAAGAGTTACGACGAGCTAACAAGTATGGACATTATATTATTCAAACTGAACTTGATGAATAGTCCGAAAAACCTATGTTTATAAAGTTTTATGTGGGATTTAACGCTTTGAATATAGGTGGATGTAGGAAAATAATTAGGTTAGATGAATGTTTTTTTTGAATATATTCCTTGGAGGTGCTTTATTAGCTACAATAAGTCGTGACAAAAATAATAAGATGTTTTCTATGTCTTGGGTTATGGTTTTGAGAGAAAATTACTAATCTTGGAATTAGTTTTTGAGCATTCTTACAGAAGATCTAGACATAAGTAGGAATGTGTGGACTTTCGTTAGTAATTAGTAGAAGGTAAACTTCAAATATTCATACATGTGATGTTCATTTCTCAATGTGATTTAAGTTCTTGAATTTATGTTACCTTTTCTTTTGTTATAAGGTTTAATGGATGCATTAAAGAATCTGTTCCCAAAAGCTAAGTATAGAACATATGCCTGGCATATCTATTCAAATAGGTCAAGTATTCATAAAGGCCATATATATAGAATTTTATTTTGGCAAGTGGTGAGTTGCATAACAAAAGCCAAATTTGATGAGGTAATGGAGCAGTTGAAGAGTATTTCACTGAAGGCTTATGATGATTTCAAAATTAGGAAACTAGGGACTTATGTGAAGGCATTTGTCAGCATAAGACCAAAGTGTAAAATAATTCACAATAATATATCAGAGACATTTAATGAATGCATTTGCAAAGCTTATAGGGAAAGCTTGATCAATATGCTAAACAACATTTGAGTTTCTTTAATGACTCGAATACATGAAAAAAAACACATAATGCTTAAATCCATTAATGATATGTGACCAAGAGTGAGGAAGAAAATAGAGGTTATATAATGGGAAGCAAGGCATTGTATGACCAAAACAAATGGGAATTTGAAATTTAAAGTAACGCTTTTTATAGACTAGTTCATCGTTGATCTATAAGCACAAACTTGTCAATATAAACTATGGGACTTAACAAGGATTCCATATAAGAATGTTGTGGTTTATATATCATATCAGAGGGAGGATATCGATACTTATGTCAACTGATATTATAAATGTGATTTTTATGTGAAGAGTAACGACTATGCTATGGAACCCATTAGTTGTCCTAAAATCTGGCTAAAAACTAAAAATCTTCAGCCAATATTACCTCCATTGATCAAGAAGATGCCTCTAAGATTTGGAAAGAAAAGAAAAAGGGATAAGACTGAAGAACCATGAACAAATTAAGCAAGGTTGGAATAGCTATCAGATGCCATCATTGTTATGAAATTGGTCACAATATAAGAGGAAGTAAAAAAAAGAGTCAACCTTCAAGGAAACCAAAAACTATTAAGGTAATTATTATTAAATTTTTGTTTCTCTTAATTTCAATTATAGAAAAAAATGTCAATTTATTTATCACAAAAGTATATCAACATGTATAATGTAGCAAAAAAGAGGAAGGTCACCAAAAATTGAAGCAACTTCATCTAATTTTAGTAGCAGTCTAGTTCGAAGACCCACACAATTAGTGTCTACATATTTAAATATTGCCTCTTTTATCTTAAGAAGAGAAAAGAGAGTGATTAGTGAATATTCACATTTAATTTTAAGTTATTTTTCTCTAAATTATATAACATTATAATTTCTTTTATTTAGATAGGCAACTAGAGGATATGGAGTGACATTTAAGGAAAATATAGAAATATTTATTTTACGGTTAGTCATTTAAATACATATTTACACTACTTATGTGTAATTATAAAAGAGATGCTAAGATTTAGCTTTTTGATTTTTTATGCCTCATAGATGGGTGGAACTCAATGTTAAGTGCTAAAACCTTCCAATAACAATGCATCAATAACTTAAGCTTCCTAAAATACAGCTGGCAATACAACTCAAACTAAGAGGAGGATCAAATTAAGAGCAAAAAGATCTGCTTTTAGAAAATGTTAAGTCATTGATGATTGAGAGTTTGGATACCAACTTTAAGTTATGTATCAGTATCATTTGCTTGACGATTTTGATATGATTTGGTTCACAGTTTGAACATGATTTATTGACAATTTAAATATTGGCTTTTTTCATAAGTTGACAATGTTGTAAAATTGTTAGCTATATTTTGCTTAGTAATACAGAATTGGTGAGTCAACCTCTTGGTTTTGTCGTTATTTAATCATTTTATCATCTTACCATATTGGAATTTTGGTCTTGTCTTCATTTTATCATCTTCAAATTTTTGTCTTATCCTAAGATGTTTTGGTCTTATCCTTATTTTGTCATCTTCTTCATATATGCATAGTTTTCTAACATTTGATCAAGGTTTATATATTTATTAATGTAGTAATTATTTCTGGCATGCTCATTTTTTATGTGTAACATATGATCCAGGTTTAGATATTTATGGTATTAAATATCCTATCGCATTGTTTGCAAGGGAAGAGTAGAGAGCCTAAGAAAAAACAAAATCCTTCTCCCTGCAAAATATTTTCACTGTAGCAATAATTTCATAAATTAGGAGTCATAAGTTTATTAAATTCCTTTTCATTACCTCCATAATAATGAAATTTACAAATGAATCATCGTCAGCATAACATACTACTTGCATACTCAATGGTTTCATTGTTCTTTCATGACAACATACTACCTGCAATTGTAAAAAGACAAGAATTTTACATTTCAACTTTTAACTGCTACAATGTCTCCATATTTTCCTAGTTACATTCGATGCCTAAACTATGAAATTACATGGACATACAAAATAAAGATACAAACACAAATATTACACTTATGATGAATTTTCATTATGTGGATGAATTATTATATATACTTAATTCTCGTGAACATTAATGAATCTTGCGAACACGACTCTTACCCTAATGACATATATATCATGTTTGACATATTTTTTGACAAAAAACAAACCTTTAACTCATTTACAAATACTAAGTGCCTATAAGACTTCTTTAATTTGAATATTGATTGAAAGTTTTTATAATAATGACATCATTAAAAATTAATATATATATAATTTATATATATTACAATATTAATTATAATGAAATGTAATTGAAATATCACATATAATAATAAATATATGTTAAAATTATTTTACAGTTGAACATAATGTTTTCTCTTGAAAAAATTGGCAATATATTCTTTTTGCTTCTGCTACATTATCAAAACAATAATAAATATCATTCTTGAATCTATTAATGACATCTTGGCACTCTTCCTATGTCAAATATATAGCATGTGCAAAAGAAACAAAAGCTACATGTATTTTATTTCAACTTATATGTGTTTGTTTTGTTACAATATCATCATAAAAATATTTAATCAGTAATTTAAATGCACTTGAAAAGAGAGTCCATCTACTTAAAAATTGAAGAAGGCACGAGGAACTTCAAATTTTATTCTTTTTCTGTCACGTCCTTTAGAAATAGTGAACAAGTCCCTAGCTACCTCTTTTAACCTCTAAACAAGTTATTTGCCTCAAATTTGAAGAAATTCTAAGGAATCACTAATGTTAAGAGATTTTTAGTGAAAAGAGTGAAAGAAAAAATAAAAAGAGGATAACGATATATGAAAATAGGAAAGTAAAAATTAGAGGGCAGTGTCTTGTCATGTTTTAAATAAAACCCATCTTTTTCCCCTTTCCATCTTTTTCAGTTGTTCTCTTTTTGTTTAAAGGAATTGGTTACATAATACTATACATAAATTGCAAATATGAAAGACTCAATTGGTGGAATTTATAAATTATCTTCGTCTTTTAATTAAACTAATCTTCATTTTCCTATGTTTACCCTAAATTTGAATGAGAAAGGTTACAAATCAATAAAATACATCTTATTAACTATTAGCAGATGAGGTGTAAAATTCATTTAGGGTAAGGATATGAGATGTAGAATATTTCCATCAAATAGAGATTTTACAATATAAGTAAAATCAAACAATAAAAGTATTACAAATGTTTTCCTACATAGAACATAAGCAAGTAATAGCCTATGTTTGAGTTGGAGTAAAAAAGTTGATGCCACAAAAGGTTTTATTTAATTAGAAACAAAATGCAATTTTGGAATAGGCATTATTACAAATCATCATGTAGCTCTTATGCAATGATGAAGAAAATAGAAAGAGAGAATATATAAGAATTAAAAGACTTTCTACTATTTATTTTCAAATAACATAGTAAAATATTTGCTTAGAAAAACTCAACTTTTTACAAGTAGGCTTTCATAAAAATTAGTCATTTGCATGCTTTAGCATTATATACATCGAAGTTTCACTTTATAGGTATACCATCCTTCATATAACTTAATTGAAACTAAAGGAATTTAATATACAAAATTAAAATAAGATCAGATATATTTTCCTTGGACCATAATTCTTTTAACGACATCTTGGCACTCTTCATATGTATAACATACACAAAAGCAACAAAAGCTACAAATATTCTATTTTTGCCTATATTTGTTTGTCTTGTGCTGGACCCCACTTTCGGGGCCTAACATTCGGAGACAATTGATAGTCAAATCACCTTGCAATTTTTTTTAACAATTTAACACATACGTGGAAACATTGATAATCAAATCGGTCCGTTTTATTTAAAACAATTTCAGTCACAAAGATGCAAACATTATTGAACACAACAGAGTCTCAGTAATCACTTGGGCCCATTACAAATCACAACGCTCATAATATCTTTACATTTCAAAAACCACTCCTTTGCCTTAAGACAAATATAAAATACAAAATACAACT
>JAOSBK010000004.1:28932504-28945495 GCA_027568895.1 Erythroxylum shatona
CATAAATATTCATAATCACTCAATTCATAACATAAACAAAACAAACAATAAAGTAAGACTATCTAGGTCTACTCACAGTACGCTCCAGATTAGCATTAGCTTCCATGATCTGGAAACGTCTGAATGCAGACGTTTATCCTGTACATCAAAATTATGCAATACACACATTGCATATACATATTAATAACTTTGGACAATTATAGGCATTCATTTATGCACATGTGTGTATATGGAATAAGTACAATGTATGTTCAATGACAATCTCGGGTATATTATCAAATTTCACATTTTATCATATCCTCATTTTTAGCATCATTTGCTTTCATAATAACCCATTTCTCATTCACTTTTACTAGATACACTTTACTCCTCTTCTTGAATCACAACTTTAATCATATGAACCACTTCATCTCCATTATACATGTCTTTGGTACTTTAATATCAAAAATTCACTCATTAATGTTATTTTAGCATTACAAGACCAAGCAATTATCCAAACTCTCATTTCAGTCCTATATCACCTCCAAAAATCCAGACCTTTGGGTTAATTTTCCATGATCATTCTGATCAGATAAATGAAGTAACTTGGAAACACTTTCTTCTAGAAAAGTGTTCCCTATTGTCCTCAATTTCTAATGACACCACAATTATTCAATTTGGTTTAGTACCCCAAAAATTATATTTAAAAAAATTCAGACTGTTCATAAGCTTAAATAGTATCCTATACTCAACTTTAATTCAAAACTCTGGAATTCTATAGAAAAAATTAAATCTAGACTCCTTCAAAAGAATTGTAGCCTTATGTCTCTAGTTTAATCCAAATAAAAAATCATCTCATTTAGATAACTTCATAACAAGTTATGCCTAAAATACCGAAGCTTGCTCAGTGAAAATACTCCAGTTATCATTTTTCAGAACTCCTCATCAATTCCGTCCCAAATTAATCAATTAATCTCTACAGAATGATTTTGTATGGTTATAATTTTTTGTGGAGACTAAGATCAATGTGTTACAAGTCCAATGGTTCAAGTCTCATATCATTTGAAGGTAGGGAGAAGAAGTTATGACCAAAAGAGTGAAGGATGTTCACATCAATCCACTTCAATAAGCATTCAATATCATGATTATGCATAAACACGATCACGAGATTCAAATTGAATCAGAAAAGTCATGATTGTGCTTGTGCACGATCGTGCTTTTCCAAACTTCTCCAAAAAGTCACGATCGTGCTTCTCCGATTGTGCAACCCTTCTTTTCTTCTCCAAATTCACGCACTGTAGAGTCTCTCTTCTTCAAACAAACCTTCAGGTCAATTTTTCATAGAAATTTTGATAAGGAAAATGAAATATTTAGGCAAAACACTCTTCTAAAAAATTGTTTCTTTATGTCTTAATTTTGTAATGAAATTAATTTCATGCAATTTGGTTCAATATTCTGCATGTTATACGAATAAAACTATAGATTATTTCAAACCACAACAAAATCTATAAACTCAACTTCGAGCTAAATTTTGAAATTTTTAGAGACAGAATTCAACTTCGATTCCTTCATGAAAAATATATTCATACGTCTTTAATTTAATATTAACTTAAAATCATCTCATTTGGATATTTATAGACCAAGATATAGCAAAAATACAGATACATGTTCAGTGGAAATACTGCATCTGTACATGTCCAACACACTTCAACATCATTTTCATCTTGCTTACTCTATCACTTCTAGCTTATTTCCTCAATATTTCCTCTTCATTCCTGTTTCATTTCAGCTCACTTATCACAACCAAATCAAAATCCATCATTTTTCATAACCATCAAAAGCAGAAAATCACACTCATGCATATTCTTCACGTTTTCTGCATTTCTTCACTTTCATTTTTCTGCATTTTCATTTTTTTTACATTCACTTCATTTTCTTCCTCTAACTATCATTTTAATCCTTCTTTCTCATCTCCAGACATCACTATACACCTATCTCTTAACTCTAAATTCATTTTTAATCATCTCTAAAAGCACTCCAAAACTTATGTATATACATATATACACAGTGAAGACATCAACATAAACAGAGCAGTTACATATTCATTTTTCACGAATTTTCTGCATTAATCTCATACATATTTTAGTTAATCTTTCAACTTCAAAAATCATTTCTACAACCTTTTATAGCATTTTGATCATCAAATCTGAAAAATCAACACATCCAAATTTTCATCCTATATTCACGATGAACATGAAAAATGTCTATTTTTTCTCATGAATATGAAATATCAATAAATCACCATTTTTATTTCATAAACCAACAACTCTGAAGGATTAACTGGATACTTACTTGTTTGAACTCCAACTCTTTTTTTTTAAATCACTTGGACCCTAACTTTCAAATATCATCCAATCATCATCTTGCCAAAGGTTGTAGGGTTAGGTATTTTAGTGACGGTGAAGAAGAGAGCAAAATGAGATAGCAAGTGAAAAGTGAGAGCAAGACTTGTGTGGTGAGGATGAGAAAATTTCTAAAAGAATGAAGCTTCTAGAAACTTAGGAGAGTCATGAAGAAGAAGCAAGATCAAAACAATTAAAATGGTCTTTCAAAATAAAAGAAGTGTGGCTTGACAAGTGACACTTGTCACTTGTCCAATTCTTATAAGCTTCAACTGAGTTCTTTTATTTAACCAGTCCAATCATCTCCCAAATTTTACTCCCTTTGTCTCTAAATTTTCAATATCATTTTCTCAAAAATTCTAAAGTCATCTATAAAATTTCTCCAATATAATTTGAATCTTATTTCTATTTCCATTTATAATTGACTTGCCACTTGGCATTTTTCTTAGTCCAAAAATACTCATAATTTTTGAAAATTTTCCAAAAATTCACCAAAAATTCTAAATCACTAAATACACTCTTCAAATCAATTTTCAACATATAAAAACCAAAATTATCAATATAATCACACTTATAAACAATTATACCCGGAATATCAATGAGTGCATGTACAATCATTTTAAACATGTGCATAATATCCAAATTTACGCGTGTGTATGTTAACAATATGCATGAGTATGAAAAATGCATTTTTCCTAATCTCTCATTGATCTCACATGTACCTTACTTTTGAGTTCTAACTCTTAATATGGAGACGACATGTTACAATCTTTATTATAGAAGTTTAGTCGGGAGAAAAATGTCTTACACAACAAATTTGTGGACGAATTGAAAACCCTCACACTTTGACCCTTTGACCACCTCTATAAATGTCCTCCTAATTATTTCAACAAAAATTTCATTTAGATTTCTTACTCAACTAGCAAAACGATTTTTAATTTTGTAGCTTTCATTATTACAAAGCAAAGACCTACATTTTGAGACATGTCCCTCATTACAACAAAGTTGACTTTTGGCTATGAGAAAAAAATTTAATTGTCTAAAAAATGTCACCTATAGTTATTTGTGACGCTCTTGCTTCGTTGAACAAAGCATTGCCAATTTCATATAGTTGAAAACTATAGGTGACATTTTAAAAAAATTGTAGATGACAATTATTAGCTATAAAAATATTTCATAGCTAAAACATTAAAAAGACATAGCTAAAAATCAAATCTTGACAGAGAAAAATTTGGCACCAAATGACTGACGACAAAAATAAAACATAGTCCATAGTTTTTTGCTACATTCATTTTTGTAGCCATATATTATTAGCTAAGTTTTGTTAACGTAGATAAATATTATTTGCTACAGTTTTTGTAACGTAGCTAATGTTTTAAGATATGTGTTTTAAAACGTATCCAAATGCTATTTGTTACGTTTTTTATAGCGTAACCAAATATTATTTTCTACATTTTTAATAATGTTGCGATATGTTATTATTTAAAATTTTAATCTATGATATTGAATAATATGTTTTGTATATAATGTATTGTTATATTTTTTTATTGTGAATTAACTATAAAATTAAATCGTATAAAAATTATCAATTTAAAATATCGAGCATTGTATATATAAAGTTAAATTATATAAATATCAATAAATTAAACCAACAAAAGAATAAACTTTAATGGATGATTACTTGTTCCTATACAAGATATTAATGACAACTTGATCAATTCTTATAGACAAAACAATAAAAAAGATTTACAAAATATAATATTTCATGCTTAAATTACAAAAATATTAGAGCATAACCTGAACGACTACTTAGTGTTGTCAATGTTGATGAGGTTGTAATCATCCAAAGAGCTTAGTTAAAATCAACTAAAAATATTATGAATATTAATATAATAAGTATTTGGTTCTGATTTAAGCAATCATTATATGAGTTTACAATTTGCAATATAATCATTAAATAGTTTCATTGTCATCCATTCTATAATTTGAAAAAAAGTATTAAATTTAAATTATTGTACATACAGGAAGTGAAAGAATAAAGTATAAGAGATGAATTAATACCCTTCTCTTTCCTCTTCACTTATATCATAATCTGGGTCAAGTAATCCTTTTAATAACATAACATGTTTTGTTAATTTTGATCGAGTCTCTTGTCCCTGATTGCTTCAGCTTGTAATGCAACCTTAAGCATGTTGTTTTCCTCTTGAAGGTGTTCAATGATTTTATAAGTTAAGGTTGAAACATTTGGCTTAAGCCCGTAGTCAGAGACCTTTCATATATTTAGAACATGTACTAAGTACTATATCACAAATGTCTTCTGCACTTAGCTCATTCCCTTGAGACATAGACTTTGTTAATAACTCTTGCATTTTATTTTAGAATTAAAAAAGAAAATCAATATTCAATCCAAATATGACTACTTACTACTACATTAATAAATGAACAAAAATATTGAACAAACTTATATATGCTTCTTCTGAAACTTATCCTTTATCTTCCTTATAATGAATGACTTTATATACTGTGATCCTATCACACTTTAGTCTATATAGTTCCTTCTCACTCTATTTTATGAAACAAAAATATAAGGTATAATAAACGATGTAATGTCTATTGATTTAAGTATAACTTGTAAACAAAGATCTTACGTATTCATTTTCAAGAACTACAAATCCCTTGATTTTGAAATGTTTCATTTTTTATTGAGTAAGCTTTTCCTTCTCACAATTTTCCTAAATCAAGAAAAAAAACATAACGTTCTCATTAAATCATCTAACAAGATTAATGGAAGCAAATGTGAAGGCAAAAAAACAAACTTGAACTTTTGGGTTATCCCAAAAATCACAAAACCTATTCCAATTTTCTCCAGACATTCGTTTGAGAACAAGTCTTCATGCCATCGTATTAAGGAGAATATTTCTCCAACATCCTAGTAACAATTGATTAAGTAAAAATGTTGGTTAAAACTAACTCAGATGCTCCTCTATTTACACCTGGATAACTTTGTTGTACTAGATTTTATATATCTCTCTGCAATCTCCTTTGTACTCAAATATTCGTGAGTTTGTTATACTCACTTATTATAAATAAGTAAACAACTTCACAGGGCAGGCATTTAAAAATCCACATAAAACCCTGCGACTTTATATAGTATAAGAGCTTGAAAAACTAACATCAATGGCAACTTCCTATAACATAAACTCCTTCTTACTGCATCTTCCAGCCAATCCTCATTTTCTTCCTTTTCGAACATGAACATTAAGTTGGAAAGAGAAAACTATTATCTCTAAATCACAAATGCTCTATCAGCTTTTGATTTAGAGGGCTTTATCACCGATAAAATTGTATTACTACCAATCTTCATTAAAAACAATTAGAGGGAGACATATCTCAATCTTTTGTTCAAAAATCTAATTCTAAATTTGGTATTTGGAAGAAAAAGGACAAATTGGTCCTCTTATGGCTTTAAACCATCTTTTTTGAGAAAATTCAAACCAACATAGGGAGAGCCTCTACTGCTAAAGAGGCCTAGATTATCGCTTAATGGAATTTTCAATCTCAATCTCAAGCTCACATATTGCAATTCTGATGGAAACTTCAAACACTCTCAAAAGACTCACTCTCCATTTTAGAGTATATAGAAGAAATATCATTGATATATTACACTACAAGAAATATGTACTTTACCGACGAACAAAATGTAAATGGAAGAATTCCATTAGTAAAATTAATTACCGACAAAATTCAATGACGGATAAGGACATCATTAAAATGGCCATAGGTAAATTTAACAATGGACATTTTATAAGTGCTTCATGGACGAAACCTCAGCAAAGTTGACTGACGAAAGTTTTCTGTTGGTAAATCGAAGTTAATATAATCATAAAATTTTCATATTTATCGATAGAATATATAAAATCGTCGCAAAAAAATCTAATTTAACAGTGGACATTTTATATGTGCTTTCGTCAGTAAAATATACCAATGGAACACGTCACAGATGAAACCGTCGAAAAGTTAATATAATCGCAAAATTTTCATATTTACCGACATAATATATAAAACTGTCGCAAAAAATCTAATTTACCAATAGTGTTAGTGTTTCCGTCGATAAATTAGATTGTTTTTTTCGACGGTATTATATATTTTATCAGTAATTAGAAGTAAGAATTTTTTTAACAAATCCTGCATTAAATTTGATTTATTATCTTATGTAAATGCATAATTTCAAGAGTTATGAATTATTTGTGCATTATAAATTAATTTGTATAAATATATAATTTGTTTAATTAGAAAGTTAATTGATGATATAAAGTTAAAATTAGTTTAATTGATCATAAAAAGTGTACATAACTTATGTTTGTAATAAAAACAGTACAGCTATCATAACCTAATGTCATGGTGATCGCGGGTGCTCTAAGCTGCTAAGTCTCACCTTCACGGCTCCATCTCCTGTCTCAGTTGAGCCATCTGCTCCATCTCCTGTCTCATCTGAGCCATTTGTTGATTCACGTGAGCCATCTGGTCCATCTGCTCTTTCATGTGACTATCTGGCCTATCAATGTATGCACTGTGGCTCAAAGTTTGGTGACTTCATTGGTTTGCGTTGGTCTAGTAGATGCTGCTGTACTGAATGTGGAGGATTGCGAATAACATATGTTCGCAAATGAACCTAACCCAAATATCCTTTCACAATGATCCCTACCACCTACAGCGTTAAGATACATCTGAGTCTCATCAATGGGTTGTTCCTCCTGAGACTGTTGCTGAATGGTTTGTTGTATTTAGTCCTATTAGGAAGAAAGGCTTACATTAGTAAGGGATTATCATTAAGAAATAATAATGAATTAATTTTACATACATTCAGTTCTCTACATCAGCTGTTGATGAATGTCACACCGTCATGCTTCTTCGTGTGAGTGTGGAAAAATAGCTGAGTTGGTGTAGGCTTGATGCCTAATGACTTTTCCTATATGTATAACCTAAATTGTTAGATGTGAACTAAAATTTTTAAAAATTTTGGTATAGTTTCCTTTATTTTTATGATATTTCCCCCTGTTGAACAAAGAAAAGAACTCAACACAGTCATATATGGCACCAGACATTTATACCTTTATCATTATTTATAATACAACAAAGCAAAATATTTACAAAATAAGTGTGAAGTTTAGATACTTATAAGTCTATATGCATGCTCGTGGTGAGTTATTGATCCTCCTGTTTTATTCAACTTTAGTTTTAGCTTGTTGAAAATGACTTATTCTTTTATGATCATAAGTTTAGATGCCCTCAATTTCATATTTAGTCTAACTAGTAATAGATTAGATTTGGCTTATCTTCTCACAATGTATGTGAGGAGAATAATTTTTTTAAATATCATCATTGTTTTCTAGTCTATCTCTTTTCTCTTCCAAAACTATAATTTGATTGGCTCTAATTGCACTTAATCTGAAAGACTTCTTTCACTACATCTTTTTATCTTAGTTTCCTTCTTTGCTCCTAAACTTACAAAGAATTTATGAAATATGTTCAAAATATCTATAACAACTACGTAAACTCCTTCAAAACAAAAATTTTTACTCAAATATCTTTATAACACTTATAGAACCTCACAAATTAGTTTATTATTTTATAGACCTTCCTTAGGAATTGATAGATGCAATGTTGCTTATTTTACATACTTCAAACTCTTGAATGTTAAATACTATTTTTTTAAATAATATTACTTGCCTAAAAAAAACTTATTTGATATATCTTTGTCTATATTAGTGATGATTACAAAAATGAGATGTTAAAGGCAAGAATTATGAATAAAGTCTTAAAATTTTATTGTTATGATGATGATGATGATGTGTGAGTTTGAACTTGGAACATTTTAAATAGGATTAGAGCATGATTCCACTAATATGATGCTAGGATAATAAGGGTGGAGAGTGGCACTAGTAGAAAGTTCACAAGCAATAAGGCCTTCAGATAAGCTTCTTATTCAATTCCATGTTAAAAAACGAGGAGAGATTATATATTATAGATTGACCTTTGATAATGACATCAAAGGATTGTTGAAATATTTTCATATCTCACATGAGATGTGGGTGTCAAATTCATATAAAAAGGTATGAAGTGGTGAAACCCTTTAATAAACTTAGATGAAAGACCACTAATCAATTCTTATATACTTATTGTTAGGCATGTGATTTTCTTAATTCTAAATAAAAAGTCCTTGTTACATAAATTTATACTTAGGGCTTACACCTCTAATCAGACTTAATTGAGAAATTGTATAAAACTTCAAAATGGTAAGAAATGAGTTAAATCAACTTAAAGTAATTAAAGATGTTTAAGGTTAATTTGTTAAAGACGTGCTGTCTTTTTAGAAAGTAAATATTATCATAGCTTAACCCAAAAAAGGAATATTATCTATCCTACATATAAAAATATTCAAAAGATGTTATTAGCTGTAGCGCCCCCTTACCGCAGGGTACACATCGGGACGCCCGGAGGTTATTCCGATACATATCCTATAATAAGGGCGAGCTACGTTTGATTACTACATTCACTTCATATGGAATCGTGTCATAATTTACTTCGAAAGCATCAATACAAAAAACACAATATTTTAAAACAAACTTTTTTCCTCGTTTCATTTCATAAAACCCGAATGTCTGTATTGTGTCTTTCAATATTTTCTATATGTACTTCATCAAAACCTAATACAAAATGTACTACATGGAAGAGGAAAATATACATAATTTAACTAATCTGTCCAAAAATCCCAGCTGATCGACCTTTAATCCATGACTTCTCTTGCCAAACACAGTCTACATGGCTAGTAGAGCCTATCAGTAGCCAGAGTCGTCTCTCGGTCTTGAAAAGACAACGTTGCAATTTTGATGGTTTTTATAAACTCAATGGGGTAACCATCATTGATGGTTGACTCAATTCACGCAACACATCATTTCACATAACATATAATCACATACTGCACTTTACATAAATATCACATTTTGACATAAGCATAGGCAAATTTGGAATTTCATTGCAACAAATATATTTAACAATATGCATATGAAATGCTCATGATTTCCAATTATTACGTTGTTGTGACCGAGTGCTTGAACTGTCCCGCATCTATTTTGGATACCTGGCTCATTAATAACTGTCCCTTGTCCACTTAGGAGATGCAGGGCTCATTTTATATAGTGAGCCTTAGGCTCTTAATCACTTTAGAACTCGAGGCTCATTTTCACTCATTGAGCTTTAAGCTCTGATCGGGGGCTACTCTGGTCACAACTGCCATTATCTGATTATGCATTCATGTATGGAATGCATGTATCACAATTACTCACATTATAAAGCATTTAGGGCTTCATGTTCACATTCAAAACATAATTTAAGCAAACAAGTAATTAAGAGAGGTCGTTTAGGTTACTCACAGTTTGCTCCAGAAGGTATTGCCTCGAAGTCCCGGCAACGTCTGGAGGATGGTGCTCAATTCGTTCCTCTTTATTATGCAAAACATACACATATCACAATTTGCATAATTATAAGTATTCAATAATGCACATGTATGAAATGAATTATGTACAATGCATGTTCATGATAATCCCGGATATCTTTCCATCAATTTCTTCACAAAAATCTTTCTCATATCAAAACTCATCTAAGTATAATTTATACTTAGGTTTATGGCTCACTAAAACAATTAACATCTCTATTCCTTTCTCATTGACACACTTCATATTTTTCCAAGCCACACTTTTGGGTCTATCGTTCACAATCAATCAGAAAGTAAAACTAATGTAATTTGGAAGATATGCCTCAAACATTTTCAGACTGCTTTTATCCAAAACAGTATACTATACATAACTTCCTTCCAGAAATTAAACATCTTAGAGACTGAATCACAATTCAAATTCTTTGAGAAAATTTGCAGGCCTATATCTCTAGTTTACTCCAAATCAAAAAGCATCTCATTTGGAATCCTATAGATCAAAATACCATCAAAATATAGGAACATGTTTAGTAAAATATCCAATTTATGCTCTTCCAACCGATACCCTTACTTTGATTAGATCAATATTTTTGGAATCAAAACCAAAAGTTGTAAATGTTTATGGAGAGATGGAGGAATGATCTATGAATCCAATGCTTCAAAAATCAGGTCATTTGGAGGTCGGATGACAAAGTTATGGTCGACAGAATCAAACAAGGTTTTTGTCCTCAATCATACAGAACCTATCTTGGGACAAATAGCATAACTCTCTCTATAGATGTCGAATTAAGATTATCTTATGATGATTTCAAAGAAGACTTCGAGATCTACAACTTTTGTGAAGACATTGAAAACAAATTATATCATCTAAAGGGTCAAAAATGGACCAGATGATAGCATCAGACGAATAGTATACAAAAGAAGAAGTTTCGATCACATAAGCAGAAAGCAGACGAAGCAAAAAGCAGACGAAGCAGAACGCAGATGAAGCAAAAAGTAGATGAAATAGAAAGCAGATGAAGTAGGAAGTAGACGAAGTAGAAAGTAGATGAAGCATAGTCAATTTCAGATAAAACAAAGTCAACTTAAGATGAAGTGACTCTTGAGACGAAGCAGGGTCAACTTAAGATGAAGTGACTCTTAAGACGAAGCAGAGTGAACTTAAGACAACGCAAAGTCAGCTTAAGAAAAAATAAAGTCAACTTAAGACGGAGCAGAGTCAACCTAAGACGAAGAAAAGTCAACTTAAGATGAAGTGATTTTTAAGATGAAGCAAAGTCAACTTAAGACAAAGCAAAGTCAACTTAAAATGTTACTTCTTCACAGACGATACGTCTTCACAGACGATATGACATCATCACAGATGATACTATCTTCACTTATGAGCATCTCCCCTTATAAGGACCATAACTTTCATCCTCAATCTCTATGTTTCCTCTCAATTTTCATTTAAACACTCATTCCCATCTTAGATCATCATTTTACAATTTCTCCCTAACTCAAAAACCATTTTCTTGATCATCTCTAAGTTTTCAACTCACGTCTAAACACCTATATATTCATACATGCACAATGAAGAAACAGAGCATATCTAATTCTCTACACTAATGCTATACATCATTTCATTACTATCTCAACTTCAAGAACCATTTCCACAACACCTGATTACTAACAATCCATCAAAAACTAAATAATACCATACCCACAATTTTCATCCCCTTAACACAATGTTCAAGAATATAAATATACATAAATGTCATGATTATGTAATGACAGTAAATTCATCAACTTTATTTCAAAAATCCATAACTCTAACAAATTTATTCACTACTTACTTATTGAAAACTCCAAAAGCTTCAACTATCTTCCAGCCCTAACTCCATACAAACTTACGTAAACCACTGTAAACACTAACCAACTTCTGGTTTTTCTTAAGGCAGAAAAAATACTTAGTAGTAGAGGAAGTAGTGAGGGATATGAAAAAGTAAAGTTAACTCTCAGAAGGAGTTTGATGGAAAAGTCTGCGTATGGGAAGAAATTCGGAGATGATGATACAAGGAAAGAACTTAAGAAAAATAACAAACCCCTTTTTAACTCTTGGATAACTCAAACTTACTTATGAAAAATAATAAAGGCAACTTAACACTTGTCACTTTTCCTAAGGTCTAACTCTAACTAAGTTTCTTTTGAAACTAACTTCGTTAATTCTATCTTTACAATCCAACTATGTCCAAATCTTCTTTTAATCTATTTTCCCCTTATTTTTTATAATTTTCCCTGAAATTTATTCCTAAATTTACCAAAATTCACAAATCTCAGAATTCTACTAACCAATAATATTTTCAACATAAATAAATTCAAAATTCACTAAAATTCCAAAAATCCCAACTCAATTCAATTATACCCAGAATCATTCATGAATGCATGTACATTTATTCATATGCAAAACCTTTACTATTCACATGTATTTGTATGTCATATTATGCACAAGCATGAAAAATACATTTCTAAGCTCTTATTAATCACTCATATTTATTATTCTAGCCTCCCACTGGTGATGGGATGTTACATTAGCAACCAAACTTTAAAGAATCATAGTTATAAATGACAATTACAATCCAATCTTACAAAATCTATCAATTATTTTAAATTAAATCACTTCTCAACCACTAGTCATTTGCTATAGACAATCTTTAAGTCATTGGGAAGCATTTCAAGTGTTTGGTAGTCTCCAATTTCCTTTGATCCATAAGCATGATGTATGGATTTTATGAGTTATTAAATGCAGCCTGATTTTTCTAAAAAATACCTCTATTGAGTGTTCCTTTCAAGTGTTCTAGTTTTGAAAAATCCTATGATTGTGCTTCAACCAATTGCTATACACCAGATAGTTTAGAGAAATTTTGAAATTTTGAATACTAACTAGTCACTTTAATTTTAGTTAAGTTTATATAATACCAATCCAGATAGTTTAGAGAAATTTTGAAATTTTGAATACTAACTAGTCACTTTAATTTTAGTTAAGTTTATATAATACCAATCCAGATAGTTTAGAGAAATTTTGAAATTTTGAATACTAACTAGTCACTTTAATTTTAGTTAAGTTTATATAATACCA
>JAOSBK010000004.1:28958776-28981393 GCA_027568895.1 Erythroxylum shatona
ACGCCACCCTCGCGGGGCACGGACTCGGATATCGCCAACGATATCGGGTTCGGGTCACGCGGGAGTGGGGTGTTACAAGAACACAGCCGTAAGAAGCCCTAGAAGCTAAGAAACTAAGGGTAAAGGCTGCTGAATATGTGATTATTAATAGCACCCTATACAAACGTTCTTATGACTGGCCGCTATTACGCTGCTTGAACGAAGAAGAGGCAGAACGGGCCATGGCCGAAGTTCATGAAGGAATGTGCGGAAATCACTTAGGAGGCAGAATGTTGGCTCACAAGTTGATCAGACAAGGATATTATTGGCCGACAATGAAGAAAGATTGTCAGGATAAAGTTAACCGATGTGAGGCCTGCCAGAGAAATAGCAATTTATCCCATCAACGGACCGAGCAGCTGAAAATCGTGAGTCATCCCATCCCCTTTGCTCAATGGGGAATGGACATATAGGTCCTTTTCCCCTCGGTCCTGGGCAGAAGAAATTTTTGATAGTGGCAGTCGAATACTTCACCAAATGGGTAGAAGCCGAAGCGGTTGCCACCATCACTGAACAGAAAATCGAAAACTTCGTGTGTAAGAACATACTGAGCCGCTTTGGAATGCCTATGGTCCTAGTTACAGACAATGGTCGGCAGTTCGATAATGATAAGTTCAAAGATTTCTGTTACCGACTGAAGATAAGGCTCCAGTTGACTTCAGTGGCTCACCCTCAAAGCAACGGTCTTGCGAAAAACACCAACAAGAAGATAATGAGTGCACTCAAAAAGTGCTTAGATGGACGTAAGACTTGGGTAGATGAACTGGACGAAATGTTGTGGGCATACAGAACGACCCCAAACAGAGCCACAGGAGAAACACCATTCAGAATGACCTTCGGGGCAGAGGCTTTGGTTCCAGTAGAAGTGACACTGCCCAACCAGAGAGTCTCGAATTACCAAGAAGAACGAAATGATGAAGCTCGCAGGGTAGAACTTGTACTTCTCAGTGAAGACAGGGATAGAGCAGCCGCTCGCTCTGAAGCCGTCAGGTAAAAGGCAACGAAGTTCTTTAACAAAAGGGTAAGGCCGAGCCGTATAAAGGTCGGTGGTTATATTCTAAGAAAGGCCGAGGCAGCAGGAAAACATCCTGAAAAAATCGGTCAGACATGGGAAGGACCCTATCAAGTGGTCAAGCAAGCCGGACATGGCTCTTACGTTCTGCATGACACGAACGACAAAATTCTACCGAGGCCTTGGAATTCCCAAAACCTGAAGGCGTTTTACCAGTAGATAAGTTTTATTTCAATTCGTTTATTTCTTTGTATGTAACTAGTGGGTACCTTTTTCCTGGCATCACCAATCAGGTTTTATAAAGGCCCACGTCCTTATCATCATCGATAAAGAGTTCCAGATTTCTTGGCAGAAAAGTCTCGTTATATATCCTACCGACTGGTTGTCATCAACATCGCTCGGCCAGGTTACCACGACCGAATCTTGGAACCAGGCGATGCCAAGAAAACAATCTTGGATCGCTCGGCCTCAACTTCGCTCAGCCAGGCTACTAAGACCAAATCTTAGAACCAGGCGATGCCAAGAAAACAATCTTGGATCGCTCAGCCTCAACTTCGTTCGGCCAGGTTACCAAGACCGAATCTTGGAACCAGGCGATGCCAAGAAAAAAATCTTGGATCGCTCGGCCTCAACTTCGCTCGACCAGGTTACTAAGACCGAATCTTGGAACCAGGTGATGCCAAGAAAACAATCTTGGATCGCTCGGCCTCAACTTAGCTCGGCCAGGTTACCAAGACCAAATCTGGGAACCAGGCGATGCCAAGAAAACAATCTTGGATCGCTCGGCCTCAGCATCGTTGGCCATGAATACGATTTTCTTAAGTCTCACTACCGATCAATAATAAAGAAGACAATGAAGGATAAAAGTAAAGAGTTTTATTTCCTTGAGTATTTGTTCTGGTCATAAGCCCGACCAGATGAGCTTTAAAAGTCCTATTAAGTCATTCCGGCCCCTCAGTAGGGGGAGAAGTATCAGCAGCAAGATCGGCAGGAGTAGTTACGGAGGTCGGTAAAGCAATCGAGACAGGATCAGGGTCCGAAGGAGCAATTGGAGAGACACCCCCATGAGCTTGCTCTTCTTCATCATCTAAACTAAGGTCCAACATCTCATCCGGTAGTGTCTCTACCTCTTTCTCAGCTATCTCCTTCACCTCCTCGAGCGAGAGGCCGAGCTCTGACGGGAGCATCGGTTCGACAAAGTCCTAGAACGAAGGACCATCCGACTCATCTCCATCAGGAACAACAACGCCATGGCAATTTCGAAGGATGGAAAGAACCAAGTCGCAAGCGAATTCCTTGCATTCATCTTGCAAGAACCGCCTCTTCCATCGCTTGATCGCCTCGATCCTCTGCTCTTTGATAGAGCCTTGCAGCTCAAGCAATTTGTTCTCAACCCTTACTTTATCCAGCACCGCTTCGTGACAGTCATGGAGAACTTTCAAGCGAAGCTCGTTCTCCATCTTGGCATTAGCGTTGGTGTTGAGAACTTCCTCCTTCATCTCCTCAACATTATGCTGCAAGGCCTCATTTTTGTGTTGCAAGGCCTCATTTTCGAGCTGCAATGCCTCATCTTTGAGCCGCAGTTCCTTATTTTCGGCCTGCAAAGTTCGGCATCTTTTTCCTGCTCGTCCCTCTCCGCGATCACTCTGCTTTTCACCTCCTCCACCTCTGAAAGTTGCATCCTCAAAATGGTAACCTGGCTAAGGAGATCTTTAATCTCCTGGTCCATCGATCGGGCGACCTTAGCCATCCGATCAAAGCACTGATGCACTCCAGAGGTGAGTGCCAGATTCTACATTGAAGAATTTTGTTAAGAAAAAGGTGGGTGGAGATTACCTCCGCTAAGCCGCGCACAAGACTGGTCGTCATATCCTCATTGCCCAAAGAATCCAGAAACTCTTCATCCTTGGGAGGGATAACCCTCTGGGCAATGTGAAGAGCCACACTGGTGTCCTTAAGCGATACAGTCTTATCCAGACTGATCGCGGGCACCCACTTCTCATAGCTGGGCATCGGCTCCTTCCCCTTACCCTTGTCCAAAGGCGGGGGCGATCGTTCAACACACCGAGCAGTCTTCTTCCTCTTAAGAGGCCGCTCTACCTCCTCCACCTCTTCCTCCATAATAGCTCGACCCTCATCAGCTGATCGGATCACTAGCGCCGTGGACTCGGTAGGCGCAGTTGGCTGAGCGATATCCTGCCCGACCGCCACCTTTTTGCTTTGCTCTTTTATTTTTAAGGAAGGCTCGGCAACTTTACGCTGGGCTCTCGACTTGGAAGCATCAGAGGACGAGGTCAAATTTCTGAGCTTCGCCATGCCTGCACAAGTATAAAAACAAGTCAAAAATCAAAGCTAATATTCATAAAAAACAAGGCAGTTAAATTACGAGGAGTCAACCAAAAGGGGTAGTTTCTCCTTCTAGCCCGTTAATCCGAGCCGAGGGAATAATTGAAAAGGTATTGGCCGATACCCCTCCACGATACCCAAGAATAAGGTGATCGAAATTGTACCGACCGAGCACCTTAATCTGATCAATTACTTCAGACTCCCTTATAGTAAAGGACAGACTAGAAGTGTCGTTCCACCGTTCGGCCAGGGGGTACCTCCACGGCTTGGACTCGAAAGAAGATCTTGGGGGCCTCATGAAGAAGTACTTCGTCCTCTAGGCCTTAATCAAAGAAGCTGTCCCAGCAGGGCGGTACCACGCATCTCTATACTGGAAGTGGGAGATCCCGGCCCCGGCGAGCGAGCTTTGATTCATCCTTAAAAAAAGCCGCAGAATATCGAGCGATGGAGGACACCCAAAATGATGGCATAGCAGGGCGAGACCGTTCATGAACCTCCAACCATTTGGGGGGATCTGGGCCGGCATCAATTTATATACGCGGCATACCTCATCGATGATCGGGGCATAGGGAAGCCTCATGCCACCGATCGAGAAGAAGCTGTCTGAAACAGCAAAATAGCCCCCCATATTGCTGTGAATTCGCTCGTTCTCTGCGGCCAACCTGGGTCCCCAGGATGAAGGGATATTATTCTTGATGACCGATCGGTTCAGCTCCCTTTCGGTCATCGTTGATTGGTCGCTCGGCGGCTTCTCAACGACTCGCCCGTCTATCCGGTCAGCCGCCGCGATTTCTTCATCTGTCTCTACGTCCGGTGCCTCATTTCCCCTTGCCTCCGGCGTCCCCATTGCTTCCGCCGCTATCTCAAGCGACTCGACAGTCTGTAAAGCACTTCCGGCGACTATTTCTAGGTCGAAAGAGGAAGAGGAGGTGGTTTCGTCCCTAAGTCTAGACTCACTCCGAAGGCTAGTAGACAATGTGGTTACTAAAAAGGAAGTTTAAAGGATGAGGAAAGGAAAAAGGACGTACCTAGTTAGGTGATTGAGGTTCGGAGTTTGGATAGCTTTGAAAAGAAGATTCCGATGACTGCAAACAAAGAAATGAAGAGTAGAGAAAGCTAGAAGTTGGAGAACCAAATGCGCAGAAACGGTAGTAAAGGAAGTTTCTCGATTCCAAACGATTATCGAACGGGCGCACCAATCGGAGTTGGACGCGTGACAAAATCTGAGCCGTGCAAATTAGGGTTGTTAGATATCCGGAACGGCGCAGCACTTGAAACGATACGCGCGATCATAAAAACAGCATGAAAGGACATGCCCCCTTTTTAAATTTTGAAATCCGTCAGAAGATACGCGCCGTAAGTAATGATTAAATTCGGCGCCCTAATTAGACGTCCAATCGGATCGATCGGCCCAGTAACGAGCTGACACGCAGGCGAGCCGCATGAATCCGATCGATCGGGCCTATCACGAGCTGTCATGAAGGCGAGCTGCAAGAACTCTACGTACTCCATCGACCCTTCTCCCTGTTTGGACGCGAGGAGTAGGGGGCTTATGGTTGGGTCGATCGTGCTAGGCCCAGGTCCAACTCTAGGATGGCGTGTGGGCCGATCGGCCCATTCCCATGATGTTGAGTTAAACATGACAAAGATGCTGAATTAAACACGTCAGGTATTTGTTATATAAGCTCATTATCTCCTCACGATGCAGGTATGACTCTAATAACCCTGATAACCTTTGTTATTAGCCACAGAACCTACACCAGAAAACTGACTTAAGCATCGGAGGGGCAAGCCGGCGATCAACCTCCGGTGTGCCTTTACTGTTTTTGCAGGTATCTCCTGGTCCAAGCTAATCGAGATCATGGACCCAAACAACGACGCCCAGCCTCAACAGAATCAGACTGAACCACCATGTAATTTCACTATCCTTAATTGACCATTTAATTCATTGCTATGTAATTTCACTGTCCTATATTGGCTATTTAATTCATGGCTATCAATGGTCGACTTAGGATAGTCAAATTGGGACTTGATCCTCTCTCTCATTTCTTGTGTACCAACCTTGTCCCCTTTAATCTCAACCTTTCATTTATGTAGGTCCCATATAATTGGAAGGTTGAGATTGAAAGGGACATGATTGGTATACAAGAAATAAGACAGAGGATCTCAAGTGAGTCAAATTAGAGGTCTGTAACAACCACTTTGGGTGGTGACAATAATAATAACTCATGCCAACTGGGACATACTTTGAGTGTTCTATAAATATCTTTCCAATCTATATTCTACTTCAACGAAAGCAACATCATAAAAATTTGATTTAACTTAATCCATGTTTGCACTCTAAACATTGATGAATATGTGAAGAAGAGAATATACTTTTGTTAAATTCAAAAAGAAACTTCGGAATATATATGAGACGAAGGGGGAACTCGACTGTCTTGGAATATATTACTGGACAACCTTACCATCACACGCTAGACTATAAGTACTGTAGCTGAGAGACGAGAGCTTATATCGCCTCAAATATGATAGGGATATCTTAGTAGCATTTCTATTTTCTATTCCCATGTGTGTTTTAACATATAAATTAATTATTAATTAATAGATTACATAAAAACAGAAACACTGAATCCCAAAAATGGAACTACTAGATAATAAATATATATATATAATATGCATCTAATTAAAATTTTGGTTACAATAATTTAGAAGGTAATGTAAACATTTATAATCACCAAATATAATGTTAAGAACTAGAAATGGAAAAAAAAAAAAAGAATCCAAGAACTAAACTATAGCAATAAACGCAGAACTATATGAAATATTTTTAAAATATTTAAATAATCATTATTTGTTTATAAAATTCAAATAAATTAAAAAATATCAAAGACTATTAGTTATTGATATACTTGGATTATTTTAAATTTACGTGGGATAAAAATTAATTCTAATTTTAAATAAGTATATTACAATAATTTTATTATTTAAAATAATAAATATCTACTTACAAGTCAAGATGAATTTACAAATATCTAATTTAACTGTGAATGAACTTTAAGAAATTTACGTATTTTAAGTATCATTTTGTAATTGTAATTTCTTACAATCAGTAATTATAAATATATAGGTGAAGATTCATGCAAAAGTACAGATATATAGATATATATTGAGCGTGAAAATAAATTTTCATATATAAATAATTCTTAATTTTAATTTACTTCAACCATTTTGAAATTTGTGTTTGTTAGATATACTTTTACAATTTATTTTCAATCTATATATGCATTTTATTTAGATATTTTTCAGAAGCTAATTTGATATATGACATATCCTAATGAAAATAACTTATATTAATTCGAAATAATATTATTAAAATAGTGAGATACAATTTTTTTCTGGATAAAATTTTACAAGACTAAGACTTAACATAAATTTATTGATATTTTCACCATTATAAATAAAAAACATTTACGCAATTGAAACATAATCCAAGAATAATTTGAAGATAATATATATATTTCACTATGATTTGATATGTAGAACTCGATGGTAAAAATAATTTATGTTATGTATCTATTAACAATTTTAAAAAAAAAATAGATACTGTATAAATTATTATGACTAAATTCACTTATAAAATTAACAAACATAAGTTTATTAATTTATTCACCATTAACTACATACAATTATACGTTCAAGATATGATAAGTATTTTAGGTAATATCGATGCCAATATAGTCCATCGTATCAAATTCAGGTGGGTCAAATGGTGAAGTGCATCAGGGGTCTTTTGTGATAAAAAAATTTCATTAAAGCTTAAAAGGAAATTTTGTAGAATGGGATTCAGCGAATCATGTTATGTGGGGTGGAATGTTGGCCCACTAAACATAGACATATAAGAAAATTGTTAATAGCCAAGATGCGTATGCTCCAGTGGATGTGTAACATTATTAGAAGAGATATGGACCGAAATTATGTGGTGAGAGACAAACTACAGGTAGCTAGTATTGCCGACAAGTTTAGAGAAACCAGGCTTAGGTAGTTTAGGCATGTGAGCAGGAGGCACCTTAATGCTCCTGTGTGATGCTGTTAGAAAATAACTCTTCGTGACTGCAAGAGGAGAAAAGAAAAGCCAAACAAGAACTGGAGGGAAGTGATAAAAAAGGATATGATAGATTGTCCCTTACCGTGGAATTGGTCAGAAATAGAAAATTTTGGCGTGCTAGGATACGAGTAAAAGATATCCTTTAAAGTGTGCCAAAATAGTCATGGAAGTTATTGAGAGCCATTTACTGTAAAGCTCTAACCACATATTTACTGCTTAGGAAGTCTAACCCTAGTGTCTAATCTCTCTTTTCTAGTTGCAAGTCGTGAACAAGTCTTTCTGTCCTACTACTTGACTTTTCAACTCTGGTGTATGGGGAAAGATCTCTCAAGGCCATCCGATACCATTGGATTGTTCATACTCAGATGGCTACTGAGCAAGGATCTCTAGCACAACTCGAGACATGAAGAGTCGTACTTTACAGCTTATCAGGTATTAATAGATCTAGGCACCATATCAGGTATTTTATTTTATTTTATTTATCTACTCTTTTAACATATAAGTTTTTTTAACACATATACTCTTCTAACCTGCATCATTTTTTTCATTGTCACATTTTTATGTGGATCTACCGAAAATAACCTCTCTACTAGAAGGTAAACTAGATATAGACAAAGTTGAAGAAAAATGAACAAGGTCATTGGGTAGTGTTTCCATTACTTATGGGCTCTCTCCCTACTCACTCTTATTAAGAGACAATGTTACCACTAGTCACAAAAGATGGATCTAATATCACAATGGGACCTTAAAGGGCACACAGGAAAAGTACGACAACCAATTGGCTAAAACAACACCTTTGAGAAGACCATCGACTAACCAAATGTGGATTGTAGGTTACTGAAGTATTTGGTACATTATTTTGGAAAAACATGGGAACCTTTGTGACTATTAGTAAGTTCCAGTTATGATGGCTCTAAGACAATAAAGCCCTTATCTTCATGCACACACAGCTCTCAACTTTCCTCTTAGGAACCTTACACCTTCACAACTCTCTTTCCCCTTTTAAAGCAATAATTGCAATAGTGCCTACACTCTTTTCCTTGTTAAACTGTAATCTTACAGCATAATTGTTTTAAAAGCAATCACAGACTGTCTTAGACTTTCTAATACATAAGATCCTTAGAAAAGGCAAGTATAGAGCATACTTGTCTCTGTAACAAAACAGATGGTAACATTACTCAAGACTTGAAGTTTTCAGGAGAGGGAGAACTTAGAGAAAATAGAAAACACTCAAACCAAACTTCTATCTAAATTTTCATAACCTTACTTGAGTCTTTATAAATCTGCTTACAATGAAAAAGGAGCCTTACATTTATAAGCAAAGCAAGGGTAAAAGGTAAATCTCTCAAAAAACATACTCATTACAACTTTATAAAAGAAAGTAACTTCAAAGTACAATCATTACACCTTTAACAAAGATACTTTGAAAAAGTAAACAACTTTTCTAAAAAGAAATAGTATGGTGATAAGATGGAATTTTGTACAGTGGTTTATGGGCCAAAAAGATTTGTTTTCATTAAAAGACCTAAAAGTAAAATCCTAAAAAGATGAGTCCCATTATGATAGTTAGGATCCAAGGCATCCAAGGCATTATTTGTCATGAATTGATTGAGGCCATAATTGAAGATTGGATGGAGAGTTAGGATCACTTGAGCTAGTAGTATCAACTTGATAAGTCTTTTGTTGTTTACTAGGATTGTGCTCACTAGTGTGAAGTTTATGCAGGAATTGATTTAACTCATCTCTACTAGGACTGTAGTCTTCATTATCTGGGTTCTGAGTACCCTGAAAGACTGAGTTAAAAGGATGAGAAGGTCTTACAATATTAGAGATTAATTCTTCTATGTCATACTGAGGACTATTGGAACATGGTATATCAACTTCTAGTGCTTCTGTTTCAGCAGGAATGAATTCACCAGGATATGGTCTAATAGAGGTAGAAATGATTGGTGTATTAAGGAAGTAATTTATCTCTTTGAGAAAATCTCTAAGAGATTGAAGCACATTATTTTGATGTCGTGGCCAGTATAATGATGTATAATAAAATTGGACACGATATTCTATGTAAAGGACACTAGGATGTGTTTCTCGATATGGATGATGGAGGATGAAGAAATAATAAGTAGATTGTCAACTAACAGAAGCTTTCCATAGACGATGTTGTGAGATTATTAGAGAACATTGTTTCTTCCATTGATCTAGCGGTTGAAACCACTTAAGAAATGTCCATAACAAAGAAATTCCATTGTTTATGTTACAGAGATGTTGATAAAATTGAGGAGGAGATATAGTAACAACACAAGCATAAAGGGCAAAGAGTGCCCAAAGATACCATAATGTGTTTTCAGAAAGAGGATCACAGAGAAAAGTCACATTAAGGTAAGGTTCTTTAAGGTTAAACATTGTGGGACTTCCAAGAGAGTTTTGTTCACTAAGAAACTGATGCAAATAATAAAACAAACTCATACAAAAAAGTGATACAACTTCAGAAACACTAATGGGTGTACAAGTAATAGTAGGAAAAGATTTCTTTGTGAAAGCAAAAAGAGGTTGACTAGCCATAAAAGCTTGAGAACTCAAAACTTTAAAAGATGATAGAATTGTAACGATATTTGGCTAAAGAGGATATTTATAATGAAAAAAGGATAGGAAAATATCAGTAGGCCAAAGTGATCTGTTTATTAGGAGGCCAAGGTGGATTTTGTCTTAGTAGATTAGATAAACATGAATTATAAGCTGCCATGTATGGTATGAACTCACGAATATAATTAAAAATCACAAGGAATTGTTGTATTTGTTTCACAGTGAGATATTCATCAGCAAAGTGTAACAACTTTTGTGAAATATATGGACCAAGTTGGTAGAATCCATCTTTCAAATGCATGCCTAGAAATTCATTTTCTTTTATGCTAATGATGCTTTTCAAGGTTGAAAGCATAATGCCATGTTGTTTAGTAAGATCCAAGAATTGTTGCAGTAGGGCCTAATATTAGTAATAGGTCTTTGAAAACAAGAGAATGTCATCGATGTAAAAGATTACACTGTAGAGGATAGGCTTATAAATCTTGGTCATTGTTCTTTCAAAGTTATTGGAAGAATAATTAGGCAAAATTGATTGCATCTACTTCAATAACTTGACATCCTTCTTAGATTTGTAAGGACAAGTATGTGCAAAGCATCCTGGTTGTCCACAGAGAAAACATCGATCAACTTTCTTATAATGTTAGGACTTTTTGAAGAATCGAACCATTCTTCTCTTTTTGCCTTTTTTGCTCACATATGTTTTTCTGAAAGGCTTGTAGCCTCCCATTTGTCTAAGGAACTTTCTTCTATGATATACTTGTCGAAGATGATCTTTCTTCTTGTTATGACAATCAAAAGTTTTTTGTTCTTTGCAATTGATTTGAAGATAAGGCTTTTTGCAAGCTTATTTGAAAACTGAATCACCCTTAATGATGTTCTGGAGTAAGGCATGTTGATCACATAACTTATCAAGAGAGGCTAAAGCAAGCTAGTAGATTTCTACAAGGGATATATTAGTCATATCTCGTTGTATAGTGGCCCTTTGTAATTCTGATTGTAGTTAATCTGAAGGGATTAGATAAAAGTATATCAAAGATTAACATCATTCCAACCATTAAGAAGATAGTATCTTTCTGTCATATGTCGGTAATGCTTCTAGATATCACGCTTGTTAAGTGAACAACATTTTATTGCAAAATATTCTTGAGGGATTTACTTATCAATAAGTTGAAAGTCACCAATGAATTCCTTATGAGTTATTCTAAGAAGAGCTCCAGCTGTAGTGACTTGGATATACTGAAGTCTTTGATAGTCATTAATACTTTGCTACCATTCTCGCAAAGTACCAATGAAATGAGATGTAAACTTAGACAAAATATCCAGCAAAGGATTATTCGGTCTAGTCATTTGTAGATCTATCTATGCACCAAATTCATGTAATCGATCTCTCAATTTCCTTGGGTGTAGATCGTCAAAAGTGAACCAAGGTCCTAAAGTAGGCTTTAAGCCTGTACAGTTGGCTGAGTTAGTGTTATTTGTGGTGTTGGTTCAGGTCTGAAAGGTTCAATACCTGTGGATTCTACTTCACTTATTTCTAGTTCAATTTCAGTAGGTCCAGGAATAGTCATCAAAACTTGAGATAATTATGATAGATCAGTAAGTTGTAGTAAGGAATTAGAAAACGGTTTAGAGATCTGTTCAGATGATGACTGAGAGATTATTGCTGAAACTTCAGATGTTGGGACAGTTGCTTCAGAATATGCTTCTGTATTATCTAATTGAGCAAAGGAATCTTCTATAGCAAATTTAGATGTAAGAGTTGCTATGAACTCTATCTGAGGCGCTTTATCCTTCCCAATAAATGAGGTGGAAGGTTGAACTTTTTGTGGAGAAGTAGGAGGTGTATGGATCTGTAACGGTTTACTCCACTAATTAACTGGATTAGACTTAGTATGTGAAGGTGATGGCTTAGGAACCCCTAATGTCTCAAAAACTCATTGCTCAAGAATTTGGTCAGGCTTTGTCTTTGACTTTGACCTTTTAGGTTTTTCTTGAGCTTTCTGAGGATGAACATACTGTCTAATCAAAGGATAGTTGAACTTGAAGACCTTTGAATAGTCAGTTTCTTCTGGATACGTCTAATACGTAGGAGATGGGTATGTTGGCGGAATATTTGGAAATAACGAAGAGAATAAGCCATATATTGTCCTTAACTGTGCAGATTGCATATCGGCTTCCATTTGTTGCACAATTCCTGACATCTTCTAGATTTCTCTAACTTTGGCATCAAAGTCAAGTCCAATATAATTTGTAGCAATATAATGTCGAAGATCAACATCAAGTTGTTGAATTTGAGCTTTGTAAGATTTATACATTTATTAGATCTGCTTAGAAACGACGTCGACTTTACGTTGCATAGTATGAGTCTGTTAACTAATTCCATCCATCTTAGAATCAATTCTTCGAAAAACTTTACTCTGTGCTACTGCATTTGATGTTTGCTAGTTAAGAACTTCATTAGAAGGATTTGATACAAGTGTTCCTTGTGAAGTAATTCCTATAGCTTGAATATAAGGGTTATAGATAACTAGTTGTTTCATCAGTACTCTTGTATATAGAAGGAAAGTCTTCTTCATATGGCTTAACCATCATGCAGGATATATGAGTAGGATTCATAACAGGAACTACTGGCTTAGATTGATAGGTAGAAGATTTCAACATCTCTCAAAGAGATCTGGGTCGGAATCTTTCTATTTGTAGATCAATAGATTTGCTAGAATCATCTAAATATGGATCATCCTTGTGTGGATGATACTGGTGAGAATGCATATAGTGAGGTTTTGGCTTTTTCTTCTTCCTTCTCCTTTTGACATATCATTCATCATCATCATCACTATCTAACTCAGGATTGAGATAGACTTCACAATCAGGTTAGCAGATAAATGGGTCGACATCCTATACAAAATGTCCACGATAATGACTGACATAAGCTAGATCTCCATTAGATTTGAAATAATGGATAGGAGGACCAGATTTACCTTCCGTATATGACAATACGAGCTGGATATTAAATATAACCTCATATGTAGAAGTTCCAGATGGATCTTTATTAGGCTTTGCATAGATGGACTTCACCGTTCCATCTTTTAATGTCTTCAGAATTAGAAGAGTTGTGATATGAAAAGAGTGTCGATGAGGCATGTGGAACACCTTTTGGTAATTGGCAATGTTTTAAAAATCGGGCCAGACATCGAACCGGTTAAAGGAAAGGTTTAAAGTTTAGAGGTTTAACCGGTAGTGAATCGCTATAAAATCAGTATATAATAAACAAGAAGTAAAACTTGTAAGAATAAGTAAAAATAAAATATTTTATTGAAATAAAAATACATCAATGTCTATTATTATATAATGAATTAATAATAAATAAATATGAGTCTAATATAAATATTAAAATTAAAATTAAAATTAAAATTGTATTTCTGAAGAAGATTGTGTTTCATCATCATCAAAAGTTCCAAATTCTCTAACGATATTTAAAAATTCATAAACTACGCTTTCATCTAAAATATTTGTATCAACTTCTTCTACTGCATTAAAATAAATTATAAATTAGTAATGTATGAAATTATTCTCAATTGTAAACTTATAATATAATATAATTTTAACTAAAATATGATCAAAATAAGATATGAACTAACCATCAGTAAATATTCTTAATTCATTCATTGTGACAAATGCATCTTCTTCATAAATCGTCTTGACAAGGCTCTACTCTATTTAAATTTTTTCGGTCAAATTTGAACAACTGCTAATGTTAAAATTTATTTAAATGCCTCAAAATATTAGAAATTAACTTGTAATTTTATAAAATAATAGTTAAATTTGCACCTTTTGCCTATATAATAAATATTAACCAAGATGTAGAGTTTGGCATTGGCATCAATATATGTATAACTAACCAAGTATATATATTTCTTTCATGTTTATTTATAAGCAACGAATATTTTGTGAAAGTATAATTTAGATGATAATACAAAGTTTAATATGTTTATATTTGTAAGTTTCATGAATGTAATTCAAAATGAGTATTAGTGGTGGTGTTACATGTAACCACAAGTAAGAGAGATAATGATTTTCAACTCAAATAAAATAGAGGGCGTTGAGAAGAAGCATGTGACTGGAGCATTTCGTAGGTGGCAATACGATTTATATAATATTTTTAACAAAATTATAGTAAAGTCACGAGGGATACTTGATATGTAAGATTTTTTTTCTCATTTCTAAAGTCGAACTTAGTACTTATATTTGAATTATATATATATATATATATATATATATATATATTTGAATCATAGTAAGGTTACGAGGGATGCTTGATATGTAAGCTTTTTTTTCTCACTTTTAAGGTTGAGCTTAGTACTTATATTTGAATTATATATATATATATATATATATGAAATCATATGCTTCAATAGTTTAAATTATTCATTACAAAATTTTCTTCATAATTCTTATAAATTAATCCAATACCATCTGGCTATAATTACAATCACCCATACTGTAAACAAAGGCTCCTTTGTTTTTAATTTTCATTTACCAATTGATACACACATGTTATAACCAGCATTAAAATGATAATTTGGAATATAATTTTCTTTATCTTTCATATATAAATAAATCTAAATAAAATATATAAAAAATAAAATCAATTATAAATTTCTTAAAAAAATTTGAAAAACTTCTCTAATATTTAAGTTTTAAAAATTAATTCTTAATATTAATATCCATTTACAATATAAAATTTAGTAATATAGAATTAATAATTTTATATAATAACAATTAAATATATTATAATTAAGATTTACTTTACTAGATCTATATTTAGTTTTAAGTCAAAAAAAAGAAAGAAAGGTAAATACCAAAGACCGAGAGTTTAAGATTAATACAGAGAACTAGTGGCTTTGTGTGATCCAACCCACAAATAGAACCACAAAAACCAGTGAGACATTGTTAATAAAATCCAAAATTTTAAAAACTTGATCGGGCCGTTAGGTCCGACCAGAAAAAGATTAAATCGGCCAGTTTTTATACATAAAGGTTCTTAGATGAAATTGAATCGAATTATTGACTGGGTCAAACTTTGACTGAACATTCTGGTCTGATTTTTAAAACTTCAATAAATAGTAACTTTAATTAATTATATCACAAAATCTAATACCAATGTATTAATTATAGCGCATACAGAAACAATCTCAAAAATAAGTAAGTAAGAGAGAATTAAAAAATTAATTGTTAAAATAAAACAGGGGCGAAAGTAACTGAATTCACCATAAAAGGAAGTGTGAATAGTAAAAAAGTAAAAAAGAGGACGAAGAGGAAAGAAGCAGCCGTGAGACGAGCAATAACTAACAAAAAGTTAAGAAAAAAAAAAAGAAATAGATTATTTTGGATATAATTTTAAAAGATAAATCCTAAATCAAATACTTGGAACACTATATATCGTAAATTCTGTCGGACGAGATAAGTTAAGGGAGGTGAGGATGTTATGAGGTCATTCTTTTGGACTATCTGGCCTGCATATACATTCGCGCAATTTTCTGTGGGGGTGTGAATAATGAGTGTTTGTAACTTAGCGTGGAGGATGTTCTTTTGTTTCTATCCAATGCCTGCGTCATTGCGTGTCAGTGTGGGCTCAAAGTTTGAAGCATTTCTGATTTGGTCAGCACCTCTTTTTCTCTCTCTTAATACTGTAGTCTGTAGCTGTAGGCGATATACAGACAGAGTGCTTTTATATAAACAAGAAGCCCTTTGCCTCGATCTAAAGTCTAAACTGACTTTGCTCAAGGTGAAACAACAGAGCCAACAACATGTTCGATGCCAAACAAAAGCTAAAAAGCTTTAAGAAAGGTGACGGCAGAAAGCTAACAGCTTTTCTTATTTCTTTGTGACAACCCCATTTCTCTCTCTCTAAAGCTGAAAATCATACCAAAAACTTCATCCTTTTGTACTGGTAAAGATTCATTTCTCTGACCTAACCAACCACATATAGACTTCAAAATTTCAAACCATGTTAGGCCACTCCACTTTTGACTCTCCGTCGCCTTCTGCTCATCCGCTCCCTTCCCTACGAAACAACGGGGTCACCAACAAGAGGAAAAGAAAACCTGCAGGCAGGCCAGGTAATGTTAAGTTGGAACAAAATTTTCAAAAAGTTGTAAACATGTTAAATTATAAAAGTTCAATTACTTTTAGCAATTAAATTTAGGGGGTTTAAATAACTTACTAGTGATGTTGATTATAATGACTCATCATACATCACTTCCTAATAAATGTAAGTATGTAAAAATAAAATGCAGATCCAGATGCAGAGGTGGTGTCTCTATCACCAAGAACCTTGTTAGAATCAGACAGATATGTGTGCGAGATCTGTAACCAAGGATTTCAAAGGGACCAGAACCTTCAAATGCATAGGAGGAGGCACAAGGTGCCGTGGAAGTTGCTGAAAAAGGAGACACAAGAGGTGACGAAGAGAGTGTATGTGTGTCCAGAGGCAAGCTGCTTGCACCATGACCCTTGCCATGCTTTAGGAGATCTTGTTGGCATAAAGAAGCACTTTAGAAGAAAGCATAGCAATCGCAAGCATTGGGTTTGTGAGAAATGCTCCAAAGCTTATGCAGTCCAATCTGACTACAAAGCTCATCTCAAGACTTGTGGTACTAGGGGTCATTCCTGTGATTGCGGTCGTGTCTTCTCCAGGTAATTAAGTTTTTTAAAACCCTAAACACCATAGGTCTTTATTTATTTTTTCAGAAGAAATAATTTCAACAGTTAGCTAGCATTTAGAACGGCTACTACTACTCTCAGCATGTGTATTATTGTTCTAAATATATTGAAGCAATGTCTTCGTTTAAACGCTGCATGTTAATATCCCCAACCTTGATCCTTATTGAATTTATAATATTATATATGGTCCTTGACAACCCTACCCGAGGAAGCCTCGGTTGCTTCCTCATTTAACCATAATCGCCTACTTTGCTTGTAAAGTAGAATAATATGAATTTAGGCTATCAAAAAATTCTTTCTCCTTTCAGGGTAGAGAGTTTTATCGAACACCAAGATGCTTGTACAGTGAGGCGAGTCGAGACAGAAGTACAAGCAATAGAGCTGATCCGCTCCTCTAGACCAGCTTCAAGCCCTTCAAGTGATGCCAATTTTAGCACAGCACCTCTAACAGAAGTCCCTTTGCCCAGACAATCTGAACCAGTTTCCCTATATCCTGAAAGAAATGACACATCTACAAAATCTACCAAGAATGAACACAATGTTGAATTGCTGCAGTTTCTGCCATGCGAATATTATGCTGCAAATCTTAATCTTTCTATAGGTTCATCTAGTAATCATCTGGGTGAGAATAAGTCAGAGATGGCCTGTTTGGAAAGAAATATAGAGCAGACTCTCAACGCAGCAAAACTGAAAGAACTAGCTAATGAGCAACTGAGGATAGCTATGGCGGAGAAGTCCTATGCTGAAGATGCACGGGAACGAGCAAAGAGACAAATTGAGATAGCTGAGCTTGAATTTGCTAATGCTAAAAGGATAAGGCAGAAAGCTCAAGCTGAAGTAGAGAAGGCTCAAGTTTTGAGAGAACAAGCTAGGATGAAGATTAGCTCTACCATTTTCCAAATCACTTGCCAAGCTTGCAAGCAACTATTTCAAGCATCTGCACATACGCCGGCGGCACCAGCCGATGAGTCCTCACTTGCCACGAGTTACATGTCCTCAGCTACAATTGAAGGGGACGAAGAGTGACATGGAAACTGCTTCCTGCAGCTTTGCTCAAAATCAACTTAAGTGCCATTTTAATTTGTTGCTCCCACGCTTCATTCTTTTTTCTTTCTTAGTTGGATATCAATAATTTAAAATTTGTTTGCGCTTTCTGTATGAGAATTAGGTTACTTTTCCGATTATTGATGTTCTTAAAAATGGATATATGCAACTGTTGTTGGAGTCAATTTGATTTTGAAAAATATTAAAGGTTAGACACTATTATGAGTTTATACAACAAAATGGCCCACGAACAAAGAATCCAACGATTGAGACCACACTGATTGCATTCAGAGACAGGAAGTCGATGCCCTCAAAATCATCTTGATTTGAATATTTTTAAACATGACATATGAAACAGTAGAGAATTAATGTCTTTATTTTAGAAGTAACTCACCCTTGTTCCTTTATTGTTAACCACGATGTAATGCTTGAGGTCGGATTATTTACAAATTACAATACATTTTTTAAAAGAAAGATAGCCGCAAAATCTTAAAAGCCAAGAGTACAATTAAATGTTAATTACTAATTTATTATTTAATTATTTATTCCATATAATAGTTTTGCTCGACTAGAAGTCCTCTTCAAACTGTCTTTTCCTTTTTCTGAGTGTCGTCAAATTTTAAAGAGCAGCAAAAGGGTGTTGTACTTATTGCTGTCATAAGTGCAAAACATAAACGATTTATTCCATCTGTCACTTGGTTCAACTTAAATGTAAGCTCACTGATGGCTACCTTGTCATTTGGCTTGAAACCATTACCCATGTGTTTAAAACTATATGTATGTATAGATAGACATATAGGGTCCTGCTCCTGATCCTGCTCCTGCTCCTGCATGAATGATGGAGGGTCCCTGACTTCAAATTTAATTAAAGATATTAAAAAATTTATACTTTTTTTACTGGGCGAAAACGTCTTAATTTATTACAACTGTCCAGCCACTAAATTAAGGTTACTGGAGAATCCTTTCTCTTTGCTTTGCGCGTTAATTAGTAACTGTGTGTGAAAGCTAGAGGAGGTCAAAGGGACATAGGTTTAGACTTGGGATATATCCATGTTGACAATGAGATAGCCCAATTTCCTAATGCTTAATGCATGACAAATGGATTATATGTCCCAATGTCTATACTTTGGTGGGTTGGAAGTAATATTGAAATTTTGTTTGATTGTTATGGTCCAAGATACATAGTACGCGTTCATCTAGAGAGTTAAAGAGTTGGAAGACCAATTCAAACGAGGCTGACCCCAAATTCCATCAAGAAATTCCAAAGCGACAAAGAGGTTTGGGGAGGGAAGGGTAATGTCATTATCATTGCATTTGTGTCGTTTAAAAAAAAGGCATGCTTTTCAGTGCCACAGTTGAAATGTTTTGGACAGGCATTGGTCGCTCTCAACACAAACGAAACAATACACCACAAACTCTAAGGGATAGAGATCCGCTATCTCCGGACAAATGCGATTACCTTATCGGAGTCAGGGGACTTGGAAGAACAGCACTGTCATGCCTTTCAATTAAATCCTCTGAAACAATTAATTTTCTGACTATTTCTCTTTTTTTCTGTGGTTAAATTTTCTTTCACAGATTTATCCAAAGCAAAAGCGAAACGACATCTGTGCTTCGCTTTTCTTTTTTTATTTAATTTAACGTCCTTTTACAGAACCACGTGTTCCTCTTTTTTATCGCCTTTTATTCTCATTCCAAATGTTGCAACTTTAGAACTTTATCATTTTGAATTAACCATTGTTTGCTTTAATAACTTCAACTTTTCTTGTGATTTACAAACACACTTGTAAATAGACTTGGCCTGACTACAGGCCAGGGTGGACTGTGGCCTGACAGATTGAGATAGGTCGGCCTGTGACTGCCCCGATTGTCCCGTGCTCGACCTACTATAGTTTAAAAAAAAACATAAAAAATGACTTCGTTTTTGAAATAGAGGTACTGCCCAACCTTGGCCCGTGGCCCACTCATGGCTCGGCCGGTCAAAATCAGACCGGCCCACATTTGACATCCCTATTTACATAATTCTATATTGGGTACAACTATTATGTCTGGAATGGATATATGATTTGAACAACAATTATAAAATTATCTTTTGATTTCAATATGGTTTGGTTGATTGAAATCTTCATTCTATTCCTGATCTTATTCCCTTATTTAGTTAAAGAAAATATACAAAATATATAATCTAAGGGCTTATTTATTCCTTGAGTCTAAGGAATAAGTAAACTCATCATTCTCCTATCTTTATCTATTCCAAGTAAGTTGAGAATAAAAATGAGAACTTGTTGGACAAAAATATCCTTAAAGAATCTATATAAATACTTAGCTATAAAAATATAATAATAAATATAACAACAATAACAATAACAACAACAACAACAACAACAACAACAACAATAATAATAATACCACTACCACTAGTAGTAATAGTAATAATAATAATAATAATAATAATAATAATAATAATAATAATCAACGATGACGACGACGACAATGTTAGTGTGACTAATAGATATTTTAGTTTTTTTATTAGCCATCTTTTGTCATTTCAAAATTATGTTTCAAACTAAGCATTGACATTACATCATCTTTAGAAATTCTTAGGAATAAACCAAACTAAATAATACATATTTTATTTTATTCTCCATCTATTATATTCCTAAAGAATCATCATTCTATTCTTTATCTATTCTTGCAATTAAATCAATCTCCCTGTCAAAGTTTTAATTCATTTAACTCAAGTAGTGCTTGAACTGACTCATTTGATAAGGCAACTCATTAGAGCGAGCAAATGTAAACATAGAACGTCAAAACACATTTTCTTGCATATGTAAAAGTAGAACATTAAAACACTAGTTTGGAAAATATAAATAATAAATGTTATAAAATGATTTAAAAAATAACATATAAATTATAATTTGAATTTGTAATCGATAATTTTAAGTTAAATTACTCCAAAAATTATGATAATTTTAAATATAAGTATTGCCCCTTACACCTAATCAATCATAACATACTTGTGATATATTAACACCTAATATGAAGAGCTCAAATATATAGATCTACCACCAAAACAAGGTTAAATTAACATATTTATTCTCACAACATAAAAATAGGGTTAATTATAAAAAAAATTTAAACTTTGCTCAGTTTTTCAATTATAACCCCAACTTTAAAAAGTGACAATTAAACGTTCAAACTTTCAATTTTTTTCAATTCTATACTAACATTAGTTTCTCTTTTAAGTTTGTTAACATAGCTTGCCACATGTCCAAAAATCTAATTATTAATACACTTCAGTCAAAATTAACACAACAAATGCTGATTAGTAAAATGACGTCGTTTAATCACATAACTAAACGATATCGTTGTTTAAAAATGACCTAAATCAGTTCATGAAACTTGACTATCACCCCCTTCATTTAGTTTGTTCTCCCGACTCTCACCTCCTTATTCTTATGTACTATTTCATACTTTGATCTTGTGCTCACAAAGGCCTTCACAGGTAACGAAACGATAAGGCTTCCTTATTGTTATGTACTATTTCACACATCGATCTTGTACTCACAAAGGCCTTCATAGATAACGAAGCGATGAGGTTGCATAAACTAAAAACAAAGGAGGTGAGAGTCAGAAGAACAAACTGAACGAAGGGGGTGAAAGTGGGGTGTCACAAACTGATTTAGTTCATTTTTAAACAATGACATCGTTTAGTTATGTGATTAAACGACACCGTTTTATTAATTAGCATTTGTTGTATTAATTTTGGGTTACGTATATTAATAATTAGGGTTTCTGGACATAAAGCAAGCCATATCAGCAAACTTAACTGAGAAACTAACATCGACTTAGAATTAGAAAAATTGAAACTTTGAGTTTTTACACTACAAGAAAATGATGGAATAGGGACAGAAATTTACAGATTTCGTCTATAAATATCGACGGTCCGTTGGTGAATGTGGTTGTCTACCAATTTAAAAACTAACCAAAACAGCATCATTTTGAAGTTAACCAAAACGACGTCATTTTGGTTAACGTTTTAATCCCTCAGACCTCCTTCCTCCTTCCCATTTCTTGCTCCAAGCTTCATTCTCCTCCTTTTCTTCTCCGACGACGTCTCTTCCTCCATTGCCGCCGTTGCTGCCGTCCGACTGCCGTGTTGCTGGTTCACCCATCCTCGCCGGTGACATCCTCTGCTCCGGTGGTTCCATCTGAAGGTAAGGTCGTTGGTTTCCTCTCCTTCCTCCACCGATGAGCATAAATTAGTTTTAGGTTAATATTAATTTGTTGTTTGATTTAAATTGTTAGTTAGTGAATGTGAATGAATGGGTTTGTGTTTGTTGTAGATTAAGGGAAAAAAATGTGGGAAAGTTTGTTGAATTAGGGATGAAAAAATTGGAACACACCAGGTATTTGACAAAATGCCTATAGGTGTTTAGGACGTAGTATTGGTGTTGAATTTGAAAATGTAGTATGAATTTTTTTTTTTTTTAAAATAGCTTATGATGTTAAGATGGCTATAAATGTATTGATAATGATTATGTATAAGATTAATTATTTATAAAGAAATTAAAGTTATAATATGTTGTATATTTTTTTAATTTGTTTTATTAAAGTTAATAATTTCAAATTAAGTATATATTTGTTGAATTATTAACTCCTATATCATTTATAATGTATATATTGTCAAGATAATTTCAAATTTATTAAAGTACTTATTAATAATTATTAAATGAAATTACAAATATTAAATAAAGTTAATATC
>JAOSBK010000004.1:28983403-29009894 GCA_027568895.1 Erythroxylum shatona
ATTTATAGTCTTCGTCTTCAACTGCTTCTTGATTCTTGATTCTTGCTTCTTTCAAGAAACGGTTATTCAGTTGAGTTCTGTAACTAACTCAAACTGATTCTTGATTCTGACGTGATTTTCTTCCGTCTGCTTTCCATCGTCTGCTTTTCCTTTCGTCTGCTTTTTCAATCGTCTGCTTTTCATCGTATGCTTTTCTTCCATCTGTTTTTCCTTTCGTCTGCTTTTCCTCCTTCTGTTTTTCATCGTCTGCTTTTCTTCGTCTGCTTTTTCTTTCGTCTGCTTTTCCTCCGTCTGTTTTTCCTTTCGTCTGTTTTTCCTTTCATCTGCTTTTTCTTCCGTCTGCTTTTTCTTCGTATGTTTTTCTTCCGTCTGCTTTTCTTCGTCTGCTTTTTCTTCGTCTGCTTTTCTTTTCGTCTTCTTTTTCAATATAGTTTCCGTCTGCTTTTCATCATTATTTGTACTTCATCAAAATCATTTATGTAAAATCATTTTGGCTTAACACACACATCACCAAACACGCATACACAGCACCTCACAACCAGCTGGCTCACACCTACGCCTGCATCTCTTGCGCCCAAACCATGCACCACGCCGCCAGCCTCTTAGTTTATTTTTTTGTGACAGATTAAGTTTGTGTGCTGCCAAAACCCTTATGTATAATGCTCTCGTCCAAAACCTATTCTCCCACATTGTCGCTTTTGCTCTTTCTTTCCAAACAACATTGCCTATCTCTTTTGTTGTCTCAATACGTTGCCGTTTCTGGTGTATTCTTCAATGTCCCACTGCTGTCGTTTCCTTCTATCCTACTTGTGTTTGGACTATTGTTTTATGATGTGTGTTTCTTCTTTGACTTTGTGGATCACTCTTCTTAATCTTTCTGAGCTCTAATTTTTTCAAGTACCTTATAATAAAAATTACAAATAAAGTAGTATCAATTGTCCAAAAATTAATTTATCACAGTTAAATCAAGATACGACAATTTTTTGTCCCTATAAATACAAATTAAATATAAGGTACAATAATTCAATTAATATTCAAATAAAGCCATAAAGACCAATTTAGTGACAAAAACCAATCCAAATGACATGAAAATATATATGAACAAATGAGTTTGTCAATAATTCTTACATTTTTTTCTTTAATTTACCGGTAATTCTTCCACTTATATTTTAATTGTTTATTTCTTGTATCAAAAATTTAAAATTATCCGTGGATACATAAAATAATTCGTATAAATTTTTAATATTATTTTACCCTATGTGACACACCACCACCACTCAAGGATCACAAAACGTTTTCCTAATTGATTGAAATTAATTGGTCTCAAAATAGTTAATAATACATATCAACTTGTTTGAAAAATAAGATAATATTAGTATCAAGACAAACTTTAGAAGAGCTCTTAAACATTAATAAAGATGGGACTTCATTCTTGGTTTAGACATGACTACCTTATTATTTTTAAAGCAAGTTTCTAAGAGGTGAGAAGCTTTCTCATCTTTTCATAACTTTTCGTATTGTTGATTGGACAAGGATTATTGAGCTTTATTATGTACATGTTATAATTAATGCCAAGTACATATACATGTATTGACACAAATGGAAAAAAAAAAAAAAACAGTATCACAAGTTTGCTCATATATATGATTGGCTTCAATTTGTATGCATGATGGACCATGAAGATTGATATTTGCAAGTACTAACTTCTGAGACTCAATTTGACCATAAAAAGAATGTGTGTATTTTCATAAAAATGGCTTATTTTCTTTATCTTTTAATTCAAAAGTATTAAACCATGACCCCAAGGCTTGCAATGTTTTGATGGGTAGGTGGATTTGATAGAATCTTTGAAAATCCAAATCACGAAGGACTTTAGTTAAAACTTCAATAAAAATTGGTATTCTAATTTAACGGAGAGTACCTAACTCAAAATCGACGGTATCATTTTTCCTTACCCTACTCCAGCTCTCAAAATCGATCGATATGACCATATTATTTAATTAATTGGTCAAGTTCAACCTGCTCAATTAATTAATGGCACGTTAATTGTTGGTACAACCATTAGGCCTTGTATAATGTGCCAGCATTTCCCATTATTTAGTTGTTAAATCTAGCGTTACAATACTTAATGATTGACATATTAGTTTATTTTATAAAACAATCATTCTAAAACAATCCACCTTTAATTAAATTATGAAATTCATCGTTTTGCCGATTTCATGACTATTAAAAACTAATAACGCTCAAAGTATTCTTGCTCACATTAAATTATTTATTAATGTGTAAAATATTTTAAACAATACTAATTATAATACTTAAGAAAATCACAACCCATCCTTAAATTATTCGATTTCACCGTCCTGTACATTACTTTAACATCCCACATGCAGCAGCCTCTCTCAAAACATTGGCTTTATATGGTTGAATTTTCTCGTCATGTGTCTTTAACCTTAATAATTATACATGTAAAGAAATGAAAAGTTTATATTATTTATAATAATTTATCTTCATATCATATACAAGTATTAGTATTTAGTAGTTCCTAAAAAAATTATAATCGATATTGATTTAGTTTCTTTTAATTTATCGGGAAAGTTACATGATAAGTTGAGAGAAGTTTGAAATGTGATTGTTACAGTTCATCATAAATCTACATTATTAAATAAGTGATGAGGTAAGAATTTTTAGTTTTATCTGAAATTAATATTTTTATTGTAAAAGGAATATATAAATAACTGATTTTGCAATACACTACAAGAAAAATATCGTTTAGTGACAGATATTATCGATGGAAAACCTAAACATTCTGTTGGCAAGATAATTTAGCGACGGAATTTATCGACGGACTAAAGCATCATAAAAATGGCCGTAGGTAATAATTTCTTATGAATAACAGATTGTTCGTTGGTAAATTTATCAATAGATAATTTATGTAACCGTCGGTTTCACCGACGGTTGTTTGTGCGATCAACTATCGGCAAATTTCTGACGGTCAAAATTTGTCCATCGGCAAATTTACAGATGGTATTAGTTATTTTGTCAGTAATTTTATTATAACATTACCGACGGTTATGTATATTCCATTAGTGAGCAAACCGATGGCTATTCTGTAGCAAATCTTGTTTGTAAAATTGGCGACGAAATTGGTTATTCCATATATAACTTATTGTCAATATTACCAACAGGTTGTTTTTTTTTGTCAATAAATAGAATTGATTTTACCGATGCACTTTTGTTTTTCCATCGGTAAATTAACAGAATTTTAAAAAAAAATCCTATCATTAAATTTTATTTGATGATCTTATAGTTGATACATAATTTAAATAACTATAAATTATCTGTGCATAATATTTTGATTTCCTATACATTGAATTTGTTTAAACAGAAAGTTGATTAATGATATAAAGAAAAATTATTTTAATTGATAATAAAAACATTAAATTATACATAATAAGTATTTGTAATTCAAATGAAATGACTATAAGTATACTATTAATTTGGTGACCACGGATGCTCTGTTTGCTACGATGAGGTACTGCCCATCCCCTTCAACTTATTCATCTCATTATGGAGCTAAATTATATACTTCATCAACCGTTGCAACTGAGTTGCTAACGTTTTCACTGTGTTTCGAAGCTCATAGACTTCTTTGGTTGTTGACCGCTTACTAGATATTATTATACTGAACGTGGAAGATTGCGAATAACATGGGTTCACAAATGAACCTAAGCTGAATGTCATTCCACTACAATCTCTACCACTCACTACATGAAGATAAGTTTGAGTCTCATCAACATCTTTAGACTGCTAAGGCTATCGTTAAATGTTTTTTTATATTTGGTCCTAGCAGTAGGCAATGTTTATATTAGTAAGTGATAATTATTAAGCATTAGTATCAAACCATAAATTTCACATACATTCTATATCGGGTGTTGACGAATGTCACACTTTCATGCTTTTTAGTTTGAGTGTGTAAAAAGAGCTGACGAGGCATAGGCCTGATGCCTATAGACTTTTCTTATATAAGAATAAAATGTTATAAGTGAACTAGAATTTATAAAAATTTTAGCAGAGTTTCTTCTAGTTTTATGATATTTACCCTATGTTAAACAAAGAAAATAACTCAACAACACAGTCATATATGGCACCAGATATTTATAATATTATAATTATGTATAATACATATATTTTCACTTCAATATTAACACATCAATTTAAAATGATATACAGCAAAGTAAAACAATCATAATATAAATGTAAAGTTTAGATAGTTACAAGTCTCTGTGCATACTCGTGGTGGGTAATAGATCCTCCTGTATGTACGTAAAGACTCTCTCCCCTCGTCCTTCATGTCTGTTGGTAGAATTACGCTCTAAAATGGACATTGCCTCATGTAATGTCTAATACTACTGCCAACGACTTCATATTTGTTCAGAAATATAAGGCAGTCGTACATCAACCTTATGTATCGCACCAGTAACATGTACATGCTCATCTCTCCTATAATTTATTAATGACCGTGTCAAATTCATAATCTTAAAAAAATTCTTTCTGAAACAAAAAGAAAAAACATTCGATAAATACTTATAATATAATAATATTTATCTAATTAATATATAAAATAAATTAAAAAAGAAAATAATATTTTTTTACCTCAAACTCCTGATAGTAAAATTCCTTTATGGCCTAAAAGATATTCTTCCATACATAACCCTCAAGATCAATCCTCTCCTTGAATTTGGATGTCATGTTTCTTAAGCACAGTCCAAACAGAATCAACCTCATATAAAAACAAATAATTTTATAACATTTTAAAATTTAAACCTATAATTTAATTATAAACATATAGTGTTTCATGTATTTTTACTTACAGATTATTGACAATTGTGATGCAAGTTCTTCCATCATGTCCCTCAGCTCCAGGTTGGTGGCCGTCTCCTTTATCCGCATCGTTTACCCCTGATATCTCTATTGCTATAAGGGTAGTGGATGATGTAGGGGTGGTGGATGGTGTAGCAGCAAGTACAGATGGTGATGCCTCATATGTAAGTGTAGTAGCTAAAAGGGGAGGAGGTGACTCAATTTCAGCTGCAGAATGTGATGCTTCACATGGACAGTAAGGAGCTTCAAATCGTTGTTTGAACCTTGGTCGTATTATATTCTGTTTTCTCTTTGGTGGCATATTTCAACTTGAAATTCATATTTGATTAATTTTCTAGAAATATAACAATTTGAATTCAATATCTTACATAATGTATTGAAAAGGAAATAATTGATTTGTTACATAAAATATTCAATTATAAACACAAATTAATCGTTATCATCATGTAATTGTAAACCAAAATCATCTTCTTTTTTTGAAAAATTAGAATCAAAGTCAGGCTCCTCTTGAAATCTTTACCCCTCGTCTTCCTCTCCAGATGAAATTTTAATTGTTCATTAGATGGATCATTCAAAGGTTCATTATCATCATATGTGACAGATGCATTTATTTCATAAACATCTTCCTGAAACACTTCATTTTCAATTCTCTGTTCTCCTTTTCCATGTGATTCAAAACAACTATAGGTTTAACTTTGCAAATGATTAACCAATTTGACTTATCTCGTTAAAGTTGGGAAAAGGGACATAATACAGCTGAATAGCTTGCATTGCCATCACGAAAGGTTTAAATTGTCTAAATCTTCTTCACTTGTTGATTTCAACTAGATTGTATCGGCTATGTACTTTTCTACCAACATTTTGAGTTGGATCAAACCAGTCACACTTAAATATCACACTTCGCTTTATTGGCAATGCAGGGTACTCAATTTCAAGTATCTCAATAATTTTACCATAGTAATCCATCAATTCTTCCTGTATGTAAGCTTCACTATTTGTTGTTGCCATACTATGACCCTGATATTCTATATGATATTTGTATCCATTAACGAAATACACTGGATACGATTTAACAATTCGTAAAGGCCCCTTCGCAAGATCACATATGAACTTGTTTTCTATTCAATTTTCTAAGGCCTACACAAAAGAAATTATCATATCAAATAGTATAATGTCATTTGATCACTTAAATCTTATAATTCAATCATTTCAATATTTGTAAGTGAAAACTTACATATTTCTCAAACCATTGAGCAAAGTGTCTTCCAACTTCTTTATTGATATCATCTTATGTTTAGTTGGGCATTAGCTCCCGTAACAATTCCTCGTATAATCTAAAAACATTATTATGTATTTCAGTTATGAATAACACTAAATTTTAAAACCCAAATAATCAATTTCAACTTATTGCACGAAAGGTTGAATCTCTTGATAGTTCATTAAGATGTAACCATGGGTAGCCTCAATTTCTTCCTTTGTTAACATTCTTCTTATTAAATGTCCATATGTTCACCCAGGATATGTGAAAATGGATAAGTTACCATCAGCATCACTCGTTCCTCCCCCATCGTCATTACGAGGAAATTTTCTTTTTCTTGTGTAAACATGTAGCTCAAAATAATGTGAACAAAATGTACTAGCTTCCTCCACTAGTAAGCATTACATATCGAACCTTCAACTCTAGCCTTGTTTTTGATATCTTTCTTCAAGTTATGCAAATACCTATATTAGCGAATATGGTTATTACAATTTAGTTGTTAAAATATGTTATTACTTCAATTACAATCATTTTTTTAATTACCTCTCAAACGAATACATCCATCGATATTGAACTGGACCGACTAGTTTTGCCTCGTGTGCTAAATGCACATGTAGATGCTCTATACAGTCAAAGAAGCTTGGAGGAAAAATCCCTTCTAACTTGCACAAAATTACTGGAATTTCCCTTTCTAGTTTTTCCATTTCAGCCAACTTGATTTCAAATGATGCTAAACTTTTGAAAAACAAACTTAATTATGTTATTACTTCTCCTTATTTAGTAGCAACTCCCGAAATGAAATCAGAATTAGCCTTTTCATAAACACATGACAATCATGACTTTTCATCCCAAATAATTTGTACTTCCTAATGTCCATACACCTTGCCCAGTTTGAAATATAACCATCGGAAAACTTGAGACTTTTCAACTTTGACTTAATATTTCCTTTTGTTTTTTTATCCAAAGTGTAACATGCTTTCGGATATTTACTGGTGCGAATGTAACTCATTCCTTCTATTAAAAAAGTTACAAATCAGCTCGTGATTTTGCATTGTTTTTTGTCCTCTCTTCAATGCTCATTATAATATTGAACAAATTGTCAAAAATATTTTTTTCAATATGCATTACATCTAGATTATGATGTATCAAATTAGTTTTTCAATATGGTAAATCCCAAAAAATGATGCGAAGATCTTTATGTAACTCATTCCTTCTATAAAAAAAGTTACATATCAGCTCGTGATTTTGCATTGTCTTTTGTCCTCTCTTCAATGTTCATTATGATATTGAACAAATTGTCAAAAATATTTTTTTAAATATGCATTACATCTAGATTATGATGTATCAAATTAGTTTTTCAATATGGTAAATCCCAAAAGATGCTTCATTTTCTCCAACCAAAGTTTTTACTAATGCTTGTATTAACTTCATCAGCTTCAAATTCTGTAACTTTCAGCAAACCTAATTCCTCAATCTCTTGCAAAATCTCTTCACCAACTTTGTGAGGACGAGGAGGTATTTTTTCTATCTTGTACTTAATGAACTTTTGTTTATTGCATCTAAATGGATGATCTGGAGGAAGATATTTCGTGTAGTTGTTAAACCAACATGGTTTTTCCCCCGATTGGAAGATAAAACACACCAAAATCATTGCCATAATAAGGACAAGCTAATTTTCCTGTTGTGCTCCATCCAGGCAACATGGCATATGTCGGAAAATCACTAATGGTCCACATCAAAGCCACTTTCAATACAAAATTTTGTTTCAGAGACACATCATATTCCAAATGATGTTGCAAATTAGATATCAATGGTTGTAAGAATACATCAATTGGATTTGTAGGTCTTGGCACAATCACTGTAAAGAACATATATGCCTCTTTTATACACATCCATGGAGGCAAATTATAAGGAGTAATTATGATTGACCATGATGAATATTACTGGTCGAATTGGCTAAAAGATTAGTATCTATCAATCAACAATCCCTACCTACCATTTCGACTTTCAGTTGCAAACTCATAATAGGTGTCATTGAAATGTTTCCATGCCAGTGCATCTGATGGATGACTCATTATTCCATCTTCCTGTTCGTGTTCATTATGCCAACTCATGTGAGATATAGTAAAATCAGAAGTATATAGTATTTGAAGTCTCGGAGTTAGTAGAAAATAATACATCTGCTTCTAGGGTACTAATTTCTATTTCAAAGAATGTTTTCTAGGCTTGAACCTAGATTGACAACAAAATTTGCACTCTTGTAATTCCACATCATCTGCCAATACAATATACATCTCAATTTGCAGCAATTAATTTTTTTCAACAGGCAAACCAAGACCTCTAATAAGTTTCTTTATATTATAAAAACTATCAACCATTGTATGATTAGGAGGCAATGATTCATTATACCATTCAAGAATTTTATCAAAACTACAATAAAAAATATGCCCTTCAGACTTTATGTTCAATATTTGAGCAATTGAAGACAATTGAGTCATTTTCTCACAATTTGGCCATAATTCTTGGTCAGCTAAGTGTAGTAACTCAAAAAACTATTTTACATATGAGTTTGGTTCTTCTTTAATATTTTCCTTAAAAGTATAACCGACTGCATCATAAACCATTTACATGTAAGGATTTTGCATTGCTTCCATATTATTTGTTCTAAATCCTATCCCCCCTTCAAACTCATTTAAGTTCACAAATGATTTTACTTGATTAGCTCTTGAGGTGCTACAAATTAATGGTTCCTTATATCGTGTTCACTCAAAATAATTGAGGACAAGCTCTTTTCTCAGCAACTGCCTATTAACTTCATCAATAAGAAGGAAACGAATGTATTTGCACTTTTTACATGGACATGTGATCTTTGGGTCGTCCATATATACAGGTTGAGAACATGTATAATGAATAAAAACTTTAACTCCCTCAACAAACTCACGATTAATGAAACCATCGACTGTTAATCGTCTATACATCCAAGATCTATCAACATTACTGATTTATGCAAAATTGTTAATTTTAAACAGTGATTCCATATTTAGTATCCTTCATGTTCCCCAAAGTTTACAGAACATCTAAACTTTATATAACATCCCCTAAATATTAACCAATTGAATTAATCCCCAAAGTTTACACCTGTAAATCAAGAAAACAAGTTCTCGTTGTGACTTTTAGGCTCGTGGTACTTTTTACCAATAAGCCTCATGGGAGCTGCATCACAAATTATGGGTTAAGGTTTATATGTTAAGATAAAAATTATTTATTAACTGAAGATCTATTTTTTATGTTTGTAATAATAAATGTTAGAAGAGATTTCAAAGATGCACTTAAAGATGTGAAAGGGAAAAGCAACAATTGCTTGATTTGGTACGGGAACATAAAATGAATTACTTAATTTTATAAAGTTATAATTTTTAATTGAATGGTTTAGATATTGTTATTGAAATTTAAAATTAATGTTAGAAGTTTGATATTTAACCTAAATTAATTATGTACTAGTAATAAATATAATAAATAACGATAAAAATATGAATACTTTGATTAATACATTATTGTAATGTATTCAAATTATCTAATATGTTTAGAAGAAAATTATTATTATATTAAAAAGATGCATGTAAAGATTCACACATAAAATGTAAAGAGAACCTAATTATTTCAGAGAGCATCAATGAAATAACCTATTGACAAAATTTAGATATTTGGAACTATAAGTCAAACCTATCCTATATTAATTCATTGATACAATGAAGTTCGTACCACAAACAAGTTTCGGTTGGTGCAGGTCATTTACATTAAAAATTCAGGAAGTTCAAACCGCAAACAAATACCCAAATTAGACCAAGTACACAAAAACCTAGTAAATAACAAAACTCACTTACCTCAACCGACACGCAGAAGAAGTCACTAAAGCACATGAAGGAAGAAGATGACAGAGCTAGAGTGAGCTGACGACCAAAGAAGATAACCAAAACAAAGCAAAGAAGACAATGAATTTCAAAGCAGTACACAAATTGATATAAATTCATGTTCAAAAGTTTTAGTTATAGCATTTGATTGTCGCCATGTCATGTAAGAAAATCCAGTCATTTGCCTTTCAAAACGTAAAAAGGATGATGAAAGTTCTCTTTTCAATGAAGTAAAAAGATGCAAAATGACTATGCTGCAAAATATAGAAGCAAATACAAACTCAATTAAATTGTGTGGAAAATCATTGTTGACATTGTCAACAAGCAAAGGAAATGAATACCTGCTGAAGATTCTCTTCAATCTCCTTGAAAATAGAAATACTGCCAACAAATGAGTTCCTATAACCAAGTAATGATCAATAAGATCTTAGCCAATAAAATTACAAATCTATCCCATACAAGACCTAACTCTTGTTCCATGCTATAAGTTGCAATGTGAAAACATAAATATTTATGATATTATCACACAAACAAAGCAGTCTAACATTGAACACTTAAGAAATCGAGGCCACTTACACATATGGAGGGAATGCACTATATCTATATGGAAAGGGTTATTTCTTATATATTTTGTTATCTACTTTTCTATTTTAACATGCAAATCCACTATAACTTAATTCGACTATCAAAAGAACTCTCATTCTTGTACTTAACTAAGTCTTAAATAATTACACTACTACTACACACTATCGGATGCAATTGCTATTAATAGAGATCTTTATTTCTATTATAAGGACTTTACATCTTATCGTAATACAAATTTTATGAGTCATTTTTAGTTAAATCTTTAAAGGAAGCTTAGAACTACTCTTCAATTTAGTTCCTCACACCATCCATAATATGAGGATTTCAACTGAAGTTTGAGTTTATTAAGGGTCTTAATAAAAGGGAACATTCAATAATAGGATCTTCAATTACCCTGAGTAAAGGCCTTCAATTAGTTTCAAAGCAAACCATGAGTAAAAGTCATGTATGCCTTTAATCCTATTAGTTTACTAGATTTGACTCCTATTTCATTCAATCATTCTTTCAAGAATGATGATGCAAAAAGGGCAAAATATATTAATTGTTTGCATGACAAGGTTCATAAGAACATTTTTTAGAAAATAAGAACAAGGAATAAGCTGACAAGTTTCGAAGTTACCATGCCCTAGTTAAAAGATGTTGGCTTCAAGTTATAGGCAACTTCAACTCTAATTCTAAGTTCAACTATTATCCTCCTGACAAAAGTGTAGAGCATCATGTGGTGATCCTTTTAATTAATACACAAAAAGTTGGAGTTAAAAGGTGGAATGCTACTCTTATTGGTTATTTCATGCACAAGAGTGTTTCTTTTCTAGCTATAAAGTCTTAGACACTTACCAAATAGAAAAAAAAATATGGAATCAAAGTCATTCTTGTAAACAATAAAGACATATTTTCTAGTCCTTCTTTAGTGAAGAAAGTGTTAAAGTAAGGACTATGGCATGTTCAAAAGAAGCCAGTCCTGGTCCAGAACTAGCGATCTATAATCAATATTTAAGACATTAAGCACTTTAAATACCTATTTGGATGTGTATTCATATAATTCAGTTGAGTACTGCATAACTACAGGACTAAGCCACATAACTAGTTTTGTTATAAGGCCTTTACACCCAGATGAAGCAAATGTTAAAACAAATAGGATAAACTTTATCGGGGTATATGTAGTAGTTGAGGCCATAGGAGATCTTCTAGAAGAGATTCCAATTCTGAGGTTAAATGAAAGCTTTGATCTAGTGGGAGATATGGTTAAGGTTATATATAAGAGATTATATGCTCTTCTTCAATCATGATGCATAATGATGAATTTAAATCTATAAGTAGAAAAATTTAAAACATAGGATAGTCATTGCATGGAATGTGATGGAATTAAATTCCCTTTCCAAAAAAGCTCATTCTTAAAGGGTCCATTTTGGAAAATAAGTTTATCTTATAGGTATTTTGGAATCAACTGTAATATTCTCAGTTATTTGCAAAACTATTAAAATGTAATTAACAATTACATTCTTCATTTTAACGGTAGAATCTCAGTGCCATTCATTAAAGAAAAAATTAAAACACTTGATTCCTTAGTTACAAATAAGATAATTCACTTGAGGGCCATTTGCAAGGAACTGAATCTCACTGTGAACATCTCCATCATTTATGCTCGCAACTACACCTTTCAAAGAACTACTCTATGGTCAAAGCTTAAAGAGATATCTATGAATATGAAAGCACCCTAGCTCTTTATGAGGGATTTCAATTTAACCATACATCCAAATGATGCTAAAGGGCATAACTCATCTCGATGGAATGTCAAGACTTAAGGAATTGCTTAAATGACATATAAGTCACTGATTTTCCATATAAGGGAGACTTTTACATATAGAGAAACAAAACAAACAAGTAGAGAATTTATTCTTATGGAAGAAGCTAGAATGTAACCTAATCAATCTAGAATGGTTCCAAGCAACTCCCCACACCAAAAGCCATCTTTCCCAATAAAAGCTTCTCAGATCAGTCTCCTATAATAGTTCATTTTGCAAATGTTAGAACCATTTGCAAAATAACTATTATGTTTAATAAATTTTTAGCTGAATTGGGTTTTCATGGGTAAGCAATAAACATTTAATGAAAACGACGTCAGTTTTTATTTATAAAAAATGTTGAAGACGAAGTTAATGGTGGCATTTAAATTTTAAATTTACCGATGGAATAACCTTTCCGTCGGTAAATCACCAACGGAATCTAGTTTTGTTGGTACACCCTGATTCGTTTACATTTTATTAAATACATTGCAGTCGAAGCAAATGATGACATTTAACTCTTAACTTTACCAATGGAATACGTTTTCATCGGTAAATGATGATGTTTATTTTGCCGCCTATCATTCGTGCCTGTTTTATCGACGGTGATTCCTATTTTGTTACTATATTATATCACAAAAATCAGTGAGATAATTTTCCATCCATCTTTACTAACGGATATTTTGTCCGTCTCAAATTACCATATATTGCAACAATTTCACCGACAGAATGTGATTTTTCGCCGCTAATTTTCAACGATATTATTTTCATCAGTAATTGTCCGTCGGCAATTGGTAATTTTCTTGTAGTGAGGGATGGAAGGGTTCATAATATAATATAGTGAAATGTTATTTAGATGGAGGGTTTATAATATAATATAGTATAAAGTTGTTTATCATTTTACATTCCATCATAAACCCCCAAATCGGAGGTTTTTCATTTTTACTGTTTAGGATGTAATGAGATGTAATATGAAACTCTCATCTTCTATCTCAATCCATTCAATTTCATTATAGACCCTCCTCCTAAATGTTGGAATAATATTACATTCCATTCCATTTCATTAATAAACCCCCAACCAAACATAGTCTAAGAGTTCAAGTATTTTCTAGTCCTAGGGGCTTATTGTTTTTATTTTTAAGTTTTGGTTTTTATTTTTAAATTAACAAAACTTATTTGCTTAATTTTTTTATTTATATGGGTTTAGTTTCTTTCAGTTTTTTATAAATTATAAAAATCACAAAAGTTAATTTTTTCTTTTTGATTTCTTTTTATAATAATATTTAAAGTCAATTAAATATGTATTATTTAATTAATTTAAAATTAGTTATTAATATAATGATTATAATTAATTTTATTTAATTACTTAAATTTTAAATTTTTTGTAAAAAAATATTTTTAGTTTGATAACTATTTAATAAATATATTTTAAATTTAATTTCAAATAAATTTGCTTTTAATAATTAAAGATATATTAAAAATAAATATTAGTTTATAAATAAAAGTTTACTTATTTTAAATATTTGTTAATAAATATTATATAAGAGATTAAAATAAAAATATTTACTTAGTTCATAAAATTAATTTACCTATAAGTTTTATCTAATATTTAATTATTATTAGTTATAAAATTATAATTATGTTGATATTACCAATCATATAAGTTAAAAGAAATAGAAATATAAATATAAATTATAACATAAAAATAAAAGTAAAATTAAACAACCCTACAAAATTTACATCTTTAAATGATTGTTTAGATTCAATTTATTACTTAATTTTAAATAAATATTTACTAAATGAATTGATTTGAAATATGAGATTGGTGAATTATTTTATATATAATCACCTAAAAATTCATCTAGTATGCATTCAGAAATTAATTATCAATAAGCTTTTGTTATGAAAAAATTATTACTCTTAATATAAAATCTCAATGATTATATTTCACGCATTGTAAGTGTCAAACTTAAATGAACAATTTTGATCAGCTTAATCTTCGACGACTAGACTATGTAGCCTGAGGTGATGCAACACTTTAGTTGTGTGCTCTCTAATGGTCATTGACGTGTACTTTGATCATACAAACTTTTTAACCTTTGATAACCTTGATATGTATCCACATAATACACATGGTAAATTACATTTTTAATTTTTAATTTTCTTAATTTTACAATAAAGAGTTAAAATTACTAAAAACATTAAATAAATGTTTAATTTTCTTTTTTTAACAAAATATTCTACCCTTAACTACATCATTAATGATATTGATGTACGTAAGCTAATTTTGGAACACATAAGCACACAAATCAGTAATAAAATAATATAACTTAAATAAGGGTTAATTATAAAAAAACTAAACTTTTGTTAATTTTTCAATTATAATCCGAACATTAAAAAGTAGCAATAAAATGCCCAAACTTTCTATATTTTTTAATTCTAATCCAAACTTCAAAAAGTGACAATAAAATGCTCAAGCTTTCAATTTTCTTCAACTCTAACCCAATATTATTTGTTGTTATCTCTATGCCCTCAACCATTTTTTTTATGTTTGTTCTTCTAACACCCCAAACTACTCTCACATTAAAGCATATTGTACCAGTAAGCTCTTCGTTTCTAGTTCGTTCTCTTGATGCCCTTAGTGTGAGGCCGATGGAGCTACGTAATATAACAATCGAAGGGTGAGGGCATCGAAAAAAAACTGAAAATAAAGAAAAAATTTGAAATCAAAGCGTAATGTCATGGGGATTGCGTAATTTGATTTATGTCATTTTTAAACAATGGTGTCATTTCATTTTCATTTATTGTGTTAATTTTGGTTGACATGTATTAAAAATAGTTAAGGTTTCTCAAACAGGTGACAAGCCACATCAACAAACTTAACTGAAACACTAACGTTGGGCTATAATTGAAAAAAATTGGAAGTTTGAGCATTTTATTTCTACTTTTTGAAGTTCGGGATAGATTTTAAAAACTGGAAGTTTTGAAATTTTGTTGTTACTTTTTAAAGTTCGGTTTATAATTGAAAATTTGACAAAAGTTTGGACATTTTTTGGTAATTAACCCTTTAAATAATTTGAAAAAATAGAAACCTTAGTTCACTCAAACCTAAAAAACTAAAACTCTCATTACTTCTTCAGAAGTAGCAACTGATTCTACCAAAAATTGACAAATCGATAGCTTACTTTACCATAAATTAGTGAACCAATAAGTCACTCCACCTAAAATTGAGATAAAAAGTCTAACCACCTAATATGGGATGACATATACATTCATAATAAAACTATTAATTCTCTGGCTGACTGTTAGCCTTATATGGTTCACAACTCATGAGCCTCTCTATGTTGATATTGATTATAATAAAAGTAATGGGATTTAAGCACTATGCATTTTTTAATGCTATCTTGACCAAAGTTCCAAACTTTTCAATAATGGGTTCATGTTATGTGTTATTGGTGGGACTATTAAATAATAGTGGATGAATGGAGGCTTTCTTTATAAAAAATTAATTAGAAAGACTTAGGTAGTGTTAAACATTGATGGGGTGCTTAAAGGATTGATATGGTAAAAAGGAATGTACAAGAATAAGTTAGAGAAGTTCTTCACTGCTATTCAAACCAATTTACAACATATTTTGATACCAATTTTCCAAGTATGGATCAAAGTTTTACGCAACGTTTGCAATGCTTCATTGATGATGGCTTTTTTGCACTTTTAATATTATGAAAATATGTAAGTTGATAAGGATAATATGATAAGGACCAAGTTTATTATATGTTAATAAGTTTATAGAATTGATATGACCAATCATGATTATATAGGGTTGTTCATATTCGTTAGTTTATGCCTATCATGTATTCTATATGTACTACATATAACACACGTTAATTTAAGTTATAAAAAGTTAATAGTTTTTCACATATAAAGTTTGGTATTAGAGCTTCCCAAGGCCTAATAATAGTTAGCTCTTCTTCTTTTTTTAATCACACAACAACTAAAGATATATTACAAAGTGCCCAAGCCACTTCTTTTATAACAGTCACATCTAGAATAATGAATATTCCTTCTCTATCTGATATTGCTTATTAGTTACTTATCAAATTGAATTCAATCAATTTTTTGTTATGACAAGAATAATTGCCACCCTTTCTTAAATTTATGATCTTGTGTAATAAATAGATAGCATCCTTATACCACCACCCTAAATGATCAATGATAATAAACCTAATCAAGACTTCAATTCCTAGTTCCATCAAGATCAACTTGTTCTCAGTTGGATCATTAGTTTTATTTAAAAAAAAGTTTTGTGCCACAAGGAGTTGGTGCTACCTACCAATGCTAAAGATGCATGACTAAAACTTATATCCATTTATACAACTAGTTTCATAGCACAAGTACAAACTATTAAGTCTAAATTTTATCAGTTGAATAGAGACACAAGGGAAGCTATTACTTTATATGTACAACGAGTAAAAAGCATATATGATCGACTTGTAGCCTTCATAGCCCTGTTCTAGAAGACGACCTAGTTCAAGTCATTATCAATGGCATGAGACCTATTTATAGACCATTTATAAGTTCCCTAGAATATGGATTAAATGTTATCTCCCTTGATGATCTTTTTGGCCTTCTATTAAATGAAGAAGAAAGTTTTGCAAGCGATAAGTCCATCAAAGAATCCATTCAACCAATAGCTTACTGAACTATGTCCTTCAATCATATATCCTCTAATCATGGTAGTGGTGGTAGCCAATAATCACTACAAGAAAAGTAGGAATTAGCAATGGAAAATTAGGAAAAAAAAATCAATTTCTATCAATAACATTGATGGAAAAATTTTCATTTAGTGGCGGTACTAATATCCATTGATAAATACGGATGGAAATCATCTTGGTAAAATTTCAATAAACTTTAGCGACGATATAAAATTTTCGTCAGTAAAGAAGGAAGGAATTGTTGGAAGAATAAAAAATTTTGAGTTTGCCGACAGAAATTTGTCTGTCGATAAATGCTGTTAGTAAATTTTTAGGGTAAATGTCGTCGTCTACTTTGACTTTAGCAATTTAAAGTAAACCAAAATCGTTTTCTTTTACATTTAACTCACCCGAAAGCTCCTCCTTCCCTAACCTGTGTCTTCTTCTTTGTCTACTTCGTCTCTTCTAACGTTTGATTTTCTTCTCTCTGGTTTTTCTGTTGTGGACTCCTCTTTTGCTTGTCGGCGTTTGTCTTCTCTGGTCACTATCATCATGTCCTTCGATGGAGGTATTTTTGCAACCACTGTCATCTATTTTTTCATATATTGGATTAAAGTTAATTTGGGTATTTGATTACTTTCGTTTTTTTATCTATTCTGTGATTAGAAAACAATTTTAAGGTATACATATTAATAATAGAAGGGATAAAATGTGATTTTGGTTGTGTGTTAGGATGAATTTCTGATGCATATAAGGTGTTTGATGAAATGTCTATTCTCTGAAAAATGATATCAGTTCTTTATTTTTAGTTCTTTTTGAGTATGAATTTCATAATTTTTCCTTTTATTATGATCTATAGCTGGTTTGATTACGAGGCTATTAGTATTTATATAATTTTCTTGCTTTTTCATAACTTTTTATTATCATTGGTCGAGATTTCATTTGATTTACAGTTACTTCATAATACTTCTGTCATGAAATACCAAAAGTACCCTCTTCAAGCACTTGAAATGTTTAATTATATTAAAGATGAAGATGGATTTACACACATGTTTATTACTTATAAATACATGGTTAATAAGCTTGGATTCATAGGCAATTAGAGACATAGAGTGTACGCTTATAAAAATGAGGATGACTGTTGATAGAACTTTAATGGAGATGGTAAATATTGAAGCAATGACAAGTTATGGAAAGAAAGAAAAGGCTTAAGAAGTCACTAACAGGTTTGAGATAATGGACTTCTATAATTGTGAACCATTTTTATGATCTTGTAATGTCATTACGAATATATTGGTTGGGTATAACTACTTCAATCAAGCCCGTAAAATTTATTTGAGAATGAAAGATAAAGGTGTTACTCGTCGTATCTACACTTTACAGTTAGGATGGAGTCATTTTGTAAGAAAAATGACCTCATCTTGCCTTGAGGCTCCTTAATAATATGCTTTGTCAAGGGTGTAGCAATTGCATATTATATAGTAGTTAGTGGGTCCTCTAAAGATAATCGTCAAAATTAGGAACTCTTACTAGTCCAAGAACTAGAATAATTTATTAATCAATAGTGAAACTAAATATAGTAGGGTCTTAAGGGAATCTGACCTAAATCTAGCTAATTCATAGTTTGGTATATTCTTGATTATTTCTTTGCATTAGTATTTAGATTGTTACTTTATTTTATTTATCCAATCATCTATAAATATTCATATATCTTTCTAAGTATAGTGGGTAGTTAATCAGGAATCCTCATAGGATTGATCTGTACTTGCATTGTTAGCTACAACTATATTATGCACTTATGGTAAAACAATTAAAACAAATAATTAAGTAATTTAGAATGCATCATTGACTTTTTGACTTATAATAAGTGTTCCATTTTAGAAACCCTATCTAGTACTACAAATATTGAATCCTTACCATTTCTAGAACTAGAAAAACCTAAAGAAAATCCATTAACAAATCTACCTATATATAGGGCTGCACTTGAGATTTAGCCTATTTATAAGTAACACATCTTTCATATATTCTCTTTATATTTGAAGATTATTTTTTACTTTAAAGTTTCCTATGCAATGATAAATTTAAGATTTATTTTTCATGTGTTAAATTAGCATAATTTATTATTCTACTCTTATTCTTCGTATTAGAGCACTATTTACATTCCATTTAAAATTAACCTAATTATTTTCATTTGTTTTCAGTTCTTTATTACGTCACTAAATGGTAGGATTATAGGATTTATATACTCACATTCAATCAATTAAATTAAAGGAAAGGAAATGGTATATTTTATTAGTTTTCATCATTCTCTTTCCAACTTATAGAAAAGGGGTTTCTTTTGCTCAAGTAATGTCATTAATTCACTCATTTTATATCGTTGGCAACGCTTCAGATTTCAAATAACCATTATGGAGTATGGATAGCTCTAACTATTTAATTTCCTATTTCGGTGCGGTTGGACTTGGAGAAAAAAGGACTTGTTATTAGATGTCATTATTTGCTCGCTCTTCAAGTTTGTTTTTGTTCTTGTTCTAAAAGAAAAGGAACTATAAAGTCCTAATCTAAGAATGAAAGTTTGGGGATTGATTGCAGAATAGGGAAGGTGTTTAGGCACCAAATCATGCTCATCTAAATAATTACCTAAGCCTATGACAAATTTTACAAATTTAGGGAAAGATTCAAAGAAGAAAGGTAAGATTGGTAGGATGAAAATGTAAGACAATCTTCTTTTCCTTTGATAACTTAAGTTATGTAATTTAATTTGTTATTACATAATTGATTAATTGTTGATGAAAGAATAGTTTTATAAAGGTTTAAATAGTATTTAAATTATTAGGGTTAACTTTTTTTGATAAATCAGAAGAAATTTTATACATAAAATAAAATGTTATGTACATGGCCATGACTACCGAATCAACGACCCATTATTATCAAAAGGTTTGCACAACCTAATTTCATACTATTTCCACACACCCAATCATCATATATAATTCTACCTTCTTTTTTTTCCAAGATACCTTGCCTAACTAATTCTCTATGTCATCATTTACATTCTCCAGTAAACCCACAATTAATCCACCATCATAACAAGCAAATTTTACATCACAACCTAAACTATCAATCCAAGTTCGTAAAAGAAAAGTAGCAGCTTAAGTATGTATTGTTTTCTGTCAAGTTAGTGATCCAAGTGCATATCCTCATTTCTGAGCACTTTTGGGAGCCATCCAAGTAGTTTGTGCTATGTTGCTAAAAATAGCAGTTAGCTTTTGTCTATACTACTTCTGATGAATCGCTCAGTCATGTCTTTTAAGTTTCCTTCTGCATTTGTGAAGTTGGTGCCCACCTAGATGAAATCTGAAAAAAAAGCTCCTGCACAAAATTGTTAGAAAAATACAACCATCCCACTATTATCTTCTCTCAGTGTTTGAACGAAGATGTTCCATAAGTTGAAAGATTACTTTGGCTTTGAGGCTTCCCACCTCCATGGCCTCATCTTTAAAGGTTCTAGCATTTCTTTCACCCCATAGGTTGATTAATTTTGATTATTATAATTGATAAATTTTTTTAATTATATATATTTAAAATTTTGATATATAAATAATAAAGAGAATTCACACACTTTTTTATTTTCGAATAATTTACCCTTCTATTTACGAAATATTCCTTTTCACAGGCCCTATATTGTGTTAAAGAGTGTCGCCCATCCTTCTTCTTTGTAGTCTGGAGTTGTCCGTCCATCCAGGTCAGTCGTCCTCATGTCTACCATATGTATTGCTTTAATAATATGATTATGATATGTTTGGATTTTGTGTGAATGCAAATGAGGTCTTGATTTTGTGTTATTATTTTGAATATTCTTATAATCATTGATGAGTTTTTATGTTCTTCTTTAATAGTTTTTAAGTATGTACTGTATATGGAACAAGTTTGAGATCTTATGGATGATTTTAGGCATAACTAAGTTCCTAGGCTGGTATATAGGTTGGAAACCCATGATGCAAACTTAGTATTAACACAAGAAATTCATACGTTTAATAGACAAGACAATTCTTTGCATAATAAACCCCTAAGACTGTATATAGGCTAGAAACCCATGATGTAGCTCCCATGAGACTTATCGATGAAAAATTCCAAGAGTATAGGAGTCACAGTAAGAACCTGCGTTCTTGATTCACAGGTGTAAACAATTTCACGTACCAATAAAGTGAAGTGTGATATTTGAGTGTGACTAGTTTGATCCAACTATAAATGCTGGCACAAAAGTGCATAGCTGATATAATCTAGTTGAAATCAACAAGTAAAGAAAATTTAGACAATTTGAACCTTTTGTGTTGGGAATGCAAACGATCTAAGTGTATTATGTTCCTTTTCCTAGCTTAAAATGAGATAAATCAGATAGGTTGGATGTTTGCACAGTTAAACCTAGAGGTGTTTTTGAATCATATGGAAAAGGAGAATAAAGAATTGAAAGTGAAGCATTTTAGAAAGATGTTTATGAATAAATGCATCTGTTATATATGACGAGAATGAACCTTTGAACGATCTAAATAATGAATATGTTGAAATTTCATCTAGAGAGGATGAGGAGGGGGAGAGATCTGAAGAGGAGCCTAAGTTTGATTATAATTCTTCAGAAAAAGAAGATGATGATGATTTTGATTTACAATTAAGTATTGATAGCGATTAATTTGTGTTTGTAATAGAATATTATATTTAACAAATCAATTATTGAATTTTCAATACATTGTGTGAAATATTGAATTGAAATGTTTATATTTCTGGAATATTCAGTAAAAATAAATTTCAGGTTGAAATATGCCCCTAAAGAGAAAACAAGATATGATTCAACCAAAGTTCAGACCACGATTTGGAGCCAGTTACTATTCAGGTGAAGCATCACATTCTGCAACTACAATCGAATCAGATGTTATACCTCCAGCTACTACACTTATAGATGAGGCATCACCTTCCGTACCTGCTGCTACACCAGCCACCAACCGCCACCCCTATACTGATAGAGGTATGAGGGGTAAATGATATGGAGGAGGGAGGCGACCTCCAGCCTAAAGTTGATGGAAGAACTTACATCAGAATTGTCAACAATTTGTAAGTGAAAATACATGAAACACTATATGTTTATAATTAAGTTATAGGTTTAAATTTAAAAAATGGTACAAAATTAATTGTTTTAATATTATGTTGATTCTGTCTAGACCGTGCTCAAGAAACATGACATCTAAATTCAAAGAGAAGATTGATCTTGAGTATTATATATGGAAGAATATCTCTCAGGCGACAATTGAATTTTACTATAAGGAGTTCGAGGTACAAAAAATATATTTTTTGTATTTTTAATTGATTTTATACATTAATTAGATAAATATTACATTATAAGTACTTATCGTATATTTTCCTTTTGTTTCAGAAAGAATTTTTTGGGATTCTGAATTTGACGCGGTCATTTATAAAGTATGGGAGAGATGAGCACATATAAGTTATCAAGACTTGTTTGTATAATACACAAGACTAGTGTACGACTGCCTTATATTTCTAAACAAATTATGGAGTCGTTGGCAACAATATTAGACAACACCCAAGGTAATGTCCATTTTAGAGCATAATTCTACCAACAGATGTAGAGGACCGAGGAGAGAGAGTCTTCGTATACATACTGGAGGATCTATTACCCACCACAAGCATGTAGAGAGACTTTTAAGTATCTACACTTTACATTTATATTATGATTTTTTTACTTTGGTGTATTTCAATTTAATTTGATGTGTGAATTTTGTAATGAAAATATATGTATTATGGAGAATGATAATGATATAAATGTCTGATGTCATATATGGTTGTAATGTTGAGTTACTTTCTTTGTTCAACAGGTGCTAAATATCATAAAAATAGAGAAATTTTGAAAAAATTTTTAAATTGTAGTTCACTTATAATATTTTATTCTGATGCAGGAAAAGTTTATCGGCACAAAGCCTACACCTCGTTAACTCTTTGTACACACTCACACTAAGAAACATGACTGTGTGACCTTCGTCAACACCCGATGTAAAGAACTAAATGTATGTGAAATTTATACTTTAATATTAATGCTTAATAATTATTACTTCCTAACATAAACATTGCCTTCTGATAAAACCAAATACAAGAAAGCATTCAACGACAGACTTAGCAGTCTGAAGATGTTAATGAGAGTCAAACCTATCTTCATGTAGTAGGTGGTAGGGACCATTGTGGAAGGATTTTTGACTTAAGTTTATTTGCAAACACATGTTATTTGCAATTCTCCATATCCAGTACAGTAGCATTTAATAGTTGGTTCGCATCTAATGAAATCCATGAGCTTTGGAGCACAGTACAGACAATGGCAACTCAGTTGCAACAGTCGATGGAGTATGTAGCTCAGCTTCGTAATGAGGTGGATGAGTTGAAGGAGAGGGGTAGCACCTCATCGCAGCAATCAGAGCATTTGCGGTCACCAAATGAATAGCGTACTTGTAGTCATTTGTATGAATTAAATACATATGATGTACAAAATAATTTTATTATCAATTAAGATCATTTTTACTTTATATCATCAATCAACTTTATATTTTAACAAATTAAATGTAGAAACAAATCAAAATATTATCAACAGATAACTGATAACTGTATAAATTATACATCAATTATAAGATCATAAAATAAAATTAAATGCAGGGAAAAATTAAAAAACAATTTTAGTAAATTTACCGATGGAAAAACAAAGTTCGTCAATAAAATCTATTAGATTTACTGACGAATAACTAAGAACTGTTGGTAATGTTGTCATTAACTTATCGAACAATGGCATCCACCACAGAGTATCTTGTCTATATACACTCTAACAAAATGGTGTGATGAACACAAACACCTTCACATTGTTGAGAGTGGTTTAAGCCTCCTAAATCATGCCAAAGTGCCAAAAATTATTAGAGCGTTGCCTTTGATAAAACCATCTACTTAATTAATCGTCGTCCCACTCCCTTACTTCAAAATAAATCCCCCTTTCAACTCTTATTTGGTTATTTATTTGATATCAATCAACTTAAAATCTTTGGGTGTCTTTGCTATCCTTGGATTAGACCTTATACCAAAAATAAACTTGCTTCATGGTCATGTCCTTCTGTTTTCCTAAGATAAAGTCAAGTTCACAAAGGATACAAATGCCTTAACTTAATTTCCAAATGAATATATATCTCATGTGATGTTCTCTTTGATAAGCAGACTTTTCCATTTGCCATGTTAATTGATGAGACACATCGGGTCCACTAACAGGTTGAAGCAACCTCAAATCCATGGATTATCTATCCAGACTTACCCCCAAACTCACCCAAACCACCTTCAAAACCCACCACTGTCGTCCCACCTAACACCACCCAATTTATTATATCAATCCCTCTTTCTTCATCTCGACCTGTATAAACCATTAATACCTTCACCAACACCCACTCATGTTTATCCCCCACTATCACGAATCCTCTGTCCTTCTCTCCTCCTCCTGCGCAAGACAACACCACTTCCGACTCTGCTCCACAATGTCATACCACTGCACTATCTCTAGTTGTTGACCTCAGTCACTATAGCTCTCTTGTCTCTACCGACTCACCAACTAGTCCTCCAGCTTCTTCAGTCTTACCAGTTCCCTATAATAAAAATAAGAGCCATCCTATGCTCACAAGAGCTCAAACGGGTCCCTTAAAACTTAAAATATTTCACAGTTCTCTTCACCACATCTCAGAACCTAGTTGTTATACAACGACAATAAAATACCCTGAATGACATGAATCAATGGTGACAAAATTCAACGCTCTCTTAGCGAATGGTACTTGGCAGTTAGTGGCACCTCAACGTCATCACAACATTATCAGTTCCAAGTGGGTGTTTAAGATCAAACGACATGTAGATGGCTGGGTTGAGCGATTTAAAGCACAGTTAGTTACGAAGGTCTTTTATCAACAGCTAGGGCTTGATTACAACAACTCTTACAGTCCAGTGGTTAAACCCACCATAATTCGCGTTGTTCTATTGTTGTATCTTCAGGTTGGTGTGTTAATCAGCTTGATGTGTCCAACGCTTTCCTACATGGGGACTCCATCTGTATCCGAATCACATTTGTCTACATTGCGCAATTGAGTGGTTTTGTTGATCCTCTGTATCCGAATCACATTTGTCGTCTACGCAACTCTTTGTATGGCCTTAAACAGGGCCCAAAAATGTGGTTCAAACAACTCATTGATGTTTTGATCCAGCTTGGTTTTACTAATTCTAAATCAAATGTCTCGTTGCATATTCACCAGCAAGGCTCTCAAAGGCTTTATTGTCTTATCTATGTCGATGTTCTTCTTATCACAAGCAATGACTCTACCTATATTCTGTTGGCATTTAAATTTGTTTTTAATGTTATTTAATTTATGCTTTAATTGTTTGGAAGTTGAAAGAGTGAAGAGTTAGGAATATGGAGAGTTTAGAACTAGAATGTTCTATGTTGCTTATAAATTGTATTTCTGTTTTTGGTTTAATGTCAAGAAGTTAAAAAGAGAAAATATAGTCCTTCATATTCAACATCTAATTGTATAACTTGAGCAGCAATTTTCAATCCGTAATCATAGGTCTTTAAGCTATTTTTGGGAGTTAAGGCCAAAAGGTCAACTAAAGGTCTGTTTTTTCTCAACACAAATATATTCTAGACCTGCTTGCCAAAGTACATATGGATACATATAGTCCAATTTCCACTCCGGCTTCTACACATGACAATATGAGCAACCATTCAGGTGAACCTCATCCCAATCTTTCTAACTACTGTTCCATCGTTGGTAGTTTGCAATACTTGACCTTTGGTTGCCCTGAAATTGCCTTTGCTGTCAATCATGTTTCACAATTCATGCATTCTCCAAACTCTGCTCATTGGTCTACTGTTAAGAGAATTCTTTGATACTTATAGGCCACCTCTACCTATGGCATTTTTCTCTCCAGAAAGTCAAGTATACACATCAATATTTTATGTGATGTTGATTGGGGAGGATCTATTGATGATATAAAAAAAATCAACCATGGGTTTTGCTATTTTTTTGGGTGACAATGTGGTTAGTTGGTCTACCAAGAAATAGAGGGTTGTCTCCTACTCATCCATGGAAGCTGAATACTGTGCCATTGCTATTATCAGTTCTAAATCTCTGTGGATCAAAACACTTCTTATTAAACTAGTGTTGGACTCACAGGAAAAGTCAACACCAGCAATGACACCATGTAGAAAATATAGCAGGCCAACTCATCAATTCTATTTTATTCTTTTTTTACTCTTCATCATTATTCTTTGTCCTTATTTAGGTACTACAGGTTGGAAAT
>JAOSBK010000004.1:29049606-29074096 GCA_027568895.1 Erythroxylum shatona
TATTTTATTTTTACTTATTCTTATAAGTTTTACTTCTTATTTATTATATATCAGTTTTATAGCGATTCACTATCAGTTGAACCTCTAAACCTTAAACTTTTTCTTCAACCGGTTCGATATCCGGTCCAGTTTTTAAAACATTAGGTGAATACTACAATAAGAAGTATTCAATATAATTACAAGACATAAGAAATGAAGAAAAAAGAAGGTAAAAGTTCAAAGGGCTTATAAAAACAAACAGACATATTTATGAAAAGATAATGGCCTCTTTATGTAAGATTCGCTACCCCTACCCTAATTTGTCAAAGTTTCTTATTAAGGGTCAAGTACTCGGTAAGCTTTAGTAGAGTCATATTATACTTGATTACATTCTCCAATTCTTCTTGGGTCTTTCTCTTCTTCTCTTATAGTCTCTAAGTATAATCTTTTTGCATCTTTTTATTGGAGCGTAGAGATGTCTCCTTTTAACTTGTCCAAACTACCTAAGCCTTGTCTCTTTTAACTTACCATCAATGTTAGCCACCTTAATTTGTTTCTTATCACTATATTCTTGACCTTATCTCTTCTTATAAGATTACATAACCAATGGAGCATTCTCATTTTTACTACTGTTAACTTATGAATATGCACTTATTTGATTGGCTAACACTCTGTCCCATAAAGCATGGTCAGCCTAATTGTCAAATTTACCTTTTAACTTGAATGATATCTTCTTGTCACATAAAACTCCTGATTTAACCCTCCATATAAGTGTCCCAGATTTGATATGATAAACTATGTCATCATCTATCTCATTATTGTTTTATATTATAAATCCAAGATACTTAAAATAATCTTTTGTGGTATAAATTTTAAACTAATCTTTATGTCCATGCTGTGTGAAGCCTTGGGACCTAAAAAGTTGTACTTTAGGTACTCAATCTTAGTCTTACTCAACTTAAAGCCCTTTGACTTAAGCGTATCTCTCTAAAATTCTAGCTTGACATTAACACCCTCTTTTGTTTCATCCATCAAAACAATATCATCAGCAAACAATACATACAAAGGCACATCCACTTGAATATTCTTGGTCAGTTCATCCATAACTATTACAAACAGGAAGGGGCTCAATGAGGATCCTTGATGTAGTATGATATTAATAGAAAAATGCTTTGTATCTCCTCTTGTCGTCCTTACTCTAATCTTAACACCTTCATACGTATCCCTAATTACTCTTCATATAGGTCATAAGAACTCCCTATGCCTTTAAATATCTTCACATGACTTCCCTAAATTCCCTATCATAAGCCTTTTCTAATTTAATGAAAACCATATGTATATCCCTATAATATTCCATTAATCATTTAAAGAGGTGTAAAGTAGCTGTTGTGAACTTCTTTGGCATAAAACAAAATTGGTTCTCTAAGATAAGTGCATCATTTCTTACTCTTTTTAGATTAATAGAGAAATATGTGAGTTGGAAATTCTCATCCTTCCTTTTTGTACAATCTCAATATACATACCATATATATAATTATTTAGAATAAATCCCCCTTACATTATCTTATAAAATATCTATATGATAATAACTACCTAATATATATAATATATCCCAAGTTTGCATTTCTTGCTTATAAGTTTGTACCCTTAGTGGAAGAAGAAGTGATGAATATACGACTTAGAAAAAAGGTGTAAATTTTATGTCTCGAGATGTCACCTTGTCAAGTCTCAATTTCCATTCCTAGAACTTGTTGAAACCCAACCCATATAATCCAATATCTTGCCTTCTTATGCCTTAAATTTTGTTGATGACTGAACATCTTCTCTGGTTAAGACTTTAACTATACCAACCTCTCCTTCATCCTAATCATCTTCTCCAACCTCTCTTTCAAAATACCCCCCTATGAAATTTGATTCTAGTCTACAACATCTAGACAAGGGGAGTCTGACGGCTATTGATATGAATGTAGTAAGGGGGATTTGGATGAAGCATCAACTCCGAGTAGTGCAATTTCCACTAATGAACCTTTTATTTTTCAGTTTGGTACTACTTTTGAATGTTGATAGTGTACTTAGAAGGTCCTCACTTGCTTGCAAGATTATGTTTGCAACACAAGATTCTATATTAACCCCTCTCTCGTCTCATCTTCTCCTTCTGGGTCCTTAGGTATGTCTTATCTTATAGCTAATTATATGATTTGTGCTAATTTCCTCAGCACACAAATTGTTCCTTGCAGTTGTTACCGCATATTATGATCCTACTTCTTATAAAGACGTTGTGAATGCTCATGGTTGGTGTATCGCCATGCCTGTTGAAATTGATGCCTTAGAAAGTAATGGAACTTAAACAATTGAGGATCCCCCTCTCAACAAGAAAGCAGTTGGCTGCAAATGAGTCTATAAGATCAAATACAACTCATATGGTACTATTAAACGTTAAAAACTTGCTTGGTTATTTTTAGCAATACTCAAGTTGTTGGCATTAATTATTTTGGGACTTTTGCCCCTATTGTTAAGATGGTGAGCGTCTGTAATTTTCTTACTATTATTATTACCTAGGGTTGGAAAATTCACCAAATGAATGTTCACAACGTATTTCTCTATGAAGATCTTCATAGATAGATCTACATGTACCTACTGTATGTTCTTGTCTATGTTAATGATTTAATTTTCACAAGAAGTAATTATGATACTCTCATTGAATTCAAGCAACATTTTCATCGTTGCCATCGTATGAAGGACTTAGGCCATACAAAATACTTTCTAGGCAATAAGGTAGCTCACAATCCTGAGAGCATGGTTTTGAGTCAATGGAAATATATGATGTCTATTCTGGCTGAGTGTAGTGTCTTAGGAGTCAAACTTGTTGATTTTCTCATTAAATAAAATTATAAGCTCACTATTGCTACAAGTCAATTTATTGGTGATCCTGATCATTATAGGAATTATAACACTCTTTGATCTCAATTCTACAGTTCATACAATTACCTTTTCAAGCATATATGGATGCCCTAATGCGTGTCCTTCAATATTTAAAGGTTCATCCTGGCTAGGGCATTTTTTTCTCATTGATAATGATTTCCAACTTCATGCTTTTTATGATTCTTATTAGAGAAGTTGTCAGGTGACTCATTGGTCTTTAATTGGTTATTACGTCATGCTTGGCCATGCTCCTATTATTTCCTGAAAGATAAAGAAACAAAACAATGTGTCTCGCTCATCGATGGAGGCCGAGTATAGCTACATAGCCACCACTTCTTATAAGCTTGTATAGCTTAATTCGCTATAGTGTACTTTGGGAATCCTACATTAGCAACCAATTCGGCTTTTTTGTGCTAGTCTAGCGGCATTATACATTGTTGTTAACTTAGTTTTTCGTAAACGTAGCTCACACATTAAAATCGATTGTCACTATTTATAGGTAGATTTAGAAAGGACTTATTATTACCTCACATGTTTGTTATTCTTACTAATATCCTTACCAAGGCCTTTAGTAAGCATCAATTTCAATTTTTCCTACACAAGTTGGCATCTATGACATATAGGGTCTAACTTGAAGGGAGCATTAGGATGTATTCTATATATTAGGTGGTTATTATCGTAGAGATATTATTCTACAAAGATAGTGTACTTGGTGTATATATTGAGATTGTAAGGTAAAGAAAGGATGCGAATTTCCAGCTCGCAAATCTCTCTCTCTCTCACAAAACCTTACTAACTATAAAGACACAAAATGTTGTGGTTTGGTATAACCTTCCAAGTTCCTAATAGGTTTATATAATTAGTCATTAAATGAGATCATATAAAAATTAAAAGATCAATAAGCTTAAATATGTAAAAATAAATAAATTATACCAATAATAATAACATTAATATTGATCTAAATAGGATTTATCGTTATTAAAATCAATGAAAGACAACTTTATTTTAAATGTAGATTGCTTTGATCGTGTGAATTATAAAATAGCCAGAATACAACTCTGCTACTAAAATAAACATATTTTTGCAATTATCGTAATTGGTTACATTGAAAGGATAAGAGCCACAATTACAAATCGGAACTTGTGGTTGTGGACAAACGGTGAGTCGAACTTGGGTCATATTCAGAAAACAAGAGGGACATATAAGGAATAAACAGAACCCCAACTACCCCCAATCTGTGACCAAGCTCTCCACATTTGACCCATTAATTTGCACTAAAATAAAAACTTTGTTTGTTGGATAATAATAGCTACTGAAACGTTTTTCTTTTTACTACTGTCACAAGAATCTAAAACAAACCCTTAATGCCAAAACTATGCGTTTAAGCAGAAAAGTTAAAAGGATCAGAGAAAACCACCTAATTATGATTAAGACTTGACAGGCACGTCCGCAGAAGGAGCTGGAATGGACCAGCTAGCCGTATCTCTCAATCATCTTATCAACGTTATCCCGGCACCTTCGCTGCTTAGCCAATGACCAAACTTCGGCAACATCTCTTTGCACTGTACACTGAACTTTGCTACAACTTCAACAGGGACAATTAAATCTTAGGTTTCTCAGCATTCCATACTAGACATCTTGTCAAAAGAGACAAGGAAAATTGAAATAAATTCAGAAAACTCGACAAGTTGTCACAAAAATCCAAGTCGGAACATCGGTTTCTACTATAAATTTCTCTGCCACAAGCCAGAAGAAACCACTAGAAAAATGGCAGCTTGGTTTATATCTCTACGGCTTTCTCTCTTGTGCTTACCGTTTCTTGGAATTTGTCACGCCAATACCATTCCAAAATTTTCTGTTCCCATCTTTAAGCCAGAGAGGCTCTCCATCTCTACCCCAAATCAGCTATACACAGAAAGCTTCTTCACTCAGATACTAGACCACTTCACTTTCACCTACCAAAGCTATCAAACTTTCCAGCACAGGTATTTGATCAATGATAGCTACTGGGGTGGAGCAAGTAGTAAAGCTCCAATCTTTGTGTACACTGGAAATGAAGGAGATATCGAGTGGTTCGCGCAAAACGCAGGATTTATGTTCGATGTTGCACCCCATTTCAAAGCCCTTCTTGTTTTCATTGAGGTAATTCAGTGCCAAGTTTCCATATTCATGGACATAACGGGTGTTTTTAATGTTGATATCGTACTACTAAATAAGGCCAGTTTGAGCTCTTTTAACATACATAGTAATTGTTTGTGAAATTGCAGCATAGGTTCTATGGGAAGTCTCTGCCTTTTGGTGGAAATAAGAGTGTTGGTTATAGTAACGCAAGTACTCTGGGTTACTTGACCTCAACTCAGGCTCTCGCCGACTACGCCACTCTCATTCTCGATCTAAAGAACAATTTGTCTGCAATTGACTCTCCTGTTATAGTTTTCGGGGGCTCTTACGGAGGAAGTAATGCCACGTTTATTTTTATTACTATAATATTCCTTTATGCTTAAATCCTATCTCGCGAAATATTTGGATTGAGAAAGGAAGCTGACAGGATACTGATTTGGTCTTCAATATTTTTCTAGTGTTAGCAGCTTGGTTCAGGTTGAAATATCCACACGTAGCCTTGGGAGCGTTGGCATCATCTGCTCCAATCCTTCAGTTTGAGAACATAACTTCTCCATACAATTTCTTTGATACCATTGCAAATGATTTCAGGGTATTGGCTTCATTAATTGTTGTCTGCTTTTTTTTTTTTTTCCTTTTTCTGAATTTTCGATTTAAGATAAGGTCGCAAGTCAACAATAATACCAAAAATGAACATATTAATGTCCAAAAGTCGCCAGCGCGTTACAAACACTAATACATGTACAAACAACAAAAGCCACAAGTTATTGACTCACATTCTGCGTGTTATAAAAAACCAGAGTGAGAGCGAGAACTGCTACAAAGTGCTCAAGGAATCCTGGCAACAAATCGACAACACTGCAAGCCAACCTGGCGGACTAGATTTACTCAGAAAATCCTTCAGAATATGCGAGTAAGAGCATAGAAATCCTCAAAAATTACGTCTCGGGCTTTCACTAAATTCAATCCTCTTTGCTGCAGTAACTACTTTAGCTCAGGATCGCTCCAGGGTTGGCTTAGACAAGCATGGATCTATACAGCTATGACAGATTATCCCACACCTTCAAATTTCTTGGCTCCCATGCCAGCTTATCCAGTGAAACAGGTACTCACTCACCATTCCATTGATAATTACAAAAGTTGTAGGTATACCCAACACCTTTTTTGTTTTCTTTTGCTTTGCAATAATGCAACTTGGTTTTGCCAAATCAAGTCCAGCGTAGGGATGTTCGTGCTTGACACGGTCCACTAATATAATTTACATGAAGGACGAAACGTTACCTCCGTTTTAAGAATCTATTAATTATGTCCAAATTTCCATCAATGTGAGGGTGGAGTAGGAATTTCTCCAAATGTTAGGAGTGAAATCCACATCCGTCGTTGACTTGTGTTCGTAGATGTGCAAAGCAATTGATGACCCAGCGACTGGAAACGATACGTTGGCCAAGCTGTATGGTGCCGTGAACGTTTACTACAACTTCACCGGAACAGCCACGTGCTTCAATCTGAGTGATGACTCTGATCCTCATGGTCTCGGAGAATGGTCCTGGCAGGTATCCATAAGCGCCCCGATTTTCTTTTTCTTTGAAATTGAAACTGTCGTATAAAATAAGTTGCATATCTTCAAAAGATCGAGGAAGACTAGTCAAATTATTTAAAGATAATGGGTTGTGAGTTATGATAATGAAAAGGGAAACGTGCTTTCGTGGATTGGAATAAAAGGGGATTGATAACAAAGAGGACATGTGGGAGTATCCAAGAAATGTATGTTCTTCCACATGCTAAAGTTTGTCCTTAAAATGATTATGTTACAATGTTGTTATCATTATTATTACCTACATAGGCGCCTGTAAGGTAATATTTAGGTCCATTTCATCCACAAGTTCAGCAATCACTTTTTTGTCTCCCATGTTTCTTTCCTCTCTTAGATAAAGGAAAACTCAAAATTTAAAATTTAACATATAAAACTCTCTAGAAACCTTCAATTTGTGGGGTAATATGAGATAGTGGAGAAGATCCAATTCTTTCTTAATTTGAGTGTTGAAAAAGTATACATGTTGAATCACCATTAAACTTGTGAGCCTGTACTATCTAAACCTGTAAATGAGCGGTATCGATGATGTTAGTTTTAAGTTACTCGAAATTGAAGTATTGGACAGTACACTTGGATTAAAGAGAGAGGAATATATTTTAGGAAGTAAAATCCAGCCCTGAGATAGGACAGGTTTATATTAAATTTCTGATAGCTAGAATGGGTTTTTAGTGCAGTTAAAAGGAAAACGTGATTAAAAAAAGAAAGTGACTGCCTCTGCTTCTGCTTGATGTTTTCGAAAATGATACATACAGGCGTGCACAGAGATGATAATGCCATTGGCTTCTTCCAATCAGAGCATATTTCCACCTTCTAGCTGGATTTACTCTGAAAGAGCCAGTATCTGCTATGCCTCCAATCAAGTCTATCCTAGACGCAATTGGATTACCACCGAGTTTGGCGGTCAGGTATATATAATATAAACAAAACAGGGTTGGTTTATAAACATCTTTACTCGGTCCTTATTTCTTTAATTATTTTTCTATTAAACAGAACATTAAGCGGGTTTTGAAGAGATCAGGAGGCAATATTATTTTCTTCAATGGCTTGAGAGACCCTTGGAGTGGTGGAGGGTGTGTATGAACTATGACGTTAAATAAATATGTATACATATACATTTTACATTCATGGTTGTGAGTGGTGACTGCAGGGTACTGCAGAATATATCAGAAAGCATAATAGCGATCGTGGCAGAAGAAGGTGAGTACCAAATCTTTATTATTATTACATAGATTTTGTTGCAACCCCCTCCACTTGCGTTTTTAGTTTAATTCCCTAACAGGGGCTCACCATGTGGACTTGAGATTCGCAACAAGTGAAGATCCAAAATGGCTTCAAGACGTGAGGAAAAGAGAAGTTAAGATAATGGAAACATGGTTGGCGGAGTACTACACTGACTTGGCCTACGCATAGTCACCTGTCTGTTCCAACCAAATTGGAAAAAGATCGTTTTCATTTTTATGTATGACAGGATGTGGGCTTACACACAACTACAAAGAACTTTAAATCTCCCATTTGGGCTTAGCTTTAGGAGAAGGATGGGCTCACCAACAGAACTATATTGCCCATTCCAAAGTGTCTACCAAGTTACTTATGTTTTCATTGCAAATCACATTTGAAGAATGCTACTATGAAATCATTTCTAGTCCCAGAACTATATCACTCTTTAAGTTTTTTATTTTCTTATCTTTTGGATAATGGATTGCATTTCTTTATTATAACAAGATTGTAGATTATGGCCATTTTCGATCTTCATGTGGAACAGTTAATTCTCCATCTCACTATACTTAATTTCTTTCTTAGCCAAAATTCTCTCTTCATGACCCCCAAAAAGAAAAGAAAAGTCTAACTACTTTATTTAAGCTCAATGCTTGTTTCAATGTTCTGATTTTAATCTAAAATATTTAAAATCTTTATATCATTTTTAAGAAGTCCTTTAAGTTAATATTTTATAATCTTGCATGTCAATACAAACAACAATCATTTAGTGAAAAAACATTACGCTAAATGTGGAGTTTGCGAGTGTCTAGAGTACGTAGCCTTATTTCTAAATAATAGAGAATCTGTTTTTGAAAAAATTGAAATAAATAAATAAATAAAATAAGATAAAAGTAAAAATAAAAAAGAAAGTACTAACAAGGTAGTAGTAATAATAAGTAAGAGATTACCAATAATAATAATGATGATAACAAAAATGATGATAATGAATAGGAAAATAATAGTAGTAATAATATGTAGGAAAATTATAATAATAGTTATTATGCAAAAAAAATATTACTAACTACTACTGATGATAGTAATAATAATACTAATAATATTAATTATTTATAATCTTGCGGGGCAATATCGAACATAAAACAACTTATAGCAAGAAATTCAGATCATCATACAAGTATGATTTTGTTAGTATGGGGTCAGCTATCCCATCATCATGTCAACATGTTGAGTTAGCTCAATCCAATGAGTTACTGACACAACTACAAAATTGACAAAGTCTGTATCTAATTCGGTGAATTTAATGTCCAATTGCAGATGAATTCCCAATTTTAGCCTTAGTTTTATGGTTCTCTTTTCCTTAAAAAGTTTTTGGTATCATATGGCAATCCTAGATTGACTTGTTTCATTATGTAGGCGTGTAGATGTGGCGGGCTATCTTCATATTGGGTTTTGTAAGTCCTGATGTTAGACTACGACTTTTATTTAGATATTATATACAAAATTTATACATGAGGAGAAATTAAAATAAGTAGGAGAAATGAGAAGACTTTGCTGGCTGCATACAAGACCATAAAATAGGTATACAATGTTGAATTTTGTTGCTGCGAAAGAAAGAATAAAAAAAGAAAGATACTTTTCTTTCTCCATTTCGTACTGCTGGTTGCCATGTGTCCATTCACAGCTAAAAGCTGATGTGATTTTTACGAAAAGGTCTTCTGCTAATATAGAAGAAAAGTGCAAAAGTTATTCTAATCAGTAATTGGTGCGACAGCTACTCGTCGAAAGAATTTGCAAAACTCATGTCTTTACTCAAGAATGAATATGTACTGAAATTCAAGTCCTTATGACGTAAAGTAAAACTTGGCAATTGCATTTAATGTAACCACACATGATAGCACTTCCTTTCTGTACATTGAAACTTTAACCACAAAGGCATTAACCACGCCCAAAAGCGGTGTCTTTGAACCGACTAGTGCTGCCTGTAACCCAAGCTTGGAGATGCGGTAGCTTCCTAATTAGGACGGCCTAGTCAAGTTTAGAAGGCGACGTCGTCACTAAGCTTGGGTTGTCTCTGATTTGATATTATATTGGGTATAGAAATGAGTGGCTTGCTGATATGTTTACCTATCTTTTCACTGGTAAAGTATAAAGCATACAGCAAGTTAGGCGAATAAACGAGACAGGTCAATCATCAATCTAGACTTGGGGATTGAGAAGAAGACGTTTTGGAAGGTGGAAGTTCATGGACAAATGCAATTTGAATTTAAAATATTTAAAAGAATTTGTTTGATTAGTTAATAAATTATAAAAAGTTATTTTTTAAAATTTAATCCATGTAATTAAAAAATGAACATTACAGAGGGACTTAGTGTAACTAATTTGTATTATTATTTAAAAGAGCTCTTCTTCATAATGGTTGAAATTCGGAAGTACGTGACGTTAAAAGGAAGATTGTGAGGATTGAACTGATAGCTCCGATGTTTAAGACTTATGAGCCATTCTCATAAAATCATGGTTTTCAATATCAAACAAAGTCATCACTTGCTGCTGTTTCCGAATACGAATCATGACGTGAAAGTGATCAAGAATTTGAAAGGTCAGCAGATCACCGGCCCTCCTGGCTCCTGTGCAGGGCAAACAAATAGTTTTGTTTTTCCAAATTCCAGTATTCCACAGCAAATGGGGTTCAATCATCCTTATACCTTCCGTTATTTGTCTCCCATCTATCACCACCACCGCGTCCTACCAGCCACCGCCCACTATCCTACCCCCCATAGTCCTACACCACAGACGACACATGTCAATCACCCACCCACCGTCGCTATCTGCTCCGTGTATTCAAAGATGAAGCAGAGCATGACGTCGTCAAGTGTACAAAAGGGAAATGCTGGAGCCTGGAGAGCCTCTTGTCAAAAGAGAAAAAATGTAAAATAAAAGCTGTGGGTCCACTTTCCCAACATTGAAATTTTGGATCTGGTGGGGCCCTTCTAGCCTGATCATATGAGCCCACGCTTTGCTTTTTGCTTGATGATTTCGTGAAGCCAAATCTGGCAGTGAAAAAAAGAGGAGGCGTGGTCTCTTCCACATATCTGGCTTTTCTGTACAATTTCGCATGTCATTAAAGCCCCAAGCTTTATGGATGTGAAATAGTTGTTTGACTCTCACGAGCAATGTTTCCCTGGGAAATTGTTTTCTGATCTCATCTCTTTTTAATTCACTTCATTTATTCAGCTTACATCGAACCAGCTTGTGTAGAGATACTTGTTGTTTCTAATAGTCTATGGTTATTTATTCCGATCTTAAGTCTCCAAATATAACTTTAATAGCTTAAAAAAATGATAATGAAAAATTACTGTTGGATGATAATTTTGATGGTCTTTATACATCATGATTACCTTTAGTGCATCAAATAGTCTACAAATTTGTTCAAACAACCGCCTCGTATGGATTCTATTTCGGACTTCCATGTTCAACAAAGTATGCGAAAAAGGCAATATTGGAGCCATCATATGCATGCTGCTTGAGTATGATTGGGCTTCTGTAACTATATGGTGCTCAATTATTTTTCTTCTTCTTGCTATTGACTTCTACTCCTATTCGTCACCCGTGAAATCACCTGCATTTTGCAGGAATATATGACTAAACTACAGCTTGCAGAGGAAATTCTGGCTTTGGAACCAATGGTTTCATCTATACTCTGCCCCGCTCATGATTAAATACACATTGTATTCAAGTAAACATGTGGATAATAGTGTTATTATGGAAGGACAAGCATATGTATAAAAAAAACGCAAGTGCTTATTTTGGACCTGACTAGTATTTGGTCTAAGATATCGGCTCCATGATTAGACTCAACCCTAGGTCCCCACATTAAAGCTCCCATCTTTGTAAATTTTTTCTTTTGGGTGTGCCCCAGTAATAATATTTCATTGCTCCTAAACAAACTCTCGATTGCTTTCCAACTTATTGGAAGATTGATTATACGCATGTCATGCTTCATGAATCGAGACAAAATGGAAAAATACCCTTGAGCTTTAAATGTATTGATTTGACTTGTATTATCATGAATATTATCCCATTTTTACCTCTTTTATGAACATTCATTTATTCAATAAATGATACTAAGAAAAATTGAATAAATATATGCTCATAAAATATGGTAAGAATAGTTAGAACAGGTGATTTAAACCCATCACTGTGTAAGTATTTGGCACTAAAATTAGTAAAGTTCGATCTTGGATTCTCTTGGTAGTGAGAAAATATTGGAACATTCACTTCCTTTGCATAACATCGATGTTTAAACCAGTGAGTCGAGTGACTTGCCAGGAGCTCCTGATAAAGTAATCTTTCTTGATTTAAAAAAGAAAAAGGTTTACTTTGATGAATAAAATAGAAGCTGACTACCATCCTGAAATTGAAAAGGAAAGAAAGAAAATTGAACCAGCATTTCGGCGTGGATTCACGTTGAGACAAACGATATTCCCTGTTTAGTAGTTTACTTTTTAATCCAACATGAGAATCTTACAGTTTTACATGTATCTTAGTTCCCTTTTAGTGATTAATTGAACTTAGCATATATTAGGATGGCAAGTTCTTTTGGTATGTTCACAATTCTATATTATGACGATGCCAAGTTCTCACGGACTTGAAGACCCCTCTTAAAGTTTCAGACTTCCTGAAAATCATGATTTTTGCTACTCTTGTTTCTGAACTTTTACAAGAGACAGGAAAAAAAAAAATCTTTAAAAAATACTGTTAGATCGAATCTTGCACATCAGATGTACGGACATCAAGTTCCAAAAAAGCGTTATATCTATTAACGAGCATGGTAAAGTGTATCTGTGCCTATATTGGGTTCGTCGAAAATGTAAATTAACTCAGATGTTTAAACTCAGGCATCGATCAGGCGTTTAAATTTCAGGATCGGTCTAATCAATTTCATGATCTGCTTTTTCCTTCCTTCTCAGGATCGGCCTGTCTTTGCCAATTCGTGGTAGTGGCTTGATCATGTGTCCAAGAGAAATTGACAACTTCTAGGTATGATTTTATCAGCATTTTGCTTGCTTACTGACCTTTGTCAAATCATATAAGTGGAGAATACTACAGATGCTGAGAATCAAGACATAAAACAATTATTGTACTTTTATCACTTGATTGCTTTATTAAATCTACGTAAGGCCATGGTGTAAAGATACGTATCACACTTTGTATTATTCATGGTACATTGTTCTTGGTCTTCACCACATGTCTTATATTTCTACATTGAACTGTGATCCAATCCGAAGGCAGAATCTATCTAAATTAATCTCAATTTCCGATCCATCTAACAGTTAAGAATAATTGCTGATAAGGTCGCATGATAGCTGGTTAAAATTCACAGGTCAATCAATTTTGTCATAGTATTAGAATATTGCAGGAGCAATTAATTAGTCTGATTCATTAATGTAGAGATTGCAATTGTTAGGAGTACAATCATATCAACTGAAACCACAATTGTGGACAATTTAGAAGTTTGAACAGTAATAAGGAATTGCATCTTATTTACCTTCTTGCTTAACCATAGATTACATTTCTTAAAGGCAAAAAGAGAGTTATGGACAACGGTCAAAAAGTCTCCGTCCTCCACCACCTAGCAGCAGCGGCAGCCGGTGGTGGGTTTTGCTTGGGAATTGAGAACTCCGGATATGGAAAATGTCATCTCTATCATCACTCAACACTTTCCTTAAATATCTAATTCATTGGGTCAGTCTTCTTCCCATTCCCTGTAATAAAATAAACAGATTTTTTTCATCACAGCAGAAATCCCTCGACAGATTACATGCCAGATTCCTCAACCAACTTGTGATTTTCTTTATGGTCAAGGATTCCTCTACTTGGTTCAAACACGCATCCTTGAGCCAAAGTTCTGGTTTGGCCATTTCAATGTATATTCACCGCAGATATTAGACTAGATTACTATTTCATTTTGCGGTGAGGCTGGTACGGCAAGTGGGTGTTAATATTCACTCTCGTTATGCAATTGCTGACAAGTGTCCTTTTTTATGTTTTAAATTTCTTTAGTCTTTTTTTTTATTACTTTTTGATTATAAGTGAAAATTGTAAGTAATAATAATAATACGAAGAAGAAATTTGGACCACTCTATTAAAGACTAGATGACTTTTCCAATCAGCCCATGATTGAGGTGAATTGCATGGTTCAAATAAGTAGCTACCCGATGATGACAGTGCGACATACACACAAAACAACTATATAATATAATGTTTAGCATTTATAAATGGATATAAAAGATGATATAAAATTGTTGTCTGTATTTTATAATTTGTGACACACCCAACAAACCTCTATTATGTGTCCCCAACATGTACTCGTATCCTGGAAATTGAGGTGGGTTTTGTCTGAAACTCGTACTAAAGACACATGTAGCATTAAAATAATGGTCAGATATAAATTCCAGACCCAAAGAGAGACGTAAGCTTGAGTGCTTATGACTAATGTATTTGTTTTTGTATGCGAGATATATGCGTGTGTGAGGAGAGGATTCAAACACGACTGACCAAAAAGAGACAAATCTTATCTCATTTATCAATCTCTGCTCATTGGAAAGGGAAGGGGCCGATCTCTCTGAATTTATATACTCTTATTGATGACTACTTGTAGCTCCCAACCCTTTGCCTTATGGCCAAACATCAATAATTCTGTCATCCACGTGACCAAAAAAAAAAAAAAAAAAGGGACCATTCTCCACCAATAATCCTTCTTTAAATTTGCATTCTGGTGATGGAATCTTATGCAATACTCATCAGCTGATGGACTCGAAATAGTCTATAGGCTCTGGCAAGCCGAAAAACCACACTAGTTAACTCTAGGACACTTGCTAGTTTATCCTTAACTCTTATGCGGCCTGCACTTAGTTTTGGAACCTTGCAACAACAAAGTGAAGGACCACCCACCATTTCATCTGGTGTGAGGACCTTATTATAATGAGAAAAAGAAAAAAACAAGTTCAAAGTCCCATACTCAATCAAGATTCAAACTTTGATGGAATCTTATCTTTACTCTTTTTCTTGATGTTAAATAATGAAATACAAGGACCACCCAGACCCTCTATATGTTCAACACATATTTCAGATATTTGATAGACAGAGAGCGATCATAACAGGCAAGGGTGAAAAGTGAGAAGGAGTAGATATGAAAATGTCTCAGCAGATGTTATAGAGAAGCAGAAGCTACAGGCAGGAAGAAGCGTAAGATTTTGCATGTGCTGAGTGAATGAATGAGTATATGCAAGCGCAAAAACAAAGTGGTAAGCAAGCCGTTGGATGGGAAAACAGATTATAAGTACGTCAGGGGGTTTGGTCCCACTCTTAGATTTGTTTGCCAATGCAGTAACATGGGATGCTTCTAATAGCAACATAGAACATTTAATTACTAATACATCAAACTCAATGTATAATTTAATTGTATTCACCCTCACTCCATTGAATCCTTTTCATTCTCAAAGTTCATCTATTATACATGCATGTTAGTAATGACCTGTTGTATACACATACGATATACACGACAAGTATACCATGTCAATTTTTTGAAGTACCAGAGAGATTGTCATTTCATTACTTTGGAACGCAGAAATGTCTTTAAATTACACTGATAATAATGACTGAGTTCTTTTGTTTTCAGCACGCAAAACCTTAAAGGACTCTCGTACTTGCGAACGAAAACCCTCAAGTCCTCTCTCTCTCTCTCTCTCACACACACACACACACACACACATGAGTACATGACACAACCCACTTATGCAATGTCATAAATGTCCCAAGACCTGAGATTGAGAAGCAAAACCTATACATATCAAACAGTTCCTACACATACATACAGAAAAACACAGGTTCCACATCAAACCCCATAATCCTCACGCCTCTTTAGACTTTACAACCACCACCATATAGTCTTTCCATTTATTCTCGTCTCTTCTCTTCTCTACTCATCACCAGAACACATCACTTTCTCCTCTCTCTCTCTCTCAAATGTCAATGAACCAATTTTCTACAGACATTCCAGAAATGCTTTGGTGGGGAAAACAGCAACAACACCCCACCATGGAACAGAATCAAACCAATACTACTCCTTCCTCTAAACCACACACGTCGTACCTCCCTCACCCTAATTCCTCTTGCCCTCCACATATCTATCACCATCACCAAACTTGGCCTAACTCCTACAACCATCCACAGCAACCACACTCCACGTTCCCTACCCAAAACCCAACTTTAAAATTCAATCTCAAGCACGAACTCATCGTCGACCAAGAAGAACAGCAACGACAACCACAAAATCCACATAAAGTAGAAGCGCTTGTAGTGGACAAAGAGCCCATGTTCGAGAAACCCTTAACACCAAGCGACGTGGGGAAGCTAAACCGTCTAGTAATCCCTAAACAACATGCTGAAAGGTACTTCCCACTCAACGGTGACTCCAGCGAATCGGGATTGTTGCTGAGTTTCGAGGACGAGTCAGGCAAGTGTTGGAGGTTTCGCTACTCGTATTGGAACAGTAGCCAAAGCTATGTGTTGACTAAGGGTTGGAGCAGGTACGTGAAGGAGAAGCAACTGGAAGCTGGTGATGTGGTGTTGTTTGGCAGGGACGGTGATAGATTGTTTATAGGATGGAGGAGGAGAGGAGATAATAGCAGCGGAGTAGTGGTGCAGGGAAGTAACAGTGCGGTGTGGAGTAGAGGATTATATTCTTCTTCTTCCTCCTCATCATCATCATCAACATCTTGTCATCACCAGCCTTATCCTTCTAGTAGTAATAGTATGCAACATGGCCATGGGTCAAATGTTTCTACGACTACTAGTTGTGTGCCATACCAACCTCACTGTCTTCATGCAGGTATAGTATTAGAATAGTCTTGTTATATTTGTCTTGAAAATATTTGCATACCTGCATTAAAGTGCGTGTGGAACACATTGCAATAAGTTTGGAGGAATGTGGGTAGTATCAGGAAATTTGGCGCGTGGGAGATTTGATCTCTGTCGAGATTACATCCGCTTTATCATCAAATGAAGTAATTATTAAATCTACTGGTTCTATATTTTCATATATATGCTTCATCTCACCACAACAATCTATTAAATAGTTGCCCCAATGGAAAGCGAGCAAGAGAAAACATTTTGGTAGCTGAAAATGGCATTGGAGATGGCAACCCTTTTCTATCTTGTTTGTGTCTTTTCAGTATGTTTGCATTATAGTACTGTGGTAGCATGTTATTCCATTATCATTGCAGGGTCAATGGCTAACCATTCGACAACACTAGGTAATAACTCAAAGAGAAGGCTTAGGCTATTTGGTGTCAACTTGGAGTGCCAGCTTGATGATTCTGAAGCTTCCACACCAGATGTTTCCTCTTTGTCGAGCCATGGTCAAACCCTGCAGCAGCTCCAGTCCCAATGTTCTTTTTCGACAGACACCAGCGGTCACATGGTAAGTCAATGAACGAAGTCAATTGTATAAATAATTAACTAAAGATGATGATGATGATACTATATAATTATCTCGTCTTCTTCTACTTTTAACTCTTTTCTGGTCCTTACAAGTTGAATAATAAAAGGTTTCATACGAGTCCATGTTGGCTGAACACAGCCCACCTTTAATTAACTAAGCTCAACCCTTGCTGATTTTGGAACATAATTGATTAGTACCTCCTTTTCCCCCCCTTTCATATATTTTGCACTTTCTCTTTTGATGCGACGTGCACTTGATTTTATATGATTTGCTGTGGATGGTCTTCAGTTTTTAAAAGGGCAGCAAATAGAGGTAAGGTAAATGCGTAAATGTAGAGTTTGAAGTTGATGATAATGATAGGCGTTTCAAAGTTGAGAATTGAAGTAAGGCACGCAAAACCAGACCGACCAAATCCAAACTCGTACACACAAATCAATGTCAAGGCCTTTTGATTTAGTTGACCTATATAGGATAGTAGTGCCCTCTCTCGCAATGAATTTCATATGCGTATAATGAATTCAGATTAAGTCCGAAGACACTTTTCTTAGGTAGATCGATTTATAAAAGAATTGTATAATCTAGTTAAAAATGGCACTATCTCAAGAACAGATAATGGAATCCTTACTTGCAGCAAATATTTACTAGGCTACTCGAGTTTAATCTTGACTAATTTTGGTCGTCGAAGCATAAACATTGGAACAAAAAAATACTTGGATATGATGAGTCTAGTGGGGTAAACACATGAGATTTAAGTATTAGATAATCATAATATGATAATTACTTTGTGTGGGTGAAGTATGTTTTAATTTGCAAGACGTGTGCGTGTGTGTAACAGAATGCGGATGCCACTTTCTTACAAGATTTCAGGCAGATGAGCAATCGTCGAGGATAAGATCTGTGGATGCGACGGCCCCTCGATTTGACCTAATTAAAGCACCGGAAATGTCGAAAAAGAATTTATGGTAAAAAGCAAGGATTATATTTAAGACGGTGTATTGAGATTGGATGGCGGAGCAATTGCCGTGGACTGGGGTCCACTTCAAGAAAGGCCCATGATGACGTCAACAACGATAACTTGGAGAACTTATGGAAGTGGTGGTGAAAATCAGCAAAAGAATCTTACTTGGGCAGGGCACTGTTGAGATCCTGCATCAAGATTTTTCTTTTTCTTAAGAAGAAGAGCATGGTAGAAGTAAAAGTGAAAGGCTCAAAGATCAAATCAATTGATAATAATAATAAGAAGAAGAAGGAGAATGGGAATGGGAATAGGGTATGGTGGTGGTTCAGGTTCTTGGTGGGTGGGTGGGACTTTGAATAGATTGATGACAACCCAGGACTAGTGGTAGTCTTTAGTGGTAGTAGTATTTTGCAGCAGAGCGGCCCACTCCTCTTGTTTCGTTTAATGCTCTAACTCTGATAGGAACACAGAAGAAGGAAGAGTCTGTTCTTTTACCTTCTTCTCTTTTTCCCCTTAATTGTTATCGTCACTCACTGCAAGTCAGAGGAGAAAAAAGTTTACAAGTTTCAGAAATATGGGCTTCGAGCTTTATCTAAAGTAAAAGCACACAACAAGAACAAAACATAACGGGAAACCAAGGTTAAAAAGATCACTAATTAGTAACTCCAATATTTTATGGTAAAAGAATGAATCTTTTCAGAATATGCTTAACTAAAGCTCTGGTCTCAAGTTCTTAGCATTTTAATTAAATGTTTTTGTTATGTACTTACGTAAGACTAGAAACCACTGTAAGCCTGTTCATTTGTAATGTTGTGCATCACTTAAAAGTTCATCAGAATGCTAAAAGAAGTGGTAACGCCTCACCCATCAGTAAACTTACTGGGGATTCTGCGTTCTTAAGCTTCAAGTTTATATTGTATCCTGTGGACTGCATCCTACATTTCTTTAATTTGAACCCTGGTTTTTTGGAGGATTTCCTGACTGTAACGTGCGATTGATTCTCAACTTAAGACAGCAAGTGTAAATTTTCAATTCACCAACGTGGGCCTGTTGTTAGTTCAGGATATGACCATTTTCGGACATTATAGTGCACCGAGTACAGAAGGGCAGTTGGCAATTTTAAGTACCAACTGCAAAGGTAAATGATTACACCATATGCCTTGAACTTATCACCACAAAATCAGCACTACTTGCAAATCCAAGTGACAAAGACATGTAGTGGAATTTATCCAATAAGTTGGGCAAGTGAAAAAGGTTATGCAGAGATGTGTGAATCACCTGAATGAATGACAAAAAACAGTGTTAAGTGGATCATTCGGGACCCAAAAACATCTATAAAGTTGAGAGATACCATTGACCTCCGCAAGCGGCGGTGTCCGAAAATAAGTGCTTTTACAAGTGGGGAAGAGATCATATATTATATTGTGTTATGATTGGTATAATATGGTGCCAATCAAAGAGGAATGAGGAGTCTCTTCCTGAAATATAATGGAATTGTCCTGTGAGAATCATTCAGTAGTCATGCATATGACTCAGAACAGTACATTTATGAATCATCATGTGGGCATTTTCTTTTTACTCCACTTCCAACTTTTCCTGCCATCAAGCTTTCGGCTTTTTGGAGGTGTTGGGTCAACCTCATGTCACCTTCTTTGGTAACTACCGAAGGACTGAAGGCAATACCTTGAAAAGAGACCAGCTTCACCTGAGGAATGTAAATGAGTAACGAGGCTGATACACTCAAGAATTACGAAAGAACATCTATATCAACACCACCGGACTCAATCTTGGAAACAAGCATTTGTTGGGATATGAAAAGACCCGTTGGACAAGCAAAATCCCAATCTCTCACCAATAAGGCTCCACCAACTGACATGAAAGGCATTTTTTATTAGAATGGAGTACTGATGGCATGATGCTTGTGCTAGCGAAGACTTGAAGCTAGGGGCCATGTGCTTGAAAAGAACCTGAAGTAAAACCCAGCCATTAAGCAGAAGTTCCATGTGGGAATTCCATTATCACTTGCAAAAAAGTCTTTTAGTGGGAGCAAGTCTAAAAATAGCTAATATGAACATTGGAATCGTCAACAAATTCCAACCTACCATATCTTCTATAGGTGTTACAATCATAGAAAGCAACAGCTTTTGTTACGCAACCGAAAAATTCTTAAAACTGAAGTGACAAGGCGCGGTTCTGCAATAGTCATATTACAAGTGTTCACACAATCAAAATGGACTTCCTAAATAAATGCATTTTCACTCGTCGTAGCCTAATCTCTTGAATAGAGATACAGGATAATCAGCTGACCCTCAAATAGTTGGATATAAAAGAGTAACAAAAAACAAAGATTCATGATGGCAATTCTTGGAAAAGAAAGATCAACAGTTGCATTCCTCGAAATAAGGTCGCAGATTCCACAAGCATGAAAAGCCAGCTTCATGAATATGTGTAATTCATTTATTCTTTCTATATGTGTTCAATTTACTTCAGAGTGAAGATCACCTTGCAGCATCCTTTAACCGTCGTACTGTGCAGCTTTACTGGACAAATTTCGGGATTATGATCTACACCGACTGATTCAATATACTGGGAAATCTAAAAACTAATCCATGTTAATCTAAAGAGCTCCATGAAGAATAAGCAAAATTTAACCGTGGATTACAATTTCACACAGTATATGAATTACTATTGTCAGAAAACAATATAAGATCGGAAGCCTTACATATCCTGAAATGCTTAAGAAATAAGACACGGCTACAAAAATCAGAAAAAGATATACAGGTGTTAAGCATCATGAAATGTGCGGGAAATGTGAGCAATTGGCGGGGAACATCAGTTCCAACAATAAACCATCACAGTAAAAAGCTAGATCATTTACTGGATACATAAGAATTAGCAATGCACTTGCTGCACAAAATTATGGATTGCTCTCAAAGGGGAGAAGCATACTACTACTATTACCCATCGCATATTCTGTTATCTAAAGTAATACTTCTTCACATGGTTTAGGCATAGCAAAGTCTAAAGCTTGTAGTGTGCTTCCTATGTTTGAGAGACAACATATATTGCTTCATCAGTGCCCATAAATTGTCAAGTTGACTTCTTAGAAGTATCATCCTGTCGCTGAGTTTCAGAATTTTCTTTCTTTTCCATCACCTGCTGGACACCTTCCTGATAACCTTCTATAAAACTTTTAAGAGCATCTCTATACGCAGAAGCCCTTGTCATATACAAACGCTGTAAAGCAGGCCTTAATGTTTCCATACCTCCTCTTGCGGCCACCGCTGGTAATTTAATGGTAGGAAAAAGTAAAAGAAAACAGTAAGAAATAAGGGAAGTAAGCAATACTCTAGGACAACTTCATCTCTCCGTGCATCTTTATTCTAACTACCTATCTGTACTGTCTATGTGAGAGAACAATGAGCTTAGAAGAACCATCAATATTGGCACTAAATAGAAAAGGGGAACTTGATTGCAGTTTTAGTTGATTTTGCGGATGCAAATTATGTTGTCACGGAACAGTTTGCCCCAAAACGTCCATAATCACGATAACATAAACCCAGACAGCTATTTCTCTTTTTCATCCATTCCAGTTATTCAAATTTCATAGGCATATTGACATTTCACCCGGAAACTTGCCTAAAAATTAATGCATTTCTAGGAACTGCATTAGCTTAAAGTAAGAAATTCTCAGTGAAACGCCGTTTTCCCTAACCCGCCTACAAACACTCCACGACATCCTACTCAGTTTTTTTCTCGGATCGACACCAGTTGAGGAAATTGGCAAAGCTTCCAAACTAAGATTAGCTACCCAGGATGCAAGCAATTAAATTCCATTCAGAAAGGTAGAGAAATTGTTACCAAGATCCTCTAAAACTGAGGTGTCTGAGTCTTTCACTTGAGCCTTAGTAGACTTAGCTCCATTCGGATTATCCTCACTTTCTTCAGCCTTCTTAAAATCGTTTGGACGAAGATCAGGACCAATATCACGCACCCAACTGGCAGCATAAAGCCTGGAAGCCTCCTTCAAAATCTTGAAGAACAAAGGAAGAAAGAAAGCAGTTTGACACGTAATCTTAAACACCCACAAATATATTTAGCACTTGGAGCTAAGTCTCTACACAAACAAAAATCCATAGAAACTGGTATCGAATCAAGAATTGCAAACCCAATATGAAAAAAAAAGCAATCATTAAAATCATAAAATACTAGCTGCAAAAGATAGGTTGTAAAAGTTGGAGACTTTACAAGGAAACGCTCTTTCCAAGTCAACTTGGGACGCTTCTTGATGTGAGGAGGGTCAGGCAATGAAGATGGAAATGCAATTTCTTTAAGATCGAACCTTATGTAATCCCACACTTTCCTAGAAACTTGTCTCACCTTCATCATCAAACCGTCACTTGGGTTTTGGAAAATCTTAGAGCAGAGAGCACACAACTCAGACAAACAGAGGTTGGGAGGAAAGGATGGGTTCTACGGTGCCGTTTCAGTAGACAAAACGGTGCGCTGCAAGTAACTGATGTACAGAAACGTTTAAAATGCTGCGTTAACTGGTCGTTTTGTTTAATAACAGTAAAAAGATAAAGTTTAATTTACAATTTCACGAAAAGTTTCGATGTTAACATAAATTTTTTGTTTTGTGATAGAATTTTAAAACTTATCATTTCTTCATTATGTGGTATATGGTGTGAAATTAACATATCAAACTATGTTGAAATTGACATTTATCTTGTTCATGATTTAGTGACCAACAAAGTTCTGTTTATTAGACAATTTTTTTACTCTGCTTAAATTATTGATATTATGCTTAAAGTTCTTTCCTCTTCAACATTCCGATAATTTCGAGACAAGTTCATGATCTCCTGCTCTCGTAAGCTTATCGTGAGCTTGGGGGAGATGATAAGATCTTAGAATCTCAACCACAATATACTATATAATTTATCATTATTTTTCACATGCCTAATCAAGTCTGTTGTATCTTTATTTATTTTTATCATTTATTCTATTTATTCTTATCTAGTTGTGATCAAATTGTATACTACGGGATATTTCTTAGTTGATAACACATAAAAAAAAACATTCTTTCTTTTTATTACGTTGTTTTATCAATTAACTCTGTAGTTTTTTAAGCTTTACATTGTTGAAGTCTTTGTCTGAGTTTGATTAGTTTTTTAAAGAACTTGAGAAAGAAACAAAGGGTAATAAAAGGCTAGAGATTGTAAGATTAATATAAAAATCTAATTAATTAGTGGAAATGAATAGTTTGATATCTTTTAAGGTTATCCACATAATGGAGTGAGTAAGGATTTTTCTTTACTAACCTTTCTTGTAGCTTTAAAATATGGCTTACAAAGTGCTTTGACGTGAAGGAAATAAAATGCAATATGTATTTTGTGTAGGTTGTGCACTGATAATTTGAGATAACGAACATATCATAAGATGAAATGAAAGTAAGTTAGACAAGTAATCCTATCAAATTATTAAATTGCAAGGGATATAAAAAGAACCTAAGTACTTAATGTGGGGATGCATAGTAGGGATAATCTAACATTCCCATTAAAAGTTAATAAAGAGTATGATGATTTAAGTGTTGATCTAGTACTTGAGGTTAGGGGTTTCGCATGATTGGATGCCTATGTGGGAGCTTGAATATCAAAAAGGTGTAGATAAGAATATTAGTAGTATAAAGAAACCAAACCTTCTTTTAGGGGTAGAAATGATCCTGAAGCTCATTTACAGTGGTAAACAAAGATATAATTAATCTTTGATATCTACAATGACTGTAAGAAGAAGAAGGTAAAGCTGACTATTGTAGATCTTACTGATTATGGCATTATTTAGTAGGAACAATTCGTGAATTAAAAGAAAAGAAATCATGAGTGACCTAAAAAAGACTTAGAATGAATTGAAAGCTCACGTGAAGAGGAGATTTGTGCCAAACCATATTTATAAAGATTTGTGTAAGAGGTTGCAAAGTATTTTCATTAAAATGTGTGAAAAATTATTATAAGAAAATAGAATTAACTATGATTCTGGTCAATGTAGAGGAGGATAGAGAAGCATCTATGACAAGGTTCTTAAATGGGCTAAATAAAGATATAAGCAATGTAATAAATGTTAGTCCTCGAACTTTTCTTGGAAGTTAGAACTGTTAAACGAGAATTTTGGGTAATTATTCATGTGTAGAGAAATGAAGAAT
>JAOSBK010000004.1:29099489-29119428 GCA_027568895.1 Erythroxylum shatona
TTAGTGATCTACCTAAATTGCCCTTACACCATCTTATTCCTTTAAATTCTAACAACTTATCAAAACTCTAATTTTAACTAAATCCCTTCATTTAATATCCATTAATTAAGAACTAAAAACCTCAAATTAATTACTAAAAGGAAATTAGGCAAACTAAACCTCAAAAATAATTTAAACATGCTTATTTACTATGAAAAAGGAATCGGGGCCCAACACAAATAAACTAGATTTTAAGAGACATTAGTTAGCTTAAGAAGATGACTTGTTAATTTGATTTTTATGTGGCAAGTGTCATGACACCTACCAAGCAATTTTTGCCTTGCTTTTAACCCACGCACAACATTTTCTTCTTGAAAGACCATCTTTGTCTTGTCTTTCACGTTGACCATATGCTCTCTTCTTCAACTTTCTCATTTTCTTCACTCACGACCATCTCACTCTCACCCTCTTCATGTTGAGATCTTGCTATCCTTTACTTTGTTTCTTCAAGATCCTTATTATCTTTTCATCTTGCAGCTAAAAATCTAACCTATCCCTCCTATAAGAGATGGATGATCGTGTAAAGCTTGAAGGCTAGGGTTTCATGGTGATTTTTGAAGAAAAGTTGAGTTAATCAAGTAAATATATTGTTCTTCATGATTTGTTGAATAGCAACTTTTATGGTGATAGTTAAAGACAAAATGAAGGTGATAATGGATTAGAATGTGTGCAGAAATTTGATGAATGTATGTATACATTGATATTATATTTTTGTATTTATGATCAACCATAGTTTATGATTTTGTTTATGCATGATATTGAGCTAAAATTGAGGTGAAAATAAAGAAGAAATGATGTAAAGCTGATGATCTATGTGTAAGATGGGTTGAATATAAAATATAGGAGTTGAAGATATGGAAAAGTGAAAGAAAAATTACGTATGTTAGCTGTAGTATTTTTACATAACATAAATTTGTATTTTAGTCATATCTTGACTTGTATATATCCAAATGAGATGATATTAATTTTAGATTAAACTAGAGGCAAATGACTACAATTTTCATAAAGGAATCGAATTTCATTTTTATCTTTAAGAGTTTCAAATTTTGGCTTAAAATTAAGTATTGTGTATTGTCTTATTACGAGCTCTAATTAACTTGACTATATAGGAGGTCAGGTCTTCTTCACTAAAGTTTAGTGAAGAATATGTTTTGATACATAGTCATGTGTCAAAGCGTGTTTAATCTTCTTGCCATTTTTCTGTCCACCAGGGAATACGTCTTAGAATATGATCGTGTGTCACACCTTATTCAGGCAAAGCCAAGTTTGCTTCATGTTTTACCTTGTAGAATTCTCTAATCTTTGGCCAATATCATTTCTCCAGCATCTTCTCCACAATTATCTAAAACATAATATAAAATTATTTAAATCAAGGTAATTTAAATAGAAAATATGGTAAATATTAAATAAATACATGTAAATTTTATGCACGTCAATATGCTCTCACATCATGTTAAAGAAGAAAATTTCGAGGAATTGGTGAATTGTTTGTTATAAAATAAAATTCATGTTATACTTGATAAATTTTTAAGTAATTTAGTTAAAGATAAAACACTTTCTTAAAGTTTTGATGATTAAGTTATAAACTCCATATTTTTAAATGAACCAATTCCTTAAAATTGTTGGTTTATTCCGTAAAAGTTGTTCTATTAACATAGCGTTTATCGACTTGTCTTGAACGAACTTTGAATCCATAGGCTAAAGGTCAACTCCTTAGTTATATTTTTTAATTTTACGAGGCAATGTGAAATTGAAACCCCTTCTGAAATATTTGGATACAGAATCGTTCATATGTCCAATTGTGGAATATCATGCTCACTGCGAATTAAAAACGTTAGAATAAAATCCTTAAACCATTGCCTGTTTGTTTCAAATGTTGCAGACGCATAATCCATAATCCAAACTTTCCTAATATCTGAATTGTCTATCCTTCTGACCACACCTTTAGACTATTAAGACTATTATGTGAAGACAAATGAAAGAACCTAGGTTCAATACAAGATAGAGATTTTCTTTTTCCATCTTTTAAAAGATACGAAGAAAGTAATGAGACGTTACTTCTTCATTTTTTGGTGAAAATTGGTATTATAAATATATAAAATGAAAATTTGCATAACTTATTTCAATCTGGAGTGTGAAGTAAAAAGATAAAGGAAGGGGTTAATTGTTTATAATTTTTATGAAAAATGTGTTTGTATAACACTTCGATTTATTAATCATCATAGCTTCTCTTAGTTTATGAAAAAATAAAATCAACAACGAAGAGAATAACCGTGTAAAAATTTAATTTGATATGGAATAATTCATTTCCCAGGAAATTAAAAAAAAAATAAGATTCTAAATTTTTATTTTAATATTTGTTAAACTCCATTCACTAAAATTTTTTAAATCTTATTAAATAAATTATTTTTTAACAACCCGGAGAATCATTTAGCTTCATCATTCTTCTGTTTTGGTTTTTTTTTCCTCATCATAATAATGTAGTTTTTGAGTACGTGGTAGTGGACATGCATGCTTCTTAAGGAACATGAAAACCACGCTCACGAGGACTCCAAGTCTTCTTCAGCTTTTTCTTTATAAAATCAATATCTAATTCTAATTCTTATTGACTACACAACAAAAATGGGTCATTTTTTGCATACTCTCTCTTTTTCCAAACCAAAATTCAGTATCTCTCACAATTTTGGGCAAATATACATATATATAGCCACCACAAAGCCCTCCTTCTCTGTTTCTTTTATTTTTTTACTCCCTCTTCTTATGGATCATCCACCACCAAAACAGCACAAGTACAAGCCTCTCTCTTTTCCCATCATAATCAAGAGAGAACATGCATATGTCCTCTTTTTCCTGGTCATCTTAATCTCCTCCCTCTATTACTTTGATCTTAAGGGACCTCTTCAGCCTGGTTCGCTCTTTCTCTTTGGTTTCTTGCACAAATTCTCTTCTTCAAGATCTAAAGAATGCAACTATTCCTCTGGGAAATGGGTTCCAGACGAAAGTTACAAGGATCAGTCCTACACCGAGAACTGCCCATTTCTTGATCCGGGTTTTCGATGTCGTGAGAATGGAAGAAAAGATGCAGAATACATGAATTGGCGTTGGCAACCAGAAGGCTGCAATATACCAAGGTACGTTAAAAAAAAAATTTACTGCGAATGTCTATATATGTCCGTGTTCTTGCATGCCAGTTCTGAGTGCACGCATATCCATTCAAATCATAGTATCAACTGCTGCAAGGGAACTCTTTAGAACTACAGGTAATAACTGATCGAATTGCGTAAAGCTTGAGGGAGAATCAGATGATACTTCAATTAAACCAACCTCCTGTAAGAAAGTAACAAATATGTTGCTTTCATTAAGCCTAGGAGTTCATTCTTTGTGCTGCATTTATACCCTGAGAAAGTGAAAATTTGATTTCCTTAGACACATCTTTCAGTCACATTCCTATGCAAGCTTTATTTTGGAACATGGCGAGACGAGTTCTATAGTATCGGCTTTGGTGTCTCCGCAATTGTCGGATCATCTCATCTCTTTCTGTCTGTAGACTAAACCTAAGAATAGGGAGATCGTATTCATTGAATTTTAAGTATTTCTTACCAAAGTGGACGTTATCATCTTTCGTTAATTACAACCCATTTGATGTTTCAAATATGTCGTTGCTCCTGTCCTGCATTTAAATATACATTTTTGTGACAAAAATTTACCAGAAGAGTAATTCCTGTATCATATTTTTTATTTAAATTAATATATCTAATTTTGTATTATGTAAGTGTTGGTTTTACTAATCTAATTATATAATATATCTTCCTTATTTGTATTTTACCCATAGGAGTTACATATAGAGATTTATATTAAGTTAGTAAGTAAAATATTATGCAGACACAGATTTTAATTTTATAATATTAAACACATTTTCAATATTGATGTAAATCGACAATAATATGAAAAAGAATAGTTTTATGATAACCAATTTTATTTTGCAAAAAATATTGAGACAACACAATCTATTTAAGTATAAAAAAGTTTATATACTGTTTTTATAATAATATTAATTTATTATAAAATTAGTTAATAAATTCATATGTAAATATAAATTTAAAATTCAAATAAAGCTTACAAATTTCAAACTAAAAATTCTTTTTTTCATATTTAACAACAAGCATGCTTAAGAAATTATTTTTATTTTACTTCAAATTCCCCATCAACCTCTTAAAAGAATCATAAAAGAACGAGATTAGTGCCAATTAATTTTTGACAAAATGTAATTATTTAAAATATAAAATAATAATGATAATTTGATAAAAATATAATTTACAAATATTATAACAATAATTTAAACTTTGCAATCTTTTATATGAAAATATAAAAAGGTTATCCCATTTCAATTCGTAGAGAAGCAATATTTCAATTTATAATTTTGAGAAATATGTGAGAAGTTTAAAGAACATTATTTAAAAATTACTTTAAAAAGTTCGGTACACTTCTTATAATACATAAATGTATAGAATAACAATTTAAGTATGTAAAAATAGTATTGAAGTCTACTTCACTTCTTATAAATAGATCTTAATTTTTTAATTTTAACGTGATATTTTAATAATTATAACATAAATTTAATATGTTACAAGTTTAAAATTAAATTCACTTTTTTTATACATACAAAATATTTATAATAAATTTATCATAATGCATATATCTAATAAATATGATAATTTGATTTTAAATACATATCAAAAATATTTTTATGTCATACTTTAATTTTTATAGTATATCTTAACTTTTAATAAAATAATGGTTGCTTCATCATAATGTACTATAAATGCATAATTTATATTATAAAGTTAACTTTATATCCTTTTAAATATTGATATGTTATAATTAATAAACAGATTAATTATTTTTAAGATTTTTATAAATACTTTTATGTGTGTGTGTGTGTGTGTGTGTTTAATGTCTATATACATCTTGTGTATATATGAATATAAAATAAAAAGGTTTAAACGTATTAAGGTCATATTAATTTCTTTTAATATGTGCATGGATAGAAAGATATATTTATTTCAGTATTGCCTACATATATGAAGGTTCTTTTGTATATTTTAAAGCAAATTTAAAGAGATATTTATAGTATGTTCGAAGTAAATTTAGTTCTTAAAATACATATTAAATTGTTATAATAAAATTTAATATTTGTAAAAGTAAATTTTGATTTACTTTTAAAATGTGAAATAGTTATGTAAATTTAGTTCTTAAAATACATATTAAATTTTTTATTGTTAGATGTTATAATAAAACTTTAATATTTGTAATTTTGAATTTTGATTTATTTTTAAAATGTGAAATAGTTATGTAAATTTTAGTTCTTAGAATACATATTAAATTTTTATTGTTAATTTTTATAATAAAACTTTAATATTTGCAATTTTAAATTTTGATTTACTTTTAAAATGTGAAATAGTTAAGGTTAAACACACTAGAAATTCTTTTTGGTTTGACGTTTTTATTTTAGTCCTTATATTTTGAAAATTATCACATCATCTATGATGTTATTTAACTATCACACAACCCCTTTCCTTATATTTCATTAGCTTTTCATCAATTTTTCACTCAAGATGATGTAGCAGTATAATTCTTCAATTTCAATGTAACATCGTTTTATATTTATGAATGGATGGAAAATCAGGTAAATATGATGAATAAGGAGATAGTCAATGTTTTTTAAAATATAAGAACTAAAATAAAAAAAAAGGTCAAACTATAGGAGAGTTTAATATAATTAACCCAAATAATTATAATAATCTTCTTACAAGTATATTTTCTAATATTTATTAAATTATCGTACATACAATATCTTTAAAATATAAAAAATAAATATAATTAGGACTAATTCAATATTATTAAATATTGTGTTACTAATAATTACAAGAGCTTCGAATTGATCTATTAAATATAAACATTTCATGGTTGATAAATCTTTTTAGTAAAAAAATTAAATAAAGAATCATTTTTAAATATAGTGTTAGAAAATTTAATGCATCAATTGGTTTTAAAATCAAATAAATAATTTCACAAATTTCTATAAATTATTTATTAGAAAAATTAGATAGCAATTACTTAAACGTTCCCAAAGCTTAAAAAATTAAAATTTATTTAACAACTAATCATATTTTTAAATTAATCTTAATTTTGTAAATTTAAAAAATGATATATTTTCAAAATTGGAGTTTACATTGAACAAATTATGATGAATATTTATACTTCTTGTGTACTTTTGGTGCTTAACACATCTAACTAAAACCAAACGTATGCTTGATCGAAGTATATTATGCACGACTTTGAAAATTTCTGGACAACAAAATTAACGGTCTACTCTTTTGTTGTGGTCTTCACGTTACAAATGGAGCAAAGAGCCATTTTAAAATTTCATTGTTACAAACCTCCGGAGTCTGGTCAGTATATGTTTGTACACTAAACTTGGAAGGTTTAAACTTTCGACTTGGCATGGTGCGACTGCGACATAGATAAAGCCCCGGTATTCTCATAATCCAACAGTTCTGAAAGATCCCAAGTGTCATGGAAAGACCAAACGCACTTTAACCCAATGTATCTACTAGCAGTAAAGGACAAACAGTTCTGCTCACACAAAAGCCTCAAATATTTATACGCAGATTTAATGCAACGGATCTTCTGCAGAGGAGCAGAAACGGAAGAATAGTATTTGCCGGAGACTCCATCGGGCGAAACCAGTGGGAGTCATTCTTATGCATGCTCGCACAAGGAATTTCTAACATCTCCACAATATATGAAGAAAATGGGAACCCCATTTCTAAACACAAGGGCTTCCTTTCAATGCGTTTCAGTGATTACAACCTTTCTGTCCAATACTACAGGACACCTTTCCTAGTGACCATCGGTCGTCCACCCCAGAATGCTTCCCCCGACATCAAAACCACCATCAAAGTCGACCGATTGCACTGGTTCTCCAAGAAGTGGGCAGGTGCTGATGTTATGATTTTCAACGCCGGACATTGGTGGAATGAAGATAAAACTGTCACCATGTATGGACTGCAAGCTTTTCTTTCTTCTCCCATGACTGCTGTTACTTACTATGGCTTCTCTCCTCTAAATCTTCCCTATTAAATATTATTGCCAAGCTTTATGTGAGAAAGATAAACTGTTCTGTGCATATCCAGGGGTTGCTATTTTGAGGAGGGAGGGAAGGTAAATAAGTCCATGAGTTCAATAGAAGCTTTTGAAATATCTCTGCAAACATGGAAGGCCTGGGCACTGGATATATTAAACTCCAACAGGACACATATCTTCTTTCGTAGCTACTCCCCAGTACATTACAGGCAAGTACTATAAGAAAAATAATTCACTGTATTCGATATATTAGTATGATCAAACTATACGTTACACAAATTGATTTTGACCCTAGCTACTATGAAATTTTTAATGTGTAAATTGGCAGGAACGGGGCATGGAATGATGGTGGTCGGTGTGATGTAGATAGGCAACCGGTTACAGACTACAGTCAGATCCAACCTGAGCCAATTTACAACCAATATATCTCAAATGTTATCAGACAGATGGAAAACGGAAACAAGAGAGCTTGGTTCTTAGACATTACACATTTGTCTCAGTTCAGGTATGACGGCCACCCTTCAATGCATCGTGAACCAGGGACTCCAATTCCTGCTCCTCAAGACTGCAGCCACTGGTGCCTACCTGGAATACCAGACTTGTGGAATGAAATTATTTACGCTAATTTACTGTCAATTGGATTCCGAACCAAGTAACATTCGGGAAAGAGTTATTACCCCATCGTGAAAATTAAAAAATTGTCCGTAGTCAGAATCTGTACATGATTTAGCTATTTCTTATTAGGCTAATTCCTCTCCACTTTCTTTCGAATCCATTTCACTTGCTTCCATTTCTTTTACTTTCTCAAGCTGCCTCAAGAGATCCAACCTTTCTGGCCCATAAGTGGAAGGTATCTGCCAAAAGAAAATTATTATTGACCACTGATAACTGCAGATTTAACATCTAAAGAGACTGAAACAGCAGTCTGATAAGGTCAAGAATCATATGTACCAACGCTGGCACATATCTCTGAATAAAAGCCAAAATTGCAGCATGCCCAATAGCAGTGACCTGTGAAAATCAAATTACCTTTTAATTTAGGTGATTATGTCGATAAGCAGAGTATGTTGCAAAACTATTAAACCCCAGTGATGCTATATGGCGCATAAATATATTAGAACTTACCATTATCCAAAATTAGGGATGGCAATAGACCGGCCTATAGGCCTAAATTCAGGTGTTTTTAATATACCGGCCCATGGGCCAAATCGGGCCCAGGCTAATCCGAGGTCCAATTTTTCTAAGCAAAATGTCATCATTTTGCTTAAAAAAGTTAGGCCTTGGACAGATCTGGGCCTAAACAACTCAAGCCCGGACGTCATTAAAAAAAGATATTTTACACTTTTAATTTTGAAAAAATTAGCAAGGCCGACCCGTGCCATCCCTATCCAAAATCAATAATGATGTTATGACATGGGGAGAGTAACACTAAGCCATGGTTCAATCAAGCTAAATTTAGAAAGCTTTTGATAATGCAAAGAAGTTGGAGGTCTCATATTTTGATCAAGTGCAGTCTAGAACCAGTCAACAATTTGAGACGAGATGTATAAAATTTGGCAGAATCCTTATCAACGTCTTAGTGCCGCAAGTTGAGAAAAATATTAGCAGTAAAGACAATTGTAATGGCCAGAACTCACGACAATAGGCAAGAGCAAGCAAATTCCAACAACCTGAAAAATAAATTAACAATGGAAGAGTCTCACTTACAGGAAGAAGCATCAAAACGCCAATTGGAACCACAGATGCCAAATCAGTCATAGTTCTTCGTAAAACCCTTTTTTCTTTCTCTGTTAACTCATCGCCAATCAACACCCTTGTCAGCAACCCCGAGGCAGCAGCAACATCAATAGCCAAAAGCTGAGTTCCTTGCAAAACATCCTGTTCACAATTTTACATGTTAACAAACTAACAAACAAATAAAACATAGACATTAAAGTTCAAACCGCGAGTATAATGGATCATCTAGAGTCAAGAGAACAACACGGACGGATATTGCAGTGTATCAAAATCCAACAATTACTGCAAGCAAGAACCTAACAAGCCTTATAAGAAGGCTTGGATTATCATTTTGGGGTGGAGTTAGGCCTAGTTTGTATCAATCTCAAACATAAACTAGGAGCAAGAGCAAACCTAACAAGCCCTATAATTCTTGGATAGTCCTCCTCCAATTAAGATGCCTTTTGGGGTGGACTTGGGATTAGTTTTCTCAAATATTACTATTGGAAGCATAAATAGGTTTTATCAGGTTCAAATTCATTTTATCAGATATATTATTGCAAGCATAAATAGGTACGATCAGGTTCAGATTCAAACGAAATGATGTTCTTTCCCAACCATTCCAAAGGAAAAGATGTATATTGTTCTCATTCTGCTCTATTACACATAATTACAGAAATCGAATGAGATGTTCATTCTCAACCATTACAAAGGATAAGATGTACATTGTTCTCAATTCTGCTCCATTACACATAATTACAATTTCCACACAGCAGTCATATAAAACAAGCATATACTGATGGAAATATCTCAAGTACAAGCATATGTCTGTTAAGAGGAAATACAAAGAGTGGTCCAAATGATGGAAATTTATACAAGAAAAAGATAGTAGGAATAGAAGTGGAGAAGAAGAGAGGACAAGTACATAGAAGAGAGAAAATAGAGGAGGTCCATAGAAGAGAGAAAATAGAGGACCAAGTCAATTCACTTTTTTTTCCCTCATCTGACTAACTAATTTGTTAGATGGGATTAATAAGCTACAGAGTCCATCCTAAAATGGGCCATATGGGTCTATCTGGAAAACTATAATCAACTAACGAATATGATTAATTAATCTGTAATAACACAGCTGCCGTTTCACCTGTTATCCACCAACAGCCACCTTGACTAGTTGACCTGTCTCCCATCATGCAACTTCTAAAGTGTGATGCAAACTTTTTATTTGAAAAACTTTGACCTTATCATTAAGTAATCTCAAATCAATTGTTGCAATATAATTAGAATGTGTCAAAGAGCAAAGCAGGAGAGGGGAGAGAATAATGTTAAAGTGATATATGATTCAATCGTTCACCTCACCTAACATCTTCAGTTTTTGGATTGAATAACTTCTAACAAATATGATAGCTTTTACGACTAACAATCTCAAGATTAAGTCCCCTCAAGGTAATCACAGACCAGTGCTTGACTGATACTTTTAGCTCAATTGCTTCTCCTTGAGAAGATAACTAGAGTTAAGTGTAATCCACTCTTGGGACATGGGCAATTTAAACACTTTACTGAATGATTTCTTAATAAAGAGCTTAACAAGGAGTGGGAGATGGAAAGGTGATGGATGGAGTATCCAGGAGGGATCCAGAGTTGGCTTTTCCACTTCCAACAAAGACAATCACTGAACTCAGTTACCTTTAATGCATCTCAGCAAATTTCTATCACCTCAAAGTATAATGCCAAGGAAGTATGCAGAACAAAAATATAATTGTCCCAGTTAATAAGATTATAAATACCAATAATGGAACTGCTATATAAAGGATAGACCTTGAACTTTTAAGGGTGATCCAATAATATAAGCTCTCCCAAATGATTATTTACGAACAAATAGAATGCACTAGCCATACCGTGCTAGTTTCCTTGAGCTTATCCAATGATTTTCCAATGAAATTTTCTTTCTTCTGAACCTTAATCAACTGGGTTCTTCTGGCATCTTCAAGGTAATTAGCGCTGTCATCTCTAAACTTATATTCCTGAGAGATGTAGAATTAGCTTATTAGAAACATATAGCAGAAGGAAACCTGAGAGTAAATAAAAATTGATCATGGAAAAACAAAAACAATTAAAAAAAAAACTCAAACTACTTAAAATAAGACTACAAGAAGAAAGCAAAAACTTCATAAACAGTCTGATGCAAATGCTTGTTATGACAGAGATCACCATGAACATAAATTAGTAGGGAATTGTTTTAGACTGTCGCACTCCATGTCAGGATATTTATTATTCCATGTTGATCAAAACATGAAGTAAAAATTCTAAAAGGTAACATGAAACTTTTAGAACATTCATGAGAAAGATATTTCAAAGCATGAGATACACCTCTTCATTTTCAGATTGATTGGTACTTTTTTGCACTCGTTTTTCTAGCTCCATAAGCTCATTCCTCAAAACTTCAAAACGGCGAATTTCATTCGACTCCAAGTCCTCAATAGCAGAAGGAGCTTCATCTCCCTGCATCCGTCAAACAAATTCTATGTAACATTTAAAAACACTTACTTCCCAATTGTGATAAATCAGCTGATATGATGACAAATAATGTAAAAAAGTAAATTTCCACACTTAGCAGAGTAAATAACAAGGCTCATAAATCGGACTGCATCTTAATTAACCTGATTAGTTCTTCAGTATCTTTTATTAATCATCAAAACATGCTAAGTTTCAATTAAACTCTAATTACAACTCTTCCCAAAGATTATAACTTCTTATACAAGGCTTTGATATAAGATTGTGATTGTTAACAATTATGGACCAACATTAGTAGGTATGCTCTACATCATGACGTGGACTTAAGATTGTGATTGTTAACAATTATGGAATAACATCAGAAGGTATGCTCTTAAGATTGTGATTGTTAACAATTATGGAATAACATCAGAAGGTATGCTCTACATCATGATGTGGACGTCTTACATTGTTTTCATGTAGTACACAACCTTGGGTTTACATATTTTATTTTAATACAGTTCTAGCAGGATTTTTTTAAGTAACATCGACTAATAACTAGAGTTTATGAAAAAAAGGATATATAGAAAACCTAAGCAATAAGGCATTTTGACCAAAAGAAAATATTGATTGGGCAGCCAAACAAGCCTATCATACGGGATGTTGTACAATCTCTAAAGAAGAAAAGGTACACAGGTAATAAGGAAAGATGAGAACATAAACCCCTCCATATGGAAACTTATTTCTGCTTCTGTGTTTTCTCTTCAAGTGAACCAAAATGTAAAATGAAGCAGATACAACAGTTAAAGTTGTTGATTTTGATAAAGAATCTTTGTGGTTCTTTTCCTTGAAGATAGATGTCATTGCTCCTAAATCCCAAACTGAGACTAGCAGATGATGTTTGAACTCAAGATAATAACAAAATAATATATAAATATAAGAATAAATAATCCATCTAGACTATTTGTAGAGAGGAGTACATCAGCAACTGGCAAGCTGGAACCATGTTTCTTAGTTGGTGAGCGCACAAAGAAGTTCCACACTCCTTGCAATTTGCTGTCAGTGTGAGAAAGACGCAGATATTCAGGATGTAAGAAAGCAAAGTTTTATATGAGAATTTAACACTATAAAAACAGCATACAAACTACCTGGTGCCACCATCTAACTGTAAATCATTCTTTTTTCTCTGCTTTCCTTTTAATTGCTGTTGCCGCTCACTAACAGAAAGTGAAGCATTATCATCTTCTACCTAAATTATCAGAACAGTTATAAAGTATCAGTATAATACGCAAGAAAATTCCAACATCCAAACTGTCACATATTCAGGCAACTCAGATGCACATGATAAAAATCAAATTATAGCAACTTACTAGAAAAGCCAACATGACTTTGAAACAAGCAGAAATTTTTTTCCCTTTTCATCAAGTGAGAACCCGTGCAAAAAAGAGGAAGAAAAAGATTGCATGCAGTAAAACACTCTTTAATTTTTGCAAGTCAGCTCAATTTGAGACAAAGAATGCAGTCAGCATATACGGCTTCATACAAGATCTATCAACTACTACAATAATGTTGAAAGAATACTTGCTGAAGGGAATCTGCTTTTGCCCTGAAAGATGCCTCCAGAAATTCTGCCTCTTTCTTAAGTTTCCTTATTTTCTCAAGATCGGAACAAGCAGCTTTTAGTTGCTCTTTTCCAGATTTAGAGCTGGACATATGCAACTCTTGCAGCAAATTTTCCAGTCTTATCACGGCTTCCTCAACACTTTCCAACGCCTAAGGGAAGCAAGATAGAATCAGATCGATATAACCAAATTCAGAAGAAGTAAAACATAGCACACTCTTGGATATGGAGATTCTAAAAAACCGTAAAAATTGCTAAACATATGAAAAAGACCAAAATGTCAAGAGGAAATTGAAGATTAGAAAGTAAAGGTGCCTTTTACAAACAGAATTATTAAAGGTTGTAAATAATGTCACCCTTTTACTAATCCTATGAAAAAAACTCTCATATTTGGTTAATCTCCCCTTTCAAAAAGCTATATTATCTGTACATGAATATAGTTCAAGAGAAATAGCATTCATTCCAATTGCATATCAATTCCAAGATCATAAATGCAACTGATTTGAATTATTTGGGTCATTAGCGCCAACCAGCAATTTATGGAGAACGATATATGGGAAAGGGAATACAATCTAGCTGAAACACATAAACAAGAATTAAAGAATTCAAGAAGGAGATGTCACTTTTTTAATCCCAAAAATGACATAAAAAGTTGTGCTTTTCGAGCTCCAAATATGAATGGTAAATACTGATACACATTGTAATGGAGTTAAATTCAAAAGGTTGATGAAAACCTTATCAAAGGAATCCATTTCCTTATCCACTGATGATGAGTCAATTTCTGATCCAACAAAATTGTTGCCATTGCTTTCTTGCAATATCCTGCATCGTTCCATTAACTTTTATTTCGAATCACCATTGTGAAAACCTTTCATTTTCTAAAGTTTATGCCTGAATAACTTACTGCAGCATCCCATGTTCTTCCATACACTCAGTCAATTTCTTGTGCCTAAATAACAAAAATGCAAAACCTGTAAGAATTGAAGGTTTAGTAACTTTACATGTTAATGGAAGTCCAATTCACTTACCCTTTGGAAAGAAATCTTGCGGCCTTAACATTTGAAGGGTTCTCCAGCCATTTACTGTATTTAATAAAGCTCTGTATCCAGTGAGAGCATACATCTAATACTTTAGGGATAGCTTCAGCATTTGCAGGACCCTCATTCTTGTTTACGCCACTATGAGATTGTAAGGGGGAGCCGCGGTTGGCCGGGTAGAAAGGAAGCCAGTCCAATTCTTCACAGACGACCTATGGAACCGAAATGCATATTGGAATCGTCAACAGTTACTCAAAGATTCATATATATGTTCAGTAGTAGTTCAACAAGCTGACCTCCACATACAGTTGATAAGAGCTAATTGATGAAAGCTGAGGATAGTATAATACACTGCCCCCAATAAGGTACCTGCAGTTAAGCAATCAGTAATACAAACACAACCAAAGGAAAATAGTGCAATATTTTTAATTGAATTGACAGTTATACATGCGTCAAAAGCTACCTTATGAAGCCTTTGGTGGGATCATCTAACACGTCAAACCCATTAGCAGCTAAAAATGACTGTGTATTCCTTCCTAAAGCAATAAAGAATCCAAATATAGCCAAATCCTTCTCTAAAACCTGCATTAAATTAGCAATTACTTTAACATAACTACCACATAAGTGCAACTTTATTTGTCTATTGGTTATTTTCTTCAGATGTTAGAAAGATAACTTCCACATGTTGCCGCATCAGAATCTGTATAACAAAAGCACCTTTATCTGATGGTACGAACTCATTCTTAAAGGCCAGATGAGACTCATGTTTTAGTTGACATTCAGGTAAAAGATAAAGCTAGGATGGTATTTGAGCAAGGCAACGCAGCCTAACTTGTGGCCTATAGATCAGTACTTCTTGCTATTCCAAAAATGTTTTGACTCAAGACTTAACATCGACTGAATTCCCAATCCTAACTCCACCTATACTGATCTTGTATGACCTTTCCATGTGCTCCAGAATGTGATTCCAAAGGTAAGATGATTTCTTCCATTCATAAGTTATTCTACTTATTCTCTTGGAAAGGCTACCAACAGAAAGCTACTGAAGGACTATTAAGGTTGATTTTCATAATCATATGCTTGTCACTCAACCATTAAACAAGACTGATGAAACATCTCAGTCTTACTCTGACATTCCGAAGAAATTAACAGCCAGGACTCGCAAGTATTATCAACTATACTGGCCACTTACTGCGACTTCCATGATACAGGGTATTTTTCAAAAATGGGCGCATGAGGTTGATGCTTGGCACCTGATTCTCAGACATTATAAAATAATGGATCACTACAACCACAGGGTTTTCTCATTCACTCTCAATCATGAATTCAGACAGCCAGCCTTCACAATATTAGCATTTGAAATTGCTCATTAAGACGCACTCAATACCAACCTCAATACTTTCAGATGTTGTTAGTCTCGACCATATTCTCTCCCTATCTATAGCTCGCTGCAGCTGTTTCTGCACAAGATTAACCCAGAACACAACTTCTTCTGAACCATGATCATCTTTGGTTCTGCAAACTGCAGCTCGAGGACCAAAATGGACAAGAAATTCTCTTCGTAGACCAATATCTTTTATAGAGCTATAAGCTTGGGATATGGGAATAAAATCAACTAGCATTTCCATCAATCTACCAGTTATATCTGAAATCATGGAAAAGAATGGTGGGCAAGAAACTTTTGTGGGGCCCAGTTTTGTGATTGCTGCAATGCAAGTCAAGGCAAGTAAAAGAAGTGAGATATCACTTCCATTCCCCGACTCCAACAAAACACCATTTCCTGACCTAGAAATGATCACAACAACCAAATTTTCACTTGGATATCAAAAAAAATTCAACAATCAAGAAAAACTATAAGGATGAAATAGCAGGAAGGCGGAATCGTACATAGTTGTAACAGTGTTGAAACGTGAGTCCCCTTCAAAATAGTTCAAAAATGATGCTACTACAGCTGGTAATTGCTCATTCCAAAACCGGTCACAAGCTTTGGGTTGTTTAGCAGATAGTTTTTCCCTGATTAAACTCTCAAGAGGGCCAGATAGCCGAAGTAAACTGCATCAAACAAATACTAAGACACATAGAAACATAGCATGCAAATCATCCAGTGCATAAATCATCCTTAAATGTTGATAAGAATGTAGTAATAAAATCCAGACAACAGCAATCTCCCATGGCAACCTAGATGGGATGTTAATTCAATGATAGAGTGGAACTTGTGCGCAAAAATGCTGAAGTTTAGGATTGTTTGAGAACTACAAAACTAGATTTGTGAGAATCCTAAAGTAATACTACTTTATCCTAACATAGAACCAAAATGATGCTTTCATCCATGAGTTTAACATGAAGCCTTAGCTAAGTTCAGATTGTCTGGAAACGTGTTCTGGTGCTGTATGTTATATGAAAGCTAAATTAGTCAGATAGAGAGAAACAGGAGATATGTTTTGGAAGAGGAGTGGGCAGGTTCAGTTGTATTAATCCTTAAAAAAGTTTTTAAACAGCAGATGAAAAATCTCATGGTCCAGATAATTAAAATTCCAACTTGATTTCCCTTATTTCATTTTATAAATACTTTCAAAACAAATCCTTGGACATTGCACAAGCACTGATGGCATGGGCAATAGTTGATGTGAGACATTCAGTAGAATGATAGAGAAAGATGTAAACAAAATTCTAAGTAATGTGAATCAGCCTCTTAAGCTGTGTATCTGATATAGATACAAATGAATACCTCTTATGTACGAAGATATTTATGTCCCTGTCTCTACCATCTCCTCTGGAAGAAACCTCACATGCTGCTTGCAATAAGCAGTAGACAGAAGCCTGAGAGATGGGGAATCATCAAATGGACTAATTTGAATTTCTTGTAACAGAAGGAAGAAGAAAGTGGAATAAAGAATAACAAATAAGAATTCTTGGAAGTTCTTGTATAAATCTAAAATTTGAAGGCGAAAATCAAAGAGTCAGATAGATCACATTAATCTGAACTATACCAATAAATTTGAAACAAGAAAAGAAATTTTAGAAACTATTATGAAAAATGCATGAAATCTTGGAAACAAACTTTTAACTACAGAGAGATATTGCACAATATGAAACACAGAATTATTTCTCCATTTTGTAGACTGGTCACACGCAACTTCAATAGATCAAAGATGGCAGGTTTGAAGTGCATGCTTTCTCAAAATTAATCTTAAGCACTAACCTGATAAGAAAGTGTTTTGACCCACGCGATCCTGTCCACACCAAGCCAAGCTGTTGAAAACCAAGATAATTTTGACAGCAAACCTTGCTCTTTAATTGCTAGCTCTAAAAGTCTGGCTGCGTCATGTAAAGATTGAACAAGTCTGCCACCATAGTCTTCGTCTTGTAGTGACTGATTGAGTTTGACTCTCATTTCCTGCACATCATTGTCATTGATGGTACTTGCTGGAGGGCTTCCATTGACAGTTACCCCATCATCAGTAGATGCAAGGGGACGGATGTGGATGACCCTTCTTGCTTTCCGACAGACAAAGTTCAGTTTATTGTGATCCAATGGACAGAAAGTAAGACCAGGATTACTTTTACCCAACAAAGCAAGCATCGCAATACATCTTTTCCTTTGATTATCCCAGTTGCCCAAAATATAATTCAAGTGGTTTGTCCTTCTGTGGCAAACACGAAATGCAATAGAATCTCGGGAAAGGCATGGATTTGAAGTTCTGCAAACACAAACCTAAAGTATAAGCTCTATCCACATTGAGCAACACTTTCAACAGTAACAACGGACCAAATATTGTTGGGTTATATAATCAAACAAAGCAATCAATGACATTCAATTGCATACAGTAAGTCCTTCAACTATGCCTACGAACTTCCAATTCGCAGGTTTTTCATGACATATTAGCAGGAAAAACTGTCATGCTGTATCTGACAATAATAAAATAATTCCAATCAGCACACTCATGGACATTTCAATGTAGAAGCAATCAGGGTAAGCATTCCACTTTGAGAGGAGGGAACCTAAACATTCACGACGTAATAAGCAGATACTTGATTTATTAACTTACATACAGACGTAATTTTAGCAATCACAGCATAATATCATTAACGCAATCGCATAAATGTAAAAATACTCAAAAAGAAGATACTCAAAAGCAAAATCAACACAATAGCTAAACCATAATTAATCGCAAAAATATTATGCGTTTAAATATTTCAAAACAAATATCATAAAGTACTCTATTATGTACACTGAATTCTACTTCCTTTTAGGCATTTTGTAATCACAGTAGCACAATATCCATCTCAACGTTAAGGATATTCAAATTTTTTCAGATTTACACCATCCAAAGTCACAAACAAAACCTAACAGCCACAGAGCCAAAGAGTAAATGACAAATAAGAGAGAAGCAGATAAAATAATAAAGTAGAGAATATAGGACCTGTAGACAGCAAAGCTATGATACTGCAACTTAACTGCCATCTACAGGTGAGAATTGAGAAAGGAAAAAGAAAAAGAAGGTGTAGAGAAAGAGGGTGGGAAAATAATGCGTTTGGCTTCCGGGAAAATGGAGTAAATCAAAATGAAAGGGAAGGGAAGGGGGCAAGTTATGTTGTAGTTGTGGACCTCTGGTGGTCGAGTGTTTGTGGATGGGTTTGGGTTTGGGAAAATGATGCTGGCGTGGCAGGTTGGTGACTTTATCATATATACGTGGCAAATGTGAAATCACATAGCTTAACGCTATCTTTGATTCCTTTTTGTAGAAATAGGAGCTAGGTGAGATGTTGATTTGCCAGTTGGACTTCAATTCAATTCCAACCACTGGGCCTAGTTAACTATGGTCCAGTTTTTTAATTTTAGAGGTAATATTCACCATCAGCAAACAATTACTCCGTAATTATAAATAGGTCGGTTCAGGTAAGATACGAATTAGGTGACCAGTGGTTAGATAGGACGGGGCTGGCTGGCCGTAGCTGGACAGCCGGTTCAACCTTATATTTTAAAACAAAAAAGTAAAAAAAATGATGCTTTTAATAAAATGAGGTTGATTTTGACATTTTGATAAAACCACGGGCCGGCTGACCAGAGGTGGACCTATGTCCCAATCAACTCTAAGTAAAATTGAGTATAGCCGAAGCGGGTTAGCCCACAATTGACATTCCCACTATTAAGTATAATTAATAACAATAAAAACTTCTTTATGCTTTTATTTAAATTTATTTCAATATTATGACTCATTTCTTATGCAATAATAAATAAAAATGTAATCAAGTATTATTGTAAAAATATATTTATACGAAAACATTGAACATAAGTTTAAAACTTGACTCATTTAAACTATATTAATATAATTTTAACTTTTAATTTTATCAGTCACTTGATACCATAATTTTTTGATGATTATATTAACCTTAAATTAACAATTTTTATTATTAATACATTATAAAATGATTTTCATTAATGATAGATTTCTTTTCCTTCACTAATTAAAACTTCCATTCCCTACATAACATATCATTAGTAACATTAAAAAATAAAGTATACGACCAGTTTGTTTCTATTTATTTTTAGTTTTTTATTTTCAAATTTAGTAACAAATTATTTATTTGAGTTTTTAATTTTATGTTTTCTTGTTAGTTTCATCTAGCTTTTAAAATTTATGAAAATCACAAAAAATGATTTTTATTTTTTGTTTCTGTTTTTTATATTTTAATTTACTATCAATTAAATATATTTAATATGTAATACATTAATCATTAATAAGAATTACAAATAATTTAATTTTATATTATATTTATTAATTAAAATTATGAAAATTTTAATTTAATTTACTTTTTATTAAATTAAATAAAATTAATTTAATAAAATTAATAAATATAATTAAAATTTTAATATCTTCAATATATA
>JAOSBK010000004.1:29181945-29192683 GCA_027568895.1 Erythroxylum shatona
ATCACAATTCAACCCCCCCTTCTTGTGTATCTTGATCTTATTGTATCAATATATTAACGTGTGATTCACTTCACTATTGTTGAAGACTACATATTCATATTTATTTAGTCTACAAATTGATTAGACTAGGATTTTTTATTTTATTTTCATTTATTGAGTTTTCTTTATACATTCTCTTTTGCAATTTACTTCTTATATGTGATAGTCTAAAAATCTTGGGAACCTTGTTTAACTAGATCTTGAGATTGAAAGAACACTACATATAAAAAGAAGGCTCTAGAGGAGGATGGAGACTGGAGAAGGAAAGATGGTTATAGTCAACATAAGATCTTTCAAAGATTTCGCTACACCTATGTGTAAGTAATCGACACATGCATTATGAAGCTAAACATCAAAGTTAATACCTTCAAGCTAAATGCCTCCTTTGTTTTTATAGTGTAGTTAAATTTTTTTTTAGGATCTTGCATTTATCAATGTTTCTAAGACAATATTACACATTAAAGCTTAATAGTGCCTCACTAGACGCCATTAAGCTAATATGATTTCCCTTTTCATTAAAGGATAACGCAAGAACATGGTTATAAAGTCTACCATTATAATCACTCACCACCAAGGATCAACTATCTTAAGCATTCCTAGCAAATTACTTTTCTTAAGCAAAACTATTCATGTCAAAAATAAAATTACTAATTTTTCTCAAAGGGAAGGTGAGTATAAGGCTTGTGAGAGATATAAGGAGTTATTGAGATCATACCTTCATTATAGGCTAAAAGGTGGTTTATTATATGAATATTCTAAAATAGGATGACTGTAAAACATTAAGATCTCTATAGGTGCAACTGCTAATGGAGCTCTTCTGAATAAGACTATTGATGAAGTATATAATTTGATTGAAGACATAGCTCAAAAACATTATCATTGGTTAAGTTAAAGAGTCATCTTGAAAAAAGTTCTAGCCAAGTATGATATTGATTCCCTGAATTTTCTTATAGTAAATGTTGATGCATTGTCTTAAGAGCTTAATCATACAAATTTTAACTTTATTGGTACACCTAATGTTTATGATGAACATAGAGTCACTTAGGGCACTTCTTGTTAACCAACCTCAGAAAAATGGGGAGTTCAATGAGGAAATTAGATAGCTTAATTCTAAAGTTGACTTTGTGTTAACCTATACTAGAATTCTAAGAACCCAAATTTCCTAATAAGCTAGTACCTTTGTTAAACCATATAGTCAACTTCTTGGCTAACTTAAGAACTTAAAAAGAGCAATATAGCATTATAATATTGAGAAGTGATGAGTTATTAAAGACCCCAAGTTCAGTAAAAAGTAGGAGTGATGAAAACAAGGGGAGTAAGAAACCTATTGAGAAGAGTGAAACAAAAGGAGAGAGAGTAAAAGAAGAAGAGGAACCTAAAAATGTTCCCCTACACTATACAAGTTGCACATACCCTTTCCTTAAATATTGGTTAAAGTAATGTTAGACAAGCAATTTGGAAATTATTTTTATGTCTCTCAAAAATTATATATTAACATCCCTATAGATGCTTTCAAAAATATTTCTTATATTAGGTTTTTAAAGGAAATACTATCTACTAAAAGAAGTCTAGAGGAGTGCAAAGCTATAACCCAAAGTGAACAAACTCCCAAACTTAAAAACCCTAGTAGTTTTTTTATTACTTATACTACTAGTAGTATGATCTTTGATCATATTCTGTGTGACTTAGAAGCAAGTTTAATCCTTTTTCCCTTATCTATCTACAAGAAGCTCGAGGTGGGTACCTTAAGATCTACAAATATTTCATTATAAGTGGTGGACCATTCTATTAGGTAGCCAGTAGGCATATTGGAACATGTACCCATGAAGATTAGTAAGTTTCTCATTCTCGTAGACTTTGTGGTCTTACATATGATGGAAGATAAAAGTGCACCCTTAATTTTTGGATGAACGTTTCTAGCCATATCTAAGGCCTTAATAGATGTATATGAACGGAAGTTGACATTAATGGTTAGGAATAAAACATTGGATTTTAAGAATCTAGGGTATATAAATCATGATATAGTTAAGAAAGATGATTTTCTCTATTTTGCTGTAGTTGACAATGGAATATCTTATAGCATACAAGAGGCAGAAATATTAAATACAATAGGGATAGACCCAATGTAAGAGAAAATGAAGCAATTGGGTAATCTTATCATAAGGAAGCATGTAATATGCTCGAGAGCGAACCAATATATAAAGAAGAAGAAGAAATAACAAAGGTAGGTGGCATACTTAAAAGAGGTAATAGACACCAATGAGTATAGCACCATTAAGATGAAATGAAAAGGGGGATCAAGTTTATGACAAAAAATGAGCAGTTATTTGGAGGTAACCTAAAACTCATTTGTTTATCATATTTTATACTTAATTTTTAAGTTATTTTAACTAGTTTTTATTTTTTTACTTAGTTTTAATGTTATTTTCTGGATCCTACTTTATTGAAGCTTAATTGATTTCTTATGATTAAGTGTTTAGAGTTGGTGTGTTTTTTGGTTTTGTAGGTTTATAGGTCAACATGGTAATAACATGTCGCTATATCCAATCCTATTTTAACCTACTTAATTGTACTAAACAAGCCAATATAACTACTTCCATACATGCCCCTCTACGCCCTTATGTACTTTTTATGTTCCTTGACACCCCAATATGTTCCTCCCCCTCCCTATGTTCACCTATAATGAAGGTAAAAAATAAAATAAATTGTGCCCCTTTCTAGTGAGCACTATACATTCTTTATATTTAATAACATATCCCATGTAAAAAGAATACGCTCAAAAAATACTTCACCATCTTAGGCAATCAATTCCTTTAAATTATAGTAGATCTATTCGCATATAGGATTTCTCAATCTATATGTTATGAAATTATATTATGAACTAATATTCTAGATATATCAAAACATATATTAAACACATAATTGAATCACAATATGTCAATCAAAACAATTGCATCAAATGAAAGAATCAAAACATGTTATAGCAAAAATCTAGGGTTCATCTTACTGAGACACTAAAGATGTTTAGTTAAACATGATAGAAAACAAATTCAAACATAAACAGAAAGAAAAAAGAATAGAAAATAAAGAGTTCATAATTCTAAATCTCCCTTTTTATCTCCTATCGAATGTTCTTGTAAGGTAGAGATTTTATCTTGTATTCGCTTGGGTCTTTTGATGATTTCTTTATGTTTTCCACTCCTTTGGATCAAAATTACCCTTTAAATCTCCTCTCAAAGTCTCTAAACATCTTTGTAATCTACTCTTCTTTTTTTCCTTCGAACATGTATTTTTATAGTAATTTTTAAGGTTTTAAGATATACACGGTCTGATATATGAATCTATATTGGAATGTGTCTAACCCAAAATACCCTAAATTTGTGATTCTACACAGCTTGAAAGAAGTAAACGGGCTGATGCATGACTGTATATCCCTTATTTGCTTCAAATCCTTATTTTATGTTACGTTTTCATCCGAGTTCTTCTCTTTTTAGTCCTTAAATTCAATTATAACCTATAAATGCACTTGGAAAAAATTAAGTACTAAACATACAATACAAGTATCAAATATTAAGAAAAATACATCAAATATAGGGTATAAATAAAGTCAATTATGCATCTATTAATCAACCTCACACTTAAGCTTTTGCTTGTCATCAAGAAAATAATAATCAAAATTATAAATTTTACAACATTAATCCATCATTAATCTTAATCTTTAGTTCATACCATGAATCATCATGTCATGTTGAATCAAATTAACATACAATTGAGTCAAGTTATCCTAAATTTAACTTCCTAATCCATATTAGTAGTAACCACATCAATAATCACGTTGAAATCAAAAGTGTGAACCTTTACACCCTTACTAAGATTTCACTTAATACACTTAAGTGTTTAGGGTGGAAGATATCAAAACTTTTAAATCAATGCATAGTAGAATTCTTATCATAAGTTTGCTATATTATCACATCTATACTACTTATATAAACTAAAAAAAATAAAAAGGTCTTTATATAGGTTGTAATGGGGTTTAAATATAGTATCGTTGGGATAATAAAAAATGTTGAATTGAAGGAAATTTAATATAGAAAAATTATAAGAAACTTGTGTACAAGTATACATATCATTGTATTACAACTCCATTGGTACCATATACTTATTTAGAGTTTTTCTTTTGCCCTTTTTTGTCAATCAAAGAAAATTTTCAAAATTTAGTACCATGAGAAATAAAGGACCTTTAAATAATTTCAAGTCTCAGATAAGTAAATAATGTAAATAACTTTTAGGGTTCAAAAGGTAATAATCAAAGAAATAGGCTAAAATAAATTGTTGAATCTAAGTACCTTCATCACTTCAATGATTCTACTTTCACAAAGATGATCTTAATATCAAGTTCTAGAATTATTCAACTATGCATGACAACACAAATGGAAGAAATAAATGAGCTTGCAAATTTTCAAAATTTTCTTTTAGGTTTAAATGCTCACGAAAAAGATGTGTATATATGTATAAACAATATGCAATTTACATTCATAATTCAATCAATACTAAAAACATGACTAATAAAAGAAATTTTATTCTAACTATTATCCTTTAACATACTAATTTAAATCAATATTCAATAATGAAATATAGTATTGATGGATGGATTTCAATTAAGGCAAGATATCAGTTCATAAACTTTAATAAGCAAGATTATCATAAGCTAAAGAAAGTCATTAAAATTGTTTATTCCTTCCCCATACTTAAAGTTGTACATTTTCCTCAATGCACAGAGTATAAGCATATAGAATAAGAAAAAATATTAAGCGGTACTTTCCTAAGTAAAATGATTTTTTAATTATGATCTATTCAATATTATATTACATCCTTGCAAAATATAAAGAAAAAGGATAAAAAGACAATAGGTTGCCTCCCATGTGGCGCTTGCTTAACATCGATATCTCGACATGTCCTACATGTTTTCTTAACATCGATATCTCGACATATCCTACATGTTTACCATCATCTTGTGTCTATAATCAATGGTTCATTTCCGCCCATTTCTTCGTATAAGAGTTTTGTAGCCTGTAAGTAAGCCACCTTTTGTAAGATAATAGTAATGACATAATTTATCAAATTAATAAATCCAACTTATCAAATTAACAAATCCAATCATATTCATTAATGCCCTTTTTTATGAAAAAATTGTTAATAAAAGAGGGAATAACAAAACTCCATGAATCATTACTTGACTCGAATAGTTTGTATTCGAGAGGTCATTACCAATGCTTCACCATTAGTTTCCTTATTTGGTTCCTCTATTAGTTCTTCCTCAACCATCTTTGTCCACTCTTCTTCTTCCTAGATAGAGGTTTCTGACTTGTATTCTTTTATTATCTCCTATCACTCCTCTACTTCCTCTTTTTGGATAGAGACCGCCTTTTCTTCTTCGTCTTCTTTGTCTAGAAGCTTGTTTCCATTCCTAAGGATGAATTGTCATTCCATGTTCTTTAGGATCTATTTTAGTAGTACCAAGAAAACTCCTTTACAATTTGTTAGATAATATCTCCACCAGTTGGTCGATCCAATTCACCATATTCTATATAAGAGCCTTTGTTTCCTGAGGCCTCATATCTGATTCTTGAATAAACTCAGATTTATATCTTTTAGAGCAGCAGTTACTTGCTCACCAAATGTTAGGAAGGTTAGATAATATGAAGTATTATGCTCATCATATATTGGTGAAAAAAGTCTCTCATCAAATTCACATTGACTAGTTACTCTCTTCGGCAAGGCATTCCATTAGTTTATCTATAGTACTTTTGTATCGCTGCTCTACTTGTATATATTTAGTTAGAGCAGAGCCATTCCATCCATATGCACAAGGGTTGTTCTAATTTGAATTATAATTATTCTCTATAATTGACATTGAGCTCAGTTGTATATGCTTGGTTGCTCTCATATATACGTTGTTGCTCGATATTCATGATTGTAAGAATTACTCTAATACCACAACATGATATGGACATCGATTGAGCTTTTGGACACATATGAGGAAACTTCTCTTTCCAATATGATGATGTTACGTTTTGCGAAGACATATTGTAACTCATATAAGAGTACTGTCTACTAGTCGTGGTTATGAAGTTAAATATCAATTCCTAAAATAAACCACTAATAAACTACAAATGTAGAAAAGTCCAAACAATAATTAAATGAACAACCAAAAATAAAATAAAATAAAATAAAAACAAAGATAAAACAAAATAAAATGAAAATGTCTGGAGCAATAAAATTCAAGTTTTCCTAATAACACCTTAGTAATGGTGCCAAAAAATTAGTTTACATAAACTTAGTCAATTATGAATTATCTGTAAGTGTACAACGTAGCTGTAACTAGTATTGGCAAGTAAGGGTCGATCATACAAAGACGATGAATATTAGTAATTATCAGTATCCTATTATCTAGTCTACGAATTTTATTTTGGTTTTTAATTAAAGAAAATAAAACTTAAGAAAACAAAATAAAATAGGCAGTAATATTGAATAGAGAAACAACAAGTTACAAAAAAAAAACTATCAATATCAAGAATTAGTTTCTAGGTTACCAATCCCCCCTAAAAACCCTTAAATAATTCACCTTTTAATATGCAATTGTTTTATTGACTATTAGACCATAAGAATTCCTTTGGTATGCTAATAACTCACTTGAGACTACTTATGTTATGAAATCAGATTATGAATTACTATTCTAGATATATCATAATATATATTAAATACATAATTGAATCACAATATGTCAATCTATATGTTATGAAATTAGATTATAAACTAATATCCTAGGCATATCATAACATATATAAAATACTTAACTGAATCACAATATGTCATTCAAAACAATTCCATTAAATAAAAGAATCAAAATGTTGGATCCCGAATGTTTCATAGAAGTTAGAACTATCTGAAGGAGAAATTTTGGAAAGTAGTCATGAATAAAGAGCAATTGAATGAAAATTTTTTAACCAAGAAATGATAGGCAAGGGTAAAGTAGCGAATGAGAAATGAGGATATGTCTAAGTTTTGCCTTGGTATCTCTGGAGGATAAAAGATTTTGAGATGAGAAGAATTAAGGTGAAAGTTAGAAGTAGAATAAAAGCCAAAAATGAAGTTGCATTTGTGTAGTAAGTAGATGAAGAATATGTACATATGTGTATGTTCTGTTGTTGGTGTTTATGATTAATCATGGACTATATATACTTTCTTCGGATGCTATTGATTTGAGTTGGAGTTGAGAATGAGGAGTAAATGAAGCAGAAAAGGTCATCTTAGTATGATTTATGTTAAGGAAAGATAAGGTCATTTTAGACGTCTGAGCTGAAAGCCAGGGTCCTTATAAGGGAAGAGGTGCAAGAGAGGAGTTGTATCTTTTGTCTTTTTGCTTCTTCTTTGATGACGTCATCTCCTTCTGAGTTTTCTTTCTGATGATGTCATCTCCTTCTATTTTTTGTATCATCTGGGTTTTGCTATCATCTATTTTTTGCTTCTTCTATGATGACATCATCTTCTTCTGTGTGACATCATCTCCTTCTGTGTTTTGTATCATCTTGGTTTTATATCATCTGGGTTTTGTATCGTCTGGGTTTTGCCATCATCTGTGTTTCCCTTCTTCTATGATGATGTCATATTCTTCTGTGTGACGTCATCTCCTTCTGTGTTTTATATCGTCTGGGTTTTGCTCTCTTTTGTGTTTTGCTGAGTGTCTTCTTTTGTGTTTTGTCGACTCGCTTCTTCTGACTTTTGCTTCTTCTGAGTTTTGCTTCGTCTGCATTTTGCTTCATCTGAGTTTCTTCCTTTCACTTCTTCTATTTTCATTTCTTCTGTGTTTTGCTATCTTCTACCTTTCGCTTTTGCTGTTTTCATTTCGTCTGTGTTTTGCTATCTTCTGGGTTACTGTTCATCTTATATCTTCTGTTCCATTTTTTATCCTTCAAAAGATAGAATTTGTCTTTAAGGTTCGCATGGAAGTCGTAGAGCTTGAAATCTTGTTTCGAATCATCTAAAGAACATCTTAATGCGATATCCGTAGGGAAAGTTATAGAAAATTTCCCACTTCTTCTCCCTTTTTCCATTCGTCTACTATTTCCTTTGGATTCATCAAATCCTATCGTTTGATTCATTTTGACCCTTCAGATGATAAAATCTAACCTCAAGGTCTTCTTCACAGTTGTAAATTTCAAAGTTAAATGAAGTGATTCTTGAACCCTTAGTTTCCTAACATTTTCTTTTTGCGTCTCCATTGAAGGTCATAGCTCTTAGTGTTGATTTGAAAGGGATGGATTGAACCAAAGTAAGGATATCAATTGGATATTTTACTAAACATACGTCAATATTTTGATGATTTTTGGATCAGTAGAGCTCCGAATAAGATGATTCTTGCTTCAAGATAAACTAGATACACGAAGCTACAAATGGTATAAAGAAGTAGAAATCAAATTTAGTTTCTAAGAGGTTTAAATTTCCGCTAGGAATTGCGCATTGTATGCTGATTTGGACAAGAGTAGTCCAAAAAAATGTTTGAAGTGTATCTTTCGAATCACTAACCCGAATTAAATGATTTTGGTGTCACTGGAAACATAAGAAAATAGAGAAAATTCTTCTAGAATAAAGTGTTATGGCAGAATATTCAATGGTACTTTTGGCAAGACACTTATGTGTAAAAGACATAAGGCATAAATAGAAGGGCATAATTGGAAGCAGAAATATTATCTTGCCTATAAACGGAAGGAAGCAGAAGAGAATAAAGAAAGGAGAAAGAAAGAGAAAAAGAGAATGTCATAAAAAAGAGAGAGAAATACAAAGAGAAGAAGAGAATGAGAGAGAGAGAAGAGAAACCAAGCTAGGGTTTCAATATCCTTAGCCTATAAGAGAGATTTTGAAGTTGTTAAAGAAGTGAAAAAGGTAGAGGAAGAGAAGAGCTTCCATTTGAGCCAAGGATCTCTTCATCTGGTGAAGAACCAATGGGATCGAAGAGACCAATTTCAGTTAGATCAGCTCATGGAGCACACATTAAAGATACAATAGGGAAGAGTCTTAGAGACCTCAGGTTGTTTGAAAAAAACAGAGACATTCATTAGAACTCATTCTGAGCAAGCCTATAAGCAAGGAAATCAGGTGGGTACATATTTACAATATAGTAAATAAGCCACTACTGTTTTCTTTGAATCAAGAAAGTTTAACGTTTCTAATTGCATCATAAGTGCTACATTCATTGTCCATGAATGATTTATGAAATTTGCTATGTGTTTGCTACGTGAGTTGTGTGATGATTTATAAAAGTGATTTTCTTTTGAAAAGATCGCATGTACATGAAATCATATATTCGAGAATGGTTTTCAAAATATATATCAAGTATATGAAACTCAAGTTTTCAAGAAGTGTCATCTTGGGCAACACAAGTTTACAAGTTATGAAATATGTGTTATGTGGGTTTGTGGTGGTCCCCTAAGTTAAGTTATGTGCATGTTGACCAAGTTAAAGGCTTCTCCCGCCTACCCGCTAATGGCATGGAGCTACTTCATGGACTCTCATAAGTTCACGACTACGCAATACCATTATGTGGAAATGCGTAGTACGTTCTATTTTGGATCTACCCGAACCAATTTGATGTGCTTTTATGTTCATGATATGTTTGACAAGATGGATGCAAACATGATTTGTACTATTGTGAATTGTTTGACAAATTGAGAACTTCATGAAATAAGTGTTTTATGATTTTTTAAACAGTGAATTACTATGTTTATAAAAAGGTTCAATGAAAGTTTTCAATGGCAAGCAAAATGGTTTTCAAAAGTTTTTGCTTATCTTTTTATTATAAAATGTTACCCATGAGCTGTCAAGCTCACCCCCTTCCTGTCCCCACCTCTAGGTTATGAGCAAGAGATGGAGTGAAAGAGAGTCAAGGCACCACTCCAAATTGGCTTATTTTTGTATTTTGCGTTTTCGGATTATGGTGTAAGGTGGCTGGAAAGGCCATTATAGTTTTGTAAAACCCTTTCGTTTTGAGGATATTGCAAATTATTTGCATGTAATGTATTAATGTGAATGATCAAGATTAGTTGTACATAATTTATTAAAGAGTATGATGAAGTAAAGATACGCTCAAGTCTTATGGTATTCACAAGAGGTTAGGTTCTCGAAATGGGTCCCAACAATGAGACATAGTGGATTTATTCTGGTTGTACAATCCATATTGCAAATGTGTTGCAGGATTTGCAAAACCCAAGGAAGCCAGTGAGAAGTGAGTAGTATATCTTATGTGGAAACAAGATACGTTCATGTTTGGAAGCTATTGAGGATTGCAATTGAATTTTATGTATTAGTTTTATTTTAAAACTAGAAAAGACATTTTGTAACACCCCACTCCCGCATGACCTGAACTCGACATCGATGGTGATATCCGAGTCCGTGCCCCGCGAGGGTGGCGTGCTACATCACTAAACTCAATATAAATTTTTTTTTCATTAATAATTTCAATGACCACGTGGGCCCTTTCATAACACAAATCAATTAATCATTTATACACAATTCGGAATACACAATTTATACAGAAATAAGAAGAAGACACTAATGCAGACGCTAACTGATCCCCGACCTCTTCTCTCACTCACATGCAGTTGCTATACGCCCGTTGCCTAACGGGGTATTCTTCTGAGTC
>JAOSBK010000004.1:29220884-29233626 GCA_027568895.1 Erythroxylum shatona
AACGTGGGAAAAAGCAATGAATGAAGAAATTGATGCCATCCAAAGAAATGATACAAGGGAATTGACCTGTCTTCCAAAAGGACATAAACCAATTGGAGTCAAGTGGATATATAAGATAAAAACCAATCAAGAAGGAAAGGTGGGAAAAATAGAAGACAAGCTTAGTAGCGAAAGGTTATAAACAAAAATATGGAATTAATTATGAAGAAGTATTTACTCCAGTTACAAGAATTGATACAATCAAACTTCTCATAGCACTTGCAGCACAAAACAAATGGAAGATCTACCAGATGGATGTGAAGTCAGCTTTTCTGAATGGCTACTTAAAAGAAAAAGTTTATATTGAACAACTACCCAGATATGTCAAAAAAGGTCAAGAAGACAAATTCTACAAACTGAAGAAAGCTCTTTATGGATTGAAGCAAGTTCTGAGGGCTTGGAATACAAGAATAGATAAGTACTTTCAAAATAATATATTTGTGAAAAGCCCGTATGAGCATATATTGTACACGAAGAAAAACAAACAAAGAGATATCATGATCATGTGCTTATATGTGGACAACATTATTTTTACAGGAAATAATCCAAGTATGTTTGATGATTTCAAAAAAACCATGACCAAAGACTTTGAGATGACTGATATAGGTGAAAATAAAGAGGTTCAAAATGAAAGATTGCAATCTAATAGCCACACCTGTCAAAGCAAGCATAAAGTTAAGAAGAGATTCAGACAAAAATCCAACATTATTCAAGAGTTTGGTTGGAAGTTTGAGGTATCTGACCTACACAAGACTAGATATTATGTATGCAGTTCGGCTAGTCAGCAGATATATGGAGAAGCCCAAACAAGATCACTTTGACGCAACAAATTTTTTTTGAAATATATTAAAGGTATAATTTACCAAGGTTTATTCTATACATATTCTCAAAATTCGAAATTAATTGGTTATTCAGATAGTGATTTTGGTAGAGATGTGGATGATAGAAAAAGTACTTCTGGTTATGCCTTTCATAATGGGTGAGCAGTAATTTCATAGTCATCAAAGAAGCAACAAACAGTTGCCCTTTCAATATGTGAGGCTGAGTATTTAGCTGCAACAGCAAGTTCATGTCAAGCAATGTGGTTGAGATATATTTTAAGTGAGTTGGATCACGCACAAGAAGGCCCAACAAAAATATATGTTAACAACAAGTCTGCCATATCACTTGAAAAAATCCAGTGGCACACAGTCCAAACAAACACATAAAATGTCATTTTATTCGGGAACAGGTGACAAACAAAATTGTGGAATTGTTGTTCTGCAGAACAGAAGATCAACTGGCAGATATTTTTATAAAACCACTAAATAATGAAGTGTTCCGCAGATTACGGGAAAAGCTTAGTATGCAAAGTCGAGTTTGAGGGGGAGTATTAGAAATCAAACTCTCCCTCCCTTTTACGTATGTAGCTCCCAATGTACGGCTCTAAATAATTGTTTATTAGCTGGGAGTTGTAGGAGTAGTAAAGTTTGATTTGTCAACCTTTGAATTTAAAACACATGTCCTATTATTTAATGCTTCCCCCCTAACGTCGATTTAAGCATGCCTTTATATAAAGGCTAGTTCACTTTTGTACTTTGAGTTCCTAAGGTGAATAAAAGATGGTGTAGCAGTATATTACATTAGAAGTGAGAGAAACGTGAGAAGAAAAAAAGAATCGTAGCTCTTGCAAGAAAGAAAAATCTTGTAGAATTTATTTGGAGCTCATCAAGCTTCTAACAATGTTTGAATTAAAGGAGGGAAGTGTAGAAAATAATTCCAACATGGTTTGATTTAGTCTTAATTTCTTTTATTTTCTTGGTATTTAGTTCATATTCATGTTTAAGTAGTTAAGAGTCTTTAAGAAGAAAAGTACAAATGTCAAATAATTTATACTCTTACCTATTAGAAATGATATGTAATGGCTACGTGTTCTGTCGTGTAAGTATCTATTTAAAGTCTGCACACAAATAAAAATTGTCTTTCAAAGTCAATTCATAAGGGTTGTGGGAAATCTTAACAAGTAATTTGCCTAAGCAGTTGCAAGACCAAACTACAGCACTCTATTATATGATTTTATCAATATGAGATGATTTCCTACACTAACGGTGGTGGAATCATGCGTGTATTTTACCAAAAGTGAGTACAGCAACACTATTTCGCAAACGTGTTAATAAGTCTTAATTAATTTAATGACTACTTGTTAAAGATATGATAATAAAACTGATCTCTAATGATTTTTCAGGGTATAAACCTAGAGCTTTCAGGAATATAAGGCTCTTGAAAGATTGGCAGCAGTTTGCTGCAATAACATTAACTCCATGGGGATGGGGTTCCTACATGGAAACAGTACCGTAGTTACTCTCCACGTAATGCATGGTTTTGATTAAGATTGCTTTCTTCATGAAGTATGGGGATGGGGTTCCCACATTGAAACAGTACTGTAGTGACTCTTCACGTAATGCATGGTTTTGATTAAGATTGCTTACTTCATGAAGTATTAATGTCCACTTTACTGAAACCAATGTGAAACATCACACAACAAAATAACTTGCTCTTTAAATTCTTTCAGCTGGAAATTACAAGATGATGACGAACGAATAGAGACATGATCTATGTTTCTAATTTTTAATGTTTTCAAATAGCCAGCCCACTACCCAGACATCACAATCAAAAACACAAACACAAGCACTGAAACAAAGGATGCCACGACTGCCCCGCTGACTTTCTGGCAGAAGTCCCCAAATTGTTGGCAGATACCAAGCCAGTTTGCACTTGTGTTGCCATTGTGTGCCAAGTAGACTATGGCGGCGGCCGCATCAGCAGCTGCAGTATTTAGGGTCAGTGCTACCTGGACATGATTCAAGACAAGCTAATTTTATATGAATATGGAGAATATGTTTCTCAAAGAGTTGCAAAGTTATGTGACTCTAAAAATAACCATGTCCAAAGTGAGGAGGAGGAGACGTGGTCCTATAGCATGTGGCCTTATAATGGTGACTATAGAAAGGGAGAGAAAGGACTAAATATCCTCCGACTATTGCCATTGCAATCACGAAGAATCTCTAAAATTTTAAGCTGTTGCGTAAGATTCGCGAACAATAACTTGTGTGAAAGTAAAAAGAATAAACCATGACTTACTGAAAAGTTGGAAGAAAACTGAGTGAAAAATGGAAGAGTCTCATCACTAGTCCCCATAGTTGCGGCAGCAATTAGACCTCCAAGCCTCAGGAGGAAGTCGAATATGGCAAATCCCTTGTTATATCTTCCAGCACTCTCATGTTTAGAAGCTCCTATGAGAGGAGCGACCCCTTTGGCAACAGCACTTGATACAGCAGGAATGTCAATTTTAGTTGACATTTTGGTCTAGATAATAAAGTAAAAAACACAGAATTAGAACTTTTGATATGATAAGAATGGAGAAAACTAAAAACTTGCGAGTACTCGAACATTTTATGCTTATTGATATGTGGAAAGGAAGCTGTTGTATTAGCTATGCGTTTAGAATTTAATACCAAAACTTTTGTAGATTTTAAGTTCATACGGAGTAAGGGGAGTTATTGCTATTGATTTCCATATACCACCCAGAGAATTAAGTTGACCAATTCACCGCACGATACTATCGACTCAACCAAGAACATACTGCAATGTCTTAGGTTGGCTAATAAAGATTGAGTTTGCGTTATGTTTGTTCTTGTGAACAAAATATTAATTTGCTAGCCATAATGGATGAGACTACCAGAACAGTTTTGACAATCTATATATATATATATATATACATGTACAATAATTACAACATTACTTACTACTATTCTAAACATAAGAAATTAGAAGGCATGATAATATAAATGTTGAAACTTACATATGCAAGCACTAAGCATTAATTCTATTAATAATGTGAGGGATTTATTAATATATCACATAATATTAGTTTAGAATAAAGAATAATCAATAAAAATCTCATGATTACTAGTGAATTTGCTTAATATTTTCAAATTTTCTATGATTAATTATGTAGAATATTTATATAAATTCATTGATCGTTTTATGACTTATTTTTATCATCTAACATATATGTGTTGTTTTGTAGGTTTTACAGCTTTTATAATCCACCGGAATTTGAAGTTGATACACCTGAAGGCCCATCACAAAGTTCATCACGTAGCATTCATTCAAGCATTTGGTTTATGGTTTTAATGCATTTTGATCGATGTTGTGATGTTTTAATAGTTTATAGTTTCATATCAAGAAGCTACGCTATTTTTGTCTCCATTTCGCTTAGAACAGAAGTTCTTCATCAACTAAATGCTCATTTGTGTCATGGACAAGTTTTTTAAGCTATAGATAACCTATCGTGATGAACCCAGATTAAAGAACATGGAGATTATGATATATCATGTAATAAAGGACGACAAGACACCAGTTTCAATTGCGCTGCACTTTCTTTTTCGTACATCATGTAAGATGGTAGAAGGAAACATGGACGATAATGTTGAGGATGATGGTAGAATATCAGATAGAAGACCACAAATGAGCAGAGATAACAACAGGACCAAATTCTGTTATATCTTGCTCAACGCCCCCGAAGAGCCACTGCAGACATGACAACCAAAAGCACGAAGAGAACAACAGTGACCAACGACGCCACGACAGCTCCGCTAACTTTTTGACAGAAATCACCAAACTGTTGACAGATTGCAAGCCAGTTGGTGTTGGAGTTGCCATTGTGAGCCAAGTAGACTATGGCTGCAGCAGCAGCTCCAGCTGCGGTGGTCAGAGTAAGTGCCACCTGCATGATTATGAATCAAACACTCTTTTGTGTTCTTCCTGAACTTGTATGAGACTTGGCAAATCATGATTAGTTAGTACTAGGAAGATGAATATATTATGAGTTAGAGAGCTTACGGTGTCCAAAATGAGAAGCAGAAGTCTTGGTCCAACTGCATGTGGCCTAACTATGGATACTATTGAGAACGGGAGGGAAAGAACTAGGTAGCCAGCTACTATTCCCATTGCAATAACGAAAAACCTGAAGCATGGATTCATTTATTTACATCTTGTTCAGTAATGAATGATATTGCAGTTGAGCTTTACTGGTTCTAGTATTAATGATTATCAGTTTCTGCTGATAGGGACCATGTTATAGTATTACTAAAGAGTGATGGTAATGAAGACGTACTGGAAAGTGGGAAGATCGTCATAGCTGGCTTGAAACTGAAAAAACTGAGTGAAGAAAGGGAGGGTCTCGTCACTGGTTCCCATGGCAGCTGCAGCGGCTGAAGCAGCAGTTACAGCACCAATCCTGAGGATGAAGTCAAAAATGGCGACTCCTTTCTTGTACCCTGCCTTTTGTTCTCTGTGAGTTGCTATAAGTGGGGCTTTTCCTTTAGCAACAGAGCTTGACTCTGGCACATCAACGGCGGTTGACTGGTCCTTCATTTTAGTTTACTAGAATAGTAATACTACCAATGGTTGTGATGATAGTATGTAAAAGAAAGATGAAAAAGTATGCGATGAACATCACGTAAGTTCTGAAACTTAAATAGAGAACTTAAACAGGAGTTGGTCTGATCAAGTTTTCGTGTAAGGGGAGTAGTTGCTAATTATTTCACTTGATCTCACTTTGATCAGGTGGATAAAAGAGCAAGTAGAAAGGTGATGAATGTGTATCTGTACAGATTAGTTGGTCCAACTTCATATAACGAAGCCACTCAAAATAATGCTAACAGGCTCTAATGAACACAACAGTGAGAGAAAGCAGACAGATGCTAAGAAGAAAAGGGAAAAGGGGCATTCATAAATTAAATTTATCATACGTCTGATGATGTCAGAAACTATAAAGAGATTGTTTTTTATCATTTTTTTAGAGGAAAGGATTTTTAATACATTTACGGAGATGGTGTAAGGATGTTGAAGTTAATGGAGTCGGCGAAATAACACTAGAGCTTGGATAGTAACGACAACATGACAAAAGTGAAGCTAAAATTTCAAACTTGAAAGTGTCTGAACCTCACAGAATCAACGTATGAGTTATATGTTTGATCAAAAATAAGAAGCCATGTGATTTGTATGAAATTGTTGAAAGGAGGAGTACGACGTGCAGATATCAGGAAACTTCATCCGACTACGTACGTAATGGGGTTTGATGAACTTGAACTTGTAAAAACAAATTATAACTAAGCATATTCAGAAGAATTCAGATGCAGTTTCATCGCTATCGAGCATGCAGGCATAACCATGTCATTGAAAGGCAAAAGGAGCAGAGAGAATTAATAGATAAAATTTGAAACAACAAACCATGTAAATGTATACAACGCATCAGCTATTTCTGCTTTAGTCCTACACTCATCGTTTCTTTTTTACTTGGGTACAAGAAGATTGAAAAGATCAAGTGAAACCATATCAGGGTTCTACAATATGTCAAAAGTTTCTGCTTCCATCAATTGCCAGAATCTTGAGAGAGACTTCAAGTAATCCCGTGGACTAGTGCAAGATATTATGCCCGTATCGTCCATCCACGCTCAGCAAGTGCCTGAATCACTTGACTAGCAGCCTCTGCGGCATCATTCAATGGGGAGTAGCTCCAGGTTTTGGATATCTGGAATTCAGACCATTTATTAGAAATAAATGCGATAGTTATTCTTACCAATATTGCACATGGCCATAAGCTCCATAGTCTAAGTGCTGACTTCGCTTTCATGTGGCAGGACCGTTATTTCATTAACAGTTGTAAACATCCACTTTCAAATTTCTCAAAATAACATACTAAATTTACAAGATGAAGGGAAGGAAATTATAAACAGGTACAGGCAATAATGTACCCCTTTGACTCATGCGTTGCCATCTCAATTAACTAAACCAGACACAGTAGCATAAACTGAAACTTACGTCCTCTTTTCCAGTAAATTGCTTCACCACTTCTCGTCCGAGCAATCTTTTCTGAAAGTCGGCAAATTTCCATGTACAACGTTCAGCTCCTATAACGTAGACAGGCTTCCTGCAGCATGAAGACCTCTAGATGCCTCAGTTATGCCTCAGTTAAAATACACAAATACATTCCTGTTATGAAAACATTGACCATTATCATCCAGCAAACCTACCCAGTGCTGCAAGCCTCACTCAACATACTTACTGAATCAGCCGTGATGACAAAAGCATCTGCCCAAGCTAGATGCCCTAAATGTGGATTTGCACCTAAGCACTTGAAATTGGAAAGATTAATTTGAAATTAGAGGACAAAAAGATAGTTCCATACTTTTCTGGAAGACTGCATACCTTCACCATCCCAAATATGAACCTTAGGGTTGGTAATAAAGTTTTGCATCAAAATTTTGGATACCTGACCAGAAGAGTGCCAAGAAAATGTGAGTGTTCACTGAAGGAATAAACAAGAAAATGCCAAAACCGTTTGTACCTTCTGAGGGGTTCTCCTAGAAAAAGATACTCTAACACTTCCACAGCTCCAAAGAACATTATGAAGCATATCCGTTAACTGCTTTGCTAGATCCAATCCATACTGACAGCTGCCTATTAAGAATATAGAGATGTTATACATCTAGCATAATTATTATTAAAAAAAAAGGTTAACCATCCATCTCATTCAAGGGGGCTAAACATACTGTAGACATGGCAAACCTAGCACTGCAAGCAATCCTCACGAAGGTAGAGTTATACATAACATAATGGCATGGCATGTCAGAGAAAAGCCTAGCAGTAGCATACATGTAAATCTTATACCATAAGCCATTCCAAAACTCTCTTAATGTGCTCACATAATTATCCAAACAGCAGATAGTTGACCTTCCAACTACCATGAGTTGCACTCAAAGGCAATTTAATAAAAGTGCCCAGGGAGGGTTTTGCAAGTACGGAAGTCATATTCAAGAAGGAAGTGGCAGTAAGCTCAAGAAAATTCATCATTAGAACTCACTCTGTGTGCTTTGACATTCTTTCTCTTGACAGAAAGAATGATCACGTATATCAGCCATTTAAGGCATATTTCCCAAGAAAGTATAAAAAGTTAAGATGTTGAAATATTTAATACCCGTCCATACAAATTCCACAATATCAACATCCAATCTTACAAGGGATGAACAGAAATGCATTATAAAAATGATGCAGTACATATCCTCCAGCAGAACTCCGTCAACACTAAACTGGTAGCAATTCTGCTCTTGACAAACGAATTATAAACTCAACCAATATAAAGTTGGAGGACTCTTTACTTGTAGGCCCTCCAATGTTCACAACAAGCAATGGCTTGGGAAGTGGTGCCAATTCATCATGCCAGGCAGAAGCAGCATTCCTTATTGCAGCCGAATCCGCCTGATGAAGAGCTCCAACAGTCAATATCTGCAACTTAAAAACACAAAATTATGAGTTTTGTAAGATGTTGAAACAAAAGAAGCCAATGATATGCTAAAATGATTCCCATTCCACACCCTCTTCTTACATGTTCACATTCACTAAACGCTGTTTTCCATACAGCAACAGGAATTACTCACCACATGTCTGTCAGGAGGTTCACGTGGGGTTATCCACCTCCGGAGAAACCAGGGGATTTGCTCCTGGGCATGAGGAGTCAAAGGATAATAATCGTGATGAGGAGTAATCACCAAATCAAATCTGTTCAGTCGTGTCCTCGGATGTTGTATCTATACAATGATCTCCAAGATAAAACTTGACTGAGACAACTTATGTTACACAACCCAAACAGAGTGCAACGTATTACTTCAAAAAACAACACGGGAAAGTAGGGAAGAGGACATTTAATACCCGCAATATTGACTAAGCATAGGAATACAAACAAAACCAAATCCTTAAGAGGCAAACAGTAGTGACTATCATTTTGTTCGGTATCAACTAAAAGTCAGAATCGAGCATGGCTTACTAGTACCAAATTAACCCGGAAAAAGACAGAGAAAGGGTTGAACCTGCACGACGAAGACATAATTTGGGGCCAACTGCCTGACAGAGGTCGCAACAGGAATGGTATCCCTACCGGACGCCACAATCAACAATGGTCCGTCCCTAAGCACGAAACACGCACTTTTTCATAACTCCAGTCTTTAGTAAACATCGAAAATAAAAAAGAAAATAACTATGAGAATACTTGTCGAAGGTTTCTCGAGCCATCATCGCAATGTGAGTGGCGTCAGCTTCCAAAATGTTCGACAATCCTGCACTTTTAAGTTTTAACCACAAAACAACAATCCAGGTCAAACCCATTTCCCAATATCAACGTTTACACTAATCTCACACGAATTTCAACGATACCGATTCTTTCATGCGAAAGAGTTACAGCCTTTGGCTCTTGAACCGTGAGATTACACATCCAGCGTCCTCCATAGATTCGATTGATGAAGTAGTCAACTTTCTTGTGAATCGAAACCGGAAGCCAACGAAGCCATTCATTAATTCCTCCTCTAGGCCTTGTAACTCGCTACACAACATCAACATCAATATGCACACACAGATATGCTACATGTGAGCGAACATATGAACAAGAAATGAAACAAAAACGTAAAAAGGAGAAGACAGTTTACTTACGTGCAATGAATAGCGAGAGGAGAGGCCAAGAGCGCGAACCAAGCCGATGCATTGACTCTCAGCGCCGGAAAAGCCGTTACTAATCACAATCGCCCTTTTGATCACGCCGTAGACACCGTTGCCGCCATCGAAGGTCTCCAGCGAAGTTTGTAACCCATGTAGCCTAACTGGTCTCATAGGATTAAAAAAAGATGGGAAAAGGAAGTAATTCTGTTCGTGCTGTGAAACTCCATGAAACTTACGTTATGTTTGGTTACTGTATCTGTCCACTGGGGACAGTAACAACATAATCTTGTCACTGGCTACCGTTTAATTACTGTCCATCGGTTTTTTGTCTCCATCTTCGATAGACAGAGACAACAAAATGTTGTCCATTACAAACCGTTGAACAGAAAACTGACATGGGCCATTGTTATTCATGGGCTGAATTGGATCCGGTTAACTAGACCCAAACCGAATCTTGAACACTGATAAAGTTGTCCGTCTCCTCTGTGAAGGAAAGCGGAGGCTGGAGAGCGCAAAATTGGAAGATGTGGGCAAGTGCAGAAGGTGGAGCACCGGAGGTCACTCTTGAGACTTCCATGGGGTCGTTTACCGTTGAGGTGTTTCTCTACTTCTCAAAGAAGGAAACTTTCAACTCTCTTTCATCTTTTGTCTTTTTCTTCGTTGGTTTATTTAAATCTTTTTCTTTTCATTTTGTGTGTTGTTAATTCCGGTGAATTCCAGTTATATTACAAGCACGCTCCAAGAACTTGCCGGAACTTCATCGAACTGTGTCGTAGGGGTTACTACGACAATGTCAAATTTCACCGGATTATTAAGGTGTATTTGATTGACAAATCATGGGAGATAATGGTTTTTGTTTTTCTTCTGTTTTAGGTCAATGAGTTTTACACTTTTACTGTTAATGCAACTATATATATATGTGTGTGTTTTTTTGGGGGGTTTTGGAGCAGGATTTTATAGTTCAAGGTGGGGATCCGACAGGAACTGGAAGGGGTGGAGAATCCATATATGGGTAAACTTGAGCACATCCTTATTTATTTTGTTCTCCTGTCGATGTTTGTTGGTATATCATATAGTAGGTGACTTTTTGTTTGTGTGTGTGTGTTTTAGTTCAAAGTTTGAAGATGAGATAGTGAAAGAGTTGAAGCATACTGGAGCTGGTATTTTATCCATGGCCAATGCTGGTCCAAATACTAATGGCAGTCAGTTCTTCATTACATTGGCGCCTGCTCCTTCTCTTGATGGTATTTATGCTTTTCCAGCTACCCTTTGTTCTCTAGACTGCTTCAGTAAAATAGTTGAAGTGTGAATTTGAACAGTCATTTACAGTTTGACTTATTGATCAAGCTGCAAAAGGATGGGAATTGTTGGAGTATTTGAAATCTGAGGGTTGAAGAAAATGCCTTGGATCCAATTCATTAAATTTCCCATTTATGAATGATTGACCAGGGTTACAAATCCAAAGTCAAGGATACTTTCCTGTAAAATCTCCTCACAGTTCTTCGATGTCCTATGACAGTGCTGAGAAAATGAAATCACTTTTAAGATCTCTACAACATTGAAAGTCCTTTGAGACGGAAATGAAAGTTGAAAATGCCATATAGCTTTATAAGCAGTTTGATTGCTCATGCATTTGGCGGTCACTTTGTTTATGATTAAGTTTATCTTAAAATTCTAGATCAAATTCCTATGGTGATTACTAACTTCTGCTTCTATTTAGACATTTTGAAATTGTGAAACTTCCTGTTAGTGCTGTTTTAACACCCTTCTGCTTTTATCATTTCTCCAGGAAAGCACAGCATATTTGGAAGAGTATGTAGAGGAATGGAAATAATCAAGAGACTCGGTAGCATCCAAACCGACAACAATGACAGGTGATTATCTCTGTGATAAACATATTTAGGTTGGAACTCAAATTTCTTTTAGACTCTAATTGTACTAATATGATACTGCTGTCTGACTTAGGCCTATCCACGATGTGAAGATATTGCGGGCATCAGTAAAAGATTAGTCGTTGCCAGGCTGTTGTTGAAGCACAAGGTAATGGTAAAGCCTATGGTGATTAGTGTTTTGTTTCCATCCACATGTACCATTAAACATGTTCCTTGGATTGGCTGATGTTTTCCACATTGGCAAAAGCAGGATAAAATGATAGATTGCAATAGTGATGGATTTATTATTTCTTCTCTGCAATGCAAACACTTCCTCCAAGCCTCTTTTTGCAGGCCTTCCATAATCCAAGCCCTTTTTATGCTGCTTTCTAGTTGCTTAATTTATAATATCGCCTAATCCCAGACCGGATGTTTGCTTATATGTACAATCCTCAAGATAATAATAACCTTGTAATGAGGTCAAATCTCTAGAGTTGCCGAATAAGGAAGAGGCTTGTATCTATGGAGCAGCAAAATGTTAAGGTAACGATAGTATTACACAAGACATGTAGCTCTTGATTGGCAAACAAATATACTCTATTAGCTAGTAGATCAGCGATTAGTTGGTAGTAGATTATATTAGTTGATTTAACTAGCAGATAACATCAGTTGTTTATTAAAGATGTTTGATAAAATTAACTGTTTAGTATTAGTTTGTGTAAAATGACTTATGAGGGTATAAATTAAATTAATAGTTATAATAAAGAATATAGAACTTATAATAATAATAATAATAACTAAAAAATCATGAATATAAATAAAATAAATACTTATATTTTAATTAATTACATTTAATTAATTAAAATTTTAATTATTATTATTATTGAGAAGTGTTGTGGGGTTTAGCTCGAAAATCCCACCGAGTAAAATACTTGTGTTATGTTTTAGATAACACATAAAACAAATCAGAGTTGTGTCACGCCATTCTTTTTTTTTTTTAACATTAAATATTTTGGCTTAGTCATACTAATCCTAAGCCCCTACGACCTCGCCTCAAGAGTCTAGAGGATGTAAATCTGAAACCTCAAGATCTCTCAGGTTTCTACGTAGCCTGTATACTTCTGCACACAAGGAGTCTTCACATACTCTAAATTGTTCAGCTGATTATTGATCACTGGCTCCCCCTGCTCAGCATTAGGTTCCCATCAGCCCTCATGTAAGACCCCACTCCCGCATGACCCGAACCCGACATCGATGGTGATATCCGAGTCCGTGTCCCGCGAGGGTGGCGTGCTACA
>JAOSBK010000004.1:29233726-29250033 GCA_027568895.1 Erythroxylum shatona
TTTAATCATCTAATGCTAATAGCTCTAATACAATCCCAAAAATAATTTATCCAATATTCTCGTACCATTTGGCAGTACTTTTCGATACCGGAAACCCACTCAGTCAGCCCACTGGAAATTTTCTGGTCCGGGCAAGAACCCCGAAAAATTCCTAAAATTTCACATAAATGTAAAACACACAAAAATCCACTCCAATTAATTTTTTCAACACAAATAACACATTTTTCACAATAAACACAGATGTCGGGAAAATGTCATGAATGTATATACAATCATGTGCATATACAAAAATTTCAATTTATGCATATTGGAGGCCATATTAGGCATGACTATGCCGAGAGACGTTTACACACTCGTAACCCATTCTAAATTACCATTTTACCCTTCCCATATGTGATGGGATGTTACACCTCCAACTCCCATGTGTCACGGCATTCTTATTTCTGTGTTTGGAGCAATAACTAAAAAGGGTATAAGTGAGGACACAATTGTCATTATGCATAATTTTTATCAGTTGTTCAGCCAATGCGCTGGTCTATTGGATTGAATCAACAGAGTCAATTACAAAATGTTTAGCTAACACCCTCCAATCAGCTAAAATATGGCTGAAAAGTCATCTATCAGACGAGCGTAGTAATTATGGACAATCATATATCAAACAACCATGTCGACTCTTGAGCCTGAGAAGCATAGACAGCAACGAAATGGGAAATGCATCTGAATCAGAAGCCATGTGGATAATATACTCATCACTTTGGGTGGTGGCAAGTACATTAACTAATATTCATACACAGGCTACAACACTACTCCCTCTATTGCACAAGTCGTTTTAAAACCATTTTAAAACAATAAAAATGTTAAAAGGGAAACAAAAACTTTTTGTTATAATTTACAAGCCATAGCTACCTTCTACGACTCACTGAAAAATTGCAATCAGGACGCCTTATGATGGCTTTCTCACGAAATCAATCTCTCCTATACCCTATTAATTCTTTTGGCAAGACTGAAATTGAATATCCCCACCAGCAATCTTCTCCAACAACCTGGATCCTAATGGAAGGTAAGCTGCACCATAGAACACTTCAGCTTCCGAGATATCCATATAGTCTATGCTTGGCCTCATGTTTGTCTTGATGTATGTCTTCACAGTCTCCGCCTGTATGTAACATTCTTTAAACTCCAACTCAACTAGCCTGAGTTAGCGGCTTCAATCAGCTCACTGCCAATGTCTTCACAATAGTTACTCACCACAGATGCCGCAACCGAACTAAATCCGTTCATCTGGTTCTCTCTCAAGAATGTTATCCGAGTAGGATTGGAATCCTTAGGAGTCTCATCTGAAACTCGCTTCTCCTGTAGCAGCTCCATACGTCTTAATGATGGGACATCACCTTTACAGTATCTGCGCCACATGTTCCGGTATGCTGTTTCTAAACCAAGGGCGAACTTTGTTCCGTCACAAACAGGAGACTTAGCCATAAGGTCCCGCAGACTCATCCTCAGGTTTGAAAGAGATTCAACGTCAGAGGCCAGATCAAGTGCCAATTGGACATACTCATCTTCACTTTTTGCAATCAGATGTGTTAGCCCTGCAATGCAAGTCAAAAGCCTCATAACTTCATTTGTACGCCAACATCCCAAAGAAAAGAAAACTAATTAAACAACAGATGAAGCACATCAAGGTATAGAAAAAGGAAAAAAACAAAAGGGATCAGTAGCACAGACAAGCGAGAAACTACTGCTGTCCTGTTTTTTACAATTCAAGCCCTACAGATGTAACCTTAATTCAGATCAACCTCATTTCAAGTCCTGTACATACAAGGTAATTGATTGATTTTGCCACATCATCCCATCAAAATATCAGAAAGGACAGGTCATTTGATTTTAAGTTGCTGATAGCTTAATATATTCAAGGACAATATGTACTACACCTACACACAATCCTGACACCTAAATTTTCCATATTAAACCACATTCTTATTTAAGCCCCATACAAGAAGTAATATTTTTTAATATCATCCGCATGAAAAACAACCCAGCATAGAAAAAATTGTAATTTTTCAACAGACATCAAACTTAAAATCCAAAGGAAGTTCCACTCACCAACTTTGCTTAGAAGGCTTACACCAACATTGTGAGCATGAACTCCACCAGCCATGGTAACACATGGCACTCCCATGTACAACGATTCACAAGTAGTTGTTGTTCCAGCATACGGAAAAGTATCCAAGCTACATCAGATGCACCAATTTAGATATCCTTAAGAGAAAACAAAGCAAGGCAGATATGCAATGAAAGGTAGCATGCATCTCCTAGAAATGAGAGCAAATAATAGATAAGGTCAGACATTAGGTATGAACTGAAGATTGAGGGAAATAACACTACAAAAAATTAGTTAAATCAATCGTGAAACAAGCAATTGGATTTTCCTTTCTCTCAGTCAAAGAATTACAACTCAAGATTTTACCTAATATCCATTAGAGAATAAGCTTGCATATGATCATGGTTAAGAAGAATCAGGGGCAGAAGATCTACACGCAAAGGTTCCAATCCAAGTTGCTCCAATGTTGTAACGAATCGCTGCCTAACGCTATCACAACAGAATGGCTTGCATTTTACCACAAGACGAGAGTTTGGAACTGCACAAAGAATCCTAGCCCAAACTTGCAATACCTTGGGGGTTATCTGGGTAGAGAGAAATTTAATGTAACGAATATACCACATATTGGATTACACATACTGTTCCATCAATATTAAAAGCAAACAAAAGTTACAAAATAATTAGTGAGAATACCTTTGCCAGATTATTGAAGCTACCAAATGTAATAAAGCCATTAGATAAAGCAGGAGTTGGAGCAATGGGCCCGGCCTCTGGGGACGGCGTATAGCAAAGGAAGCATTCAGGTAGTCTCACCAACTCCTCGACGTGTCTGGCAACACAATATCACAACAGTAAGGTTTTCTTTTCATTTTCTTTTTCATAAAAGAGAAATATTACCAAGTAAGAACTGTAAACAGGGTGCCACCTCAGTATGCAGAAGGTTCATAAATTGAAAAGATAATATGACGCTGCACAAAGACCTCTCTATAGAACTAGTAAAGCACGTGAGAGAATAACAAGAATATAAATTATCTATGTACGCATCTGATTCAGAGAGTTTCTTGATCATGGAAACCTGCCAAATTATGTTCTCTCCATGTGAGTCACAGGAGAGCCATAGGATATAATCCCACAAACTATTTGAACAAAACAAGTTGATAACTATGAAATGACTATTCTCAGGTATATTCTTGTCACTCCTCAAGACAGTGATCCATTTGAAACACTTGTCAGATAGCTTAGAAGGACATACTTCTGCTTAGCATCAGGAGGATCGGCCAAAGAATCAGTAATTCGGTAGTCAATGGTAGGCAGACCGGTAGTATTTGGGTAGCCAATCCATGTAACCTAAAATAATGATGAACCAAGATGGAGTTAGAACAAAAGTTTTGCAATCTCAGTTTTCCAATAGCGCTATTACTTAAAGTAGACATCAACATAATAATCAAAAAAATTTATGATTCAGCAAGAGAAACATGTGATATTACATTGTTACAGTGCATTAGAAGTTAAGCATTATCTTAGAAAGATCTCAGGATTTAGGCTTTTGTTGAATACAATTCTGTAGTCCTATTCCTGATCGCATCTCAAACACTTTCTGACAAATCCTGTTAAGGATTTTGCCTTAGACAACTCAGTAGATATAGCTTAGATTTGAGCAAACAAATGATATGAACTTGCTCCCCAAAAAACTCATCAGAAGCAATGGCCTACTGATTTGATCCATGCACTAAAGACACCTTGAAAGTGGATTATGTGCATTGACCCCGAAACCATACCAATCAATAAATGATTTTTCTCTAGAAGAATTCTCTCTTGAAGAAGCTTTGCTCATCTTACATGGAAGTTCAGGTCTAACAAGCTCCTAATCTAAAAAGTTTCAACACAGAACCAAGTTAATACTGCAAAAGCATTTGATGGAAAACTAGCAAAAATACAAAAAAAATGTTATTTAAAGAAATGAGCAAGAGCAGAGAGCTGTGTGCATCATCAAAGATCATATCCAGGAAACTAAATATAGTTCTATTAGTGTTAATAGAATTTAGGTTTTGGACGAAGGCAGGTCTCAATACTGAAAAACTGGTAATAAATAATCAAAGCCACTTATTCACCAAAAATTGATGAATTGAGACAAGACTTATGCTTTCTTACTAGTTTCTCGTTTTCACAAGAATCCTTACAATCCTGCATCTTCTGTCCTCTTATCCATTAGTGTTCTCTTCTTTTATATAATAAGTTCACCATAAGAGTTTAAAAGAAGCAGAAAATTTATCAAGGCTGTAATCATTTAATTAATTTTGCAAAAGAATTGGATTTTAAAAGAAACATAGCCATGATCCCACAATAAGCTATGTGAGAAGTCAACTTTTTCATCAATAGCGTGTTTCCACACATCTAATTCTTGCTTCTCAAGAAAATAAACCACATATGTAAAAGAGACAAATTAAAATATCTTTCTAAACAAAAATATGCAGGTTCAAAGACAAACTCCAACAATATATCAAAATATAAACCATAATTAAAGCCATACCTGAAGGGGTGCAGGTCGGCATGCCATTGTTCCCAGCTTATTATTAGCAGTATGTCCAGTGAGTTCTACCAAGATGTCAATTTTATCTTCTCTAACAATACTAGCTACCTTCTTTTCATCAACACCATATATATCCCTCCATACCCCACCCTTTTTAAGAACCCTCTCCCTAAACCTTTCTGTTTTTGCATCTGCCTGAAATTCAGGAGACAAATAAATCAAAACAGTGAATGTTACATCAAAGCTTTGTATTGTATACAGTAAACAGGTGATCGTTCCAAAAACAGTATTTGTAGCTATGACAGTGGGAAGGTTGTAGTTAGCATATATTCAAGGCATCACCAAAATTGGGAACAGAAGTATTCAGATAACGATCACCTTTACAACTGCTGAATAAACCACCACCTTGTAGTTAGCATAGTCATGATAGACAAGAGGAGCCTCAATGAAATAGGATACAGAATGGGTAAAATAATCTGGAGATACATATCCAATCACAAGAGGTCTGTCAGGATCTTTTGGGTTGTCCCATGAAGTGTGCTGTGCATACAACCTCATAAAGCGTCTACCCCAGTCCCTGCATTTAGGCATTCCAAATGACACCAATTCAAATTATAGTTTGTGAAAGTACGCATGCAAAAGTGCAAATCTGAAAATAGTCACAAACACCTTCAAAAGAGAGTAACATAACAATTCACAAAACAACATGACAAAATTTCACAAAACAATTATCAGTTTGACAGTTTCCAATTCGTGTGTTATATCTGTTCAATTTCACAAAGGAGACTTGGATGTCAAATCATACAACATGCAAACATAATAAACCAATTCTAACAAAGCGTCATCACTTTCAAACAAATGTTAACAGACATCTTTCTAAAAAGCCTTTACTGCAGGAAGTAGCATTCAAGTACAAGAAAGTTAGCTTATATTCATACAATCTCAAATACTAATGCAAAAGTAGGTTTCTCTTTCGAGTTTTCTTAGTACACAAACCTTATTGCAGGGTTCAAAAATTTGGTTGAAACGGGATGAGAAGTGAAAATACATAGAGAGGCTTACTTACAAAGTTCTTTCTATGTAACATGATAACGAATTCTCAAATTATGGAAATAAATACCTGTGAGCCTCAAAGAGTTTGTTATCATGTCCCTCATTTATATAATTCATAGCAAGCAACCGATTCTGCAAAAGAAATCCCTTGGTAAAGATGTGAAGTAGCAGCCAATTGTTACATTAAATGAAGCCACATTAATCATGGAAAAGATTGGCCTCAAATGAGCATTTTCAATCTGGTATACAATGAAACATCAAGTTAAAACTAGAAATGGAGAATCATGCGTGAGCATGAGCATTAAACTTAAATAAATCAATTAAGGCAGCCAGCATTCCCTTTTCTCCTTTATTTATTTATTTACTATCGGACAACAGATCAATAAATAGTGAGGAAAAAGATAGGTGGCTAATATGCTTAATTCATACTCCAAGGCCATTCAACAATTTCGCAAAACATACAAATTGTATAAGATGAACAATGCCTATTATCTTCTTCAACAACCATAATTCAAAAAGATAAAACTCCCTATCTTCTCCACATAATTTCTATCATTCCATATTTCCAAACATCCCGCTAGCTAAGCATGCTTTTCTTTTGCATCAGACCAAGCACTAGAATACAGAACTCCACACCCACAATATTACCCATATTACTTCATAAGTAGAACACAAAGTCTACCTGGCCTGCATTGCGAGAATCAGGATCTATTTTTAGGCATTGCTCATAAGCATCAACAGCCATTGATATATTGCCAGCATCTCTGTAAAGAACCCCTTGATAAAGTACACAGAAAGTCAAAATACTGTCCGAAAAATCTGAAGATCATGGAAGCATGAGGGAACTATGGCAAAACTTTAATGAAACAAAAGACTTCTTAGAAACAAAAATATATCAAGGAACAAATGTCATATAAATCATGCAAATTGGTAGTAAATTATGTCAAAATCCTACCAACAGTATGCAGGACTCAACTTTTTAAAGTGTAAAAGAGAGAGAGACCTAAGTTGTTATATGCTTCTGCATATGTTGGATTTGCTATAATAGCTTTCTCAATCATGCTTGCTGCGGCATCCATTTTACCCTGTAAAAAGTGAAGGACATATCAATGGCTACTTCAAGAACAAAATTCCAAACAAGTGACTCCTCAAACCTGAACAGTGTAGACAACACCAAGGTTGTTTAGTGATTGAGAGAAATTTGGTTTGATTGACAATGCCATCTGCAAAAACAAAATAATCATAATGATCATAAGATAACAGCTGTAGACACTAAAGGAGGACTTTAAAATCATGGACAAGAATAAAGAAATGCCTGGTAGCATTCCACAGCTTTATCAAGGTTGTCTCGGTCCTTGTATATTACTCCCAAATTGTTACATGCCTCTGCACAGTGGGGATTGAAATGGAATGCCAGTTCGTAGAACACAATTGCCTGTACAATCGGAGATAATAACTGTTATTGGACCCCAAACAAGGTAGAAACATGCCTATATATTAAACCCTAATAAGACATATAAGCTTCAAGCTTAACTCTATTTGCAGACCCCTAAGAAGTAATGCCACTTAAAATGCAATTTATACACATGCAAAGTCATCATACCTATGAATCACTTACCATGTCAAGCTTCAGCATTTCACCATAAGCAACTCCTAGATTGTACATAGCATCAGCATAGTGCCAATTGTATAACAATGCCTTCTTGTAGTATGCTATACCTTGATTAATGTCCCCCTCCAATTTAACCTGCATTTGTTTATAACTGAATATAAAATCAGATATGGGAACTAATAATAGGTCAACATTAATAGAAAGAAAAAAATGAAAGTTCCTTCAAAGAATACTAGAAATAGTTCCAGACTAAGTCTCTGTGGTGCCACCTTTGTTCCTAAATCTGTTAGAGCTATTGCCATGTTATTCTTTGCAATCTCAAAGTTTGGAGACACAGCCAGACACCTGCAACAGCAGAAAAGGATGATTAGTGTCACTTCCAATATAATCGTAGCAACAATAATGACACACTACACTTGCAAAGCCCAGCGACAAGTTTAGACAGCTAGAAGGACCCCTACCTCTCATAACAGGCAATGGCAGACTCCAAGTCACCTCTATTTTTATATATTACACCCATGTTGCAATATGCTTCAGCATACATAGGCCTCTCCGTTGCAGCCTTCTCATAGCAAGTAAGGGCAGTATCATATTGCATCATTTCACAATACACAACGCCAAGGTTATAATATGCAGGCTACATATATGAAAATACAAATCAGAATATACATAAACAGAAGGTATTAGAAGACCAAAAACCTCAGAAGTTTCAATAAGCAAAAAGGTTACACTACCGCATAGTGTGGGTCTATTTTAAGAGCTTCGTAGTACTTCTGGATACCCTCCTGAGTATTGCCAGAAAGCTTTAAGCTGGTACCAATGTCAGTTAAAACAATAGCCAAGCACTCTGCAGCAGGTTTGTATGAAGGGTCAGCTTTTAAAGCCTTCTGGTATGACTGCATAACAGTAAATAGTGGTCTTAAACAACACAATTAATAATATAGAAACAGAATAGGAAGATACCTACTCAACAGCATTCACGCACATCAGCACTTGCTCACACACAAACATGCACACACAAAAAAAATGAAGTCGTATCTGACAAAAAAGTGATAACTGCACTTTTACACAGTTTCTTGGCCATTTTGAATATAGAAAACACAGGGAAAATTGATGAACTTGAGTGAGAGTGATAAATACAGATGTCAACGAGTATTATACTGAAATGGTAATAAAACTGATCCTAAAATGAGATTGTAAGTTAATTATAATACAAGCACAACAGTATAGAAACGACCTCCATGTATATAAAACAGTTAGGTGTCTTGATAATTCCTGAAATTTTTTTATCAGAAAACCCGCCTAAACCAGTTTCAGATTGCTTTGTTCAGCTCCCATGTTTCATCACATGCCTTTTGCTTTCCACATTTTAGTTCCATGCACATGTTATTATGGTCCCCTAAATGGAGTTCAGAAATCAGAAATTCCAAAGACCATGACACACCACCAGAGTATTATGAAATCCAGGGACACAAAATGGCCATATATGAACATGGCACAGTGCGTAAAAGAAATACTTCACCAAAAATCAATGATCATATTGTTTTGGAAAGTTCAACATTTTGAAATTAAGCCCCAAGGAAGCCAATGGAATCATTATCGAGAGAGAGAAGTTTCTCAATTCATATAGCAACAAGGAATGAAAAGGTAAGTACTAAAACTGAAGTGGAAATGGTAAAATTAGGCCCTAAGGAAGTTAAATGATAATATTGCTGATCATTATCAAGAGAAAGAGAAGGTTCTCAATTCATATAGCAATAAGGAATGAAAAGATAAGTACTAAAACTTAAGTGAAAAAGTACAGGGTAAAATTTTCATAGTAAAGTTAGGTGCCAAAAAAAAAATTGTACCAAAAAACCTGACATTGCTAAGTAAGGCAGCTAATAAGCAAGTAAATTGAGCTATCACTAATACAAATTAAACAGTGATCAAAGAAATTAAGGCAACAATCACCAGCAAAATAAGAGCTACTAGGAAAATATATCCTTAATGCAAGAAAGAGTAGGTAATAGCAAAGAAAGTTAACCAGCATATTTTCATCTAGATGAAAAATACAAACTTAGCTATCAGGTAAGGTTGAGTGGCCACCAGCTTAGCCAAGCAGCAACCTTAAATTGTGGCAAGATAAGGTGTATACTGCTCACTTCAAAAATATAGTTGTTTCCAATTTAAAATTTGGGTTAAAAGGTACTTCTGCATCTACTTCACAGATTAATTACTTGTGATGGCAAAGTATATCTATGGACGTCTAACAAGCTAGTCGCAGAACACTAAAGTTCAGAAAGATGAGACAGGACTAGTTACAAGAAACAGCCTCTTTCCAGATAAGCTACACCTTCAGTCTTCATCCTTGTTTCATTTTCTTAATCTAGTCTCCCTCTAATTCTTAATACTTCAGTAATTAATCAACTTATTTCAGTTAATTATAATAGAAATTTGACTTACCTGTTGATAAATGAACCTTTAGCGATGATCATTAGTGGAAGTTACTGGAAAGGACTTGATTGGTTTTGTTTTCAGTTTCAGAGTTCAATAAGACTACTAGCATAGTAAGAAGTAGATGCTTCATTATTCATCATCAACATCATAATAAACAACCAAGAGAACAATGGTCATGAGGGGCTCAGACAACAAGCAATAAGTTTCAGAGACTCCAGAAATGGAAAGATAAAGGACTTCTTGCTTATTGCAGCAATAAATGACATCTTTCATGTGAAAATAGAAGCAATCCAAATCACATTAGCATAAATGAGTGCAAAAAAAAAATAGTAAGAAGAAGGACTGGATGCTTCATTATTCATCATCACCATCATAATGAATAACCAAGATAACAATGAGTCTGAGGGGCTCAGACAACAAGCAATAAGTTTCAAAAACTCCAGAAACAAAAAAACGGAAAGATAAAGGACTTCTTACTTATTGCTGCAATAAGTGACATCTTTCATGCCAATTTAGAAGGAATCAAATCACATTAGCATAAATGAGTGCCTCATCTATCAATTTACATTTATTTATCTATGTATATGTGCAGGTATCAATATATAATTGTGTCATCACAAAGACATGCTTAATATACAAACAGACTTCCAACTAACCAAAATCTTAGTAATTAGTTTCATTAAGCATACCTCAGCAGCATCTCCAAGACGACCCTCATCTTTGTATAATATTCCACAATGCGTGTGGGCACATGCATTTTCAGGGTCAAGCCTGATGGCTTCTGCAAAACTATCAAAAGCAGGCCTTGACATATTCTGCATCTGCAGGCAGATGCCTTTTCCAATGTGAGCTTCAACATTTCCGCCATCTTTCTCCAAAACTTTCTCATAAAGTGCAAGAGCATCAACAAACTTGTTCCTGGATCGAAGAATATTGGCATATGATAGGTTGTCCTTTCCTTCAATTCCTTTTTGTGCAGGAGCTTTACCCCCAGAAGAGCCACTAGTACAAGATGACAGCTGTGAACCCTTTAAGAAACCATTCTCTCCCCTTGTCTCTCTCTCCCTCCCTCCACCAATATCCTTCTCTGTCCACGCCATCTTGGTATATCACTGAATTTCACTTTGCTCTGTCAACGCAAGTAAAGTCCGTCCAACATTCTTCAAAAGGCATGTAACTAATCAATATACTAGCGTGAGGCTTCACCAAACTCGTGATATAAGTTTTTCTGTCTGAAGGAACCAAAAACTGCAAAAATAGGCATACATCTAACTTGATCAAGCATGCAACAAAAAGATTAAAGCCTTCTGACAATAAATTGGGAAGTTTCCAACTAAGCACCACAATGCTATTTCCAAATAGGCAACACAATAGCAACGTTTTGATCATCACTCAGCAGAATAACGAGCACAACAAACGATGCCATAGTGCGAGAATCGTCATCAAATAAATTTAAACCCATCTAAACAACCTATGAAAGAAACCCCAGCTACTGCAAAACCGATCAAGTAATTATTTCGTCAACCTGTCCTATGTTCGTGAACCCTTAATTGAAAACATTTCGTCAAGCAAAAACCCTAAAGTAAAGAAATTTACAAAAAAATCCAAAGTTTCTCAAAAACAACAAGCAATTAAAACCTGGCTGCAAGTAAAGAATAACAAGTTAGGAACTTTAGACACTAATGCGATTCCAAGAATGCCCTGGAAGAGATTTTTACATGAGAAACGATGATCCACAAGAACAAAAAGGAAAATAGGCACTTTGAAACTCACATTCAAAGCAGAGAGCTCGTTGACAAAAACTAGGCTCATAGGCCTTGCGTGAAGTGGCGCACGATAGGCAAAACGAGATGTAGGCCGAAGCCTCAAAGTCACAGTGAAGTCCACAGAGATTGAGATAGAAAGACTGAAGGTCTAGAGAGAGACGGAACTCAAATGGGTCGTAGCCGGAGACACGCCGTCACTCTCTCTCGTCTCCGACACATAGACTTCGATGTGTCCCAAAACCCAAAGAGAGAGAAAGTAAGTGAGAGGCAAAAAAAGAGCACCTGGTGTCTGTTCGTTAATTACTGCGATGGCATAATAGGGACAACCTCTGTTTCGTTAACCCTCTATTTGGAGTTATTTGCATCTGTGCCTGGTGGCTCAATGGTCGCTCCAATTATGAGGAGTATTGTCGGTAATAGTGGCCCGTTTGGATTGGAGGAAAATAAAGAAATTTTGACAAGAAAAAAATGACCTAGGAAAAATAGTGATCCAATGAAATTTTATTGCTTGATTTTCTAAAAACTAATATCAGTTAAAAATTTTATAAAATGAGTAGCACATAAATCGTAATAAAATATGAATCTTAATTGATATCTTATTTTAAAGTTTGATCCTTTTTTATCTTTTTTTGTGATTCGTTTTTTAAATTAGTTCATCTCAATCACTATAGTTGTAAATGTGTTTGACCTCTAATGGCATCGACAAAACATATTGAAAGAATCTTACAATTATTGTAAAGAGAATTAGGTAAGAAATGCTAACTCTTTTAGAAGTTAAGCTTATTTATAATAAATTTTGAATATTTTATTAATTTAATTAAAATAAAATTATATTTTAATTAAAATTAAATTTATTATCAATCATGTTCAAATAAGATCAAATATCTCATATTGATTATTATTTATTAAATATTACATATTTAATCATAAAGTTTTTCAAGTTTTACAATCAAGTTTAACTTAATTAAAATACATTTTCTCTCTTCATCTCATTATTTGCATGCGACCCGTTAGGTTTCTAAATATATCAGTAATGAATATAAATTATTATCTTAAATCATATTTAGGGTAAGAAGAATTAAAGTCCTTTAATTTATATTTAATATCTAATTAAACAATTTATATTCATATATCAAGAATAGCATCTAATAACATATCATGACCAACTAAATATTTAAGAATATCAAAGTAATTTTGGCTTACCTTGTCATGCATGTTTTTCCTATAATTCAATCATTTCATCATATAATGTTTCAATTAGACATAGAGCATAGAATTAATATCGAATCGAGTCCAAACATATTACTTTTTCACCATTAGCAATTAATTTAATTAATGATATTTGAAAATTATTTTCAAAGTATCATTCTGCCTTAACCAAAAATTTTCTGAATCAATACTAATTGAGAGCAATGGAACATTCTCTATAATTACTTTAAAGTGATTAATCTTATATTGATTACTTAACTACCTCTATATAATTTATGTTATATACAATGACTACCAATTGAGCTACTATTGACTAGAATAAGTCATAAGTAGTATCAAAATATAACAATTTCTATATGATATAACTTTTAAGATCTCAATTAAATGATCATTTATACAATTATCATAATGAGAATTTCTATGGACATACAAGTAATATTAGATCAATTCAATGAATTTGTTCTCTAACAAGCACCCAACTTTTGTTTATATATCTTCATATTTTAGTCTATGAGATTGATTACTTTTTTATAAGGAAGAAGCAATGTACACTAGTCTTTTTACACCCTATTAATGTCCATTCATAATAGAACAATAACTAAGAATAATTTAGGAATAATACATAAATGCAATATGAATCTCATGATTATAATATTATCATAATTTCATTAGCAATCTATATTTATCTCATAAACTTTATCATATACATCTAAATAATTTCATTAGCAATATATATTTATCTCACGAACTTTAATATATACATCTGAATATGTATAAGATTAAAAAAAGCCTTCAAAGTATTTTATCACTAAATTACATCCAATCAATTGGCTATAAGAATAAACCAACAAAATAAAGTATGAGAGAAGAGCACTAAGAATTAGAAATGGCAATTGGCTCAAATCTAATATGATCCATTTCAAAGTCAAAAAAAATATTTTTTATTGATTGGACTTCAAGTTGAACTTGAAATTTTTAAAAAAAATTAAGATTTGAGTTGGGTTCAATCCGACTTAAAACCCATGTATATATTAACAAGTAGGGCTTATTGTTCAACTTCAGAACTTTTGTTTATAAGTTGCCCCCCATCTTTCTTTAGTAGCTTCCATATTTTCTTTTTCTACTTCCACTTCTGTAACTTCTCGTAAAAACTTAATCAAAAAATCTTATTCTCTTACTAGTTTTCTTTAAACGCTTCTATGTCTTCTTCTTCTGCTTTTAGCTACGTAACTTTACATTTGCTTTTGCTTCTTGAGTGTTGAGACTGACTTTTTATTATGAAGCTCATTTGCCTTTCTCATTTCTAAAGCTTGGTTAGTTTCTTTCATCTTTGATTCAAGTAGAGTTTTATGTTCTTTTTAGGAAATATTAAATCAAATTTTGTTAGTTAGAAAAGTAGGAGACAATAGGTGATTTCAGAGAGGATGAGAAGTGACAGTCTGTGGGTTGTCAATCAGGTAAGGTTGGAAGGTTTGAGTTTCAAATGAATTTTTTTTAGCTCAACTTAAGAAAACTCAAACAGTTAGACTCGCATGAGCCTAACTCATTGCCATATCTATTAGGAATGCTAATGGGAATGTCTAGTTTGAGTTTTAAGTTTATAATTTCGAAATTGAATTCAATAAGAGTATAATAAAAAAGTTATAAATTTTAATCATGAAAAAAGATCAAATTAGACCCAAATATTTTTACTATAATTGAATTTAAATATTAATATTTTGACATGTTTAAAAGAAAATTTAACATTTCACAAATGTTTAATTTTAACTCTAGATAAACTTTTCGACAATCTTCTATTACAAAAAGTATATGTGGTTTTCTTTTTTGTAGGACTCTTGTTTAATGTCTTTATTAAGTGATAAGATGGAACTAAAAAAAATGTTGTAGAGTTTCCCTTCTCTCTCTCTCTCTCTAATTTCTTTTCTTATCATTAGGAGGGCTATTTCTTATAGAATGTCATAGACCATCTTTTCATGCTATTAGGACTTTAAAATTATTGTCTTCAATTCTAAATAATTCAATATCATATCATATACTGACATGCAATTTCAATGCTATGGAATTGTTATTTGAGAGCAATGAATGTATAAGAAATGAGATGACTCCACATCTCTAAACAACCTTATATAGCATGCATTTCCAAATGAAAATTCTAGTACCTTAAAGGATGATTCTCTAACCCTTATGTTGTGGTGGACCTTTTGTAGAGATGTACCATTTTCTTTCATACCATACCTATCATAGGAGGGTGAGCCTTGGAGCAATAGGTAAAGTTGCTCCTTTATGGCTATAAGGTCACCGATTCAAGTCATGAAAATAGTTTCTTTGTAAAAATACAAAATGAAGGTTGTGTACATCATGACCCTACCCAGACTCCCACAAAACAGCAAGCCCTGTGCACTGGGTTACCATATCTGTCATAGGAGTTCGACCAAGCAAATTTAGATTCTGATGACAGAGTATAAAATTAAGAAATTCTTACAAAGGGATCCTGGACAGGCTCCAAATTTAGATCGATAAATGAGGACATCAGTACTATTAAATGTATGGATGATGATAATAGTAATCAGTAGCTTTCATATGAGGAAAGGCTATTATATACATCTACTAGACCAAACAAGGGATTAGTCTTTACAAAATTAAGAGCAAGCCTCAAAAATTTAAGAAGGTTTTGTGCCATACAAAAAGTGTAAAGCAGAGAGAGACAACCATTCCTATATAATGATAAATGAAGAAAGAGAGGAACAAAGGATTTGCCTCTTTTTATAGTTTACCTTCATATGCATGTCGTCATTTTCTTTAATAGAATAAAGACATTTATTGGTAATAGTCCAAATATGGAGAGTGTAGCGATCTTAGTTCATAAATCACAACAAAATAAGATTAAAAATGATGAACTTTAAGCAATACTTGTCATTTTTTGTATGCCTAATCTTTTTGTTTAGTCTTCAACTAAATTCTATTGCTTTCATTATAAAGCACTCATTTAAGTTATATAATTTTCCTTTATTACTATTTATGTATTTCTTTATGTTCTTTATCATCTTTATTGTAGCAAATACTACAAGAAATCACATATTTACCAACGAAATATTACGTCGATAAGCGGTCAATTTCCGTCGAAAAAACTAATTACCGACAAAAATTGAAGACGGCCAAAACCGTCACTAAGAGGGTCGTAGTTAAAATTACCGACGACTCGGTAAATTTTAACGACGTAATAAATAACGTGAATTTCCATCGGTAACATTTAGCAACGGAAAACTTATCGCTTATAAACCGAAGGTAACGAACTAGAAAAGTCATCTTATTTACCGATGATACGGTTTACTGTTGGTAAATAAATATAAATTTTCGACATAAATTTTGTCCGTCAGTAATAGCAGGTTAGAGATTTTTTAATTAAATTCCAATTTTATGTTGTTGTTATAAATGCATAATGTTTAGAGTTACCAATTATTTGTTCATAATAAATTAATGTGTATATATAAAATTATATATATATAATTTGATTAATCAAAAAATTAATTGATAATATAACGTATCAATTATTTTAATTGATAATAAAAACATTACAATGTGCATAACTTATGTTTT
>JAOSBK010000004.1:29258834-29270741 GCA_027568895.1 Erythroxylum shatona
TTTCATGTGCACAAATGATACTGTGTACCAATCCTATTATGCATGAACAGCCCTAAGTCATTCCAATCCATCTCATCTTATGCCAAATTACTATTTCCCGTCGGGGGTGGGATGTTACAGAAAGTGTATCCGTGTAGCCTGTATGAAGCCGGATTTGAGTTTATGGTGGCTTAATTCAGTCACTTTCTAGAGTGATTGGACCATGTTCTATATGGTGTTATTTAGAGCATGACAAACCCTTAGTTGGAGCTCCACCATAATATACACTTCATACTATATGTGCTTGAGACGACCGAATAAGGGAGTGATGAATAGGTCCCTTCTTCATCACTGTATGAGCCCTGTCGACATCTAGTCCACCTCTATACCCTTTGGAACTTTAACCTATTTCATGAAGTTAAGAATTGGTGTTGCTACTTTAACATATTATCTAAGGGCCAAGAGGTATGACTAAGAAAGCAACCAAGACTTCGTGGATTGACATGAGTGTCTAAGAAAAATCATTTTGATATCACATAGGCTATTTGTGATTTATTGCCTGGGCAGTTACACAGACATTAGTTGTCAATAGGCATGAGTTGTCTATATGGTAACTATGAGTGCAAATACATTGTAGGATTTTTGCATAGCTCTTTGTGAAAAGAGGGATCAGAGAAGCAAAATCTAGTGTGATTAGAAAGGAATTGGGGTATAACGATAACTTAAGTGACGTTACATTAGTTTGATGGTGACTTAATGTAACGATCCTTGCTGGTACCTTTCTCATATAGTCGCACGCTCCACTTCATGTATGATAGTGAGAATGAATATTTGAGGTTGAGAAATACAACATGAGTTGACATAAACAAAGCATTTATTGTTGCAAACAGACATGTTTTATAATGAAACATATGTTATTTCCAATGTGTACAAGTGGGAGATGTAGCAAAGTAGTATGTCCACATTGGCATAAGTAAACCAATGTGGACAAGTAAGTTAGGTCTTACAAGAAAGAAAAAACTTTCAAGTAAGAGGTTATTTGTTGGAATGTCCAACTCTTCTCCATTTTCTCTATATAAGTTGCAATAGAGAGGATGCATGAAAAGGCTTCTCTCTCCTACACTTGCTCTCCCAAGAACATTGAGTTCTCCCTTGTGTTCTTATCTCTGAGTCACCACTCACAAGGCTTGGGATTCGGGGTGTGAACTAGAGTAAGTAACTCTAGTAGCTACTCACAACATTGATAAAGGGCAAATTAGAGCTACATGGAGCCACTAGAGCACAAGGTGGACTTATAAAGCAAGCATAAGAAGAAAGGGACTTGTCAAGTTTAAAAGGTAAGGTCTCATTACACCTTCCAACATTTACAAATGTCAACTTATAGTTTGTGATCATAGTGTCTTTTTGGTGTATGTGAAAGTGTAATTTTGGATTCGATTAGGAAAGTAAATAAGAGATTCTGATAATGCCTTTTTGTTTTATTTTCTTTTTCTTGTTTTGATCATAATACTATGTTGCTTATGTGCAGTCATATGTTTTGTAATATTTTTTCATTTTTTAATTTTATTTTGTTTATATGCATTTACATATCAATCTTTAATCTAATTTTGGTTTATTCAAATATGAAGGCAACAATCCTGAGGTCTTGATAATTAAAGAAGATGTTCTTTAGCATTTTATGACCAACACAATAATTCCAAAGAGCTTAAGGCTATGTTTGGTTGGAGGTTTATTAATGGAATGGAAAAGAATGTAATTTTAGTTCATTATTTAGGAGGAGGGTTTATAATAAAATAACATAGAATGGGATGGATGAAGAGAATTTCATATTATATTCCATTCAATCGTAAATAGTAAAAATGAGAAATCTTCAATATGAGGAGTTTATGATGAAATATAAAATGATAAATAACTTTTCACTATATTATATTAAAAAACCCTTCTTCTAAATAATATTTCACTATATTATATTATGAACCCTTACATCTCTCCTAAACAATTTTATAATATTACATCCATTTACGTTTCATTCCATTATAAATCATTCAATTCCATTAAAAATCTTACGTCTAACCCAACATAGCCTAAGAGTCCTTTAGATGTTTCCTCACTAACACATTATTCAGACCTAGCATTTTTGTTGAGGCAAAATTCAAGTTACTGAAATTTCAATCTAATTCAGATTGTGTTAGAGAATATAAAGATCATAGAAAGATCCAGAGATGATCTCTTGACACGAAGCTTGTGGTGTCCGACCAGCAAGTTGGATGCAATCTGATTGTGAAAAATGAAGAGAACAAAGAGAATTAAAGTGAGGTAGAGCAGAGAGTGTCTCCAATCCCATTTGACTGTAACAGACTCCATTTGCTTTTTGTCAACTTCGATCTCTTTCCTTCTTTTCTTTCACTCTCTGCTTCTTAATCATCTATTTTCCTTTTTATTTTTGTTCTCTCTCGCTTTGATAGGTTATCTGGGTTACTTCGTCCTCAATCCGGATCTAGGGTTTTTGGCTCAAGTTTTTTTATTTGGTTTAAATCTTGAATCTCCATTGTCATCTTCGATTTGGGGGCATACGACTGGGGTTTTCTAGTGACTGAAAAAGGTTCTAATGTTTTTAGAATTTCTATGACGTAATACATCTTCATGCGTCGAATACGAATACTCCACTCCTTCTCTGTTGTGTTTCTCTAGTTCTATTTCTCTTCATAAACCAAATTATCTATCTGTCAACTGAAATCTGTATTTTTGATCCCTAAACCCGCTACTATAACTCTACTTAGGCCCGATACCTACTTTTTTTACTTTCTCAAAATACTGACATTTTTATCCTCTACTATCTTCTTCGAGCATTTTTTCTTTTTCTACTTCTTGATGTTAGACACTAAAAGTCAATCACAAGCATTAAAATCCTTTGAAGAAGTGCCGATTCTCCCCTTCTTGGGGCAACTAGTAGCTCATTCTCGTGAGCTCTTTCCACGTTGCTTGGCTTTTACCTATGCCTGATTCCTTACTTTCACTCGGGTTTTCGAAAGTTTCATTCTTTAACGGTCTGGTTTAGGTTTCTGCGCATGGAAGATGATGCTGGCTTGAGTATATGTAACTCCTTGTGTGATTTTCTATGTGTTTTTGCTTTTGAGGTTGCTTGCTCCAGATTGTATTGCATTTTTGATTCAAAGATAATTGTTTTTGTGGGATTTGCCTCTTGGGTTTCCTTTGTTTCAATCACCTTGTGTGTTATTTGAGCGGGTTTGGTTGGTTATTAGGTATCTAGATATTTATTGCATGACCTTCCTCTTCCGTTTATTGCTTTGCACAAGGAGATTATTGTAGGTTATGGATTTGGGTTGTTGGATCCTATCGAGTTTTGTTTTTGTTTTTCTAGTTATTGCACTCTTTTGTTATGGAAAAGGAAAATTACAGGCTTTATCAATCCATGAGGTGAATGACCTTCTCTCTCTCTTTCTCTCTATGTTTTTACCGATAGAAATCATCGACGTGTTAGTGTTCCTTCCATACAAACATACCACCTTAGCTCCTTCTTTCTCCTAACAGACAGCACTTTGGTATTTCAAGCTACGTGAAGTCATAGTTGGGGATTTGTTTTTTGACATAGGCAGTTGACAACACTTAGATTTTTAGACCGGTGTTTTCCTTCACATATTTTCTTACAGGTGGTGAAGTGAATTTTTATAAGATATACAAACGAGCTCGTCTTTGATTTTAGTCCCAGTTGTCCGTATCAGGTTCTAGGTCTATAAAGGCTCTAGTAGCGATATCTCTATCACTAGTTGTTTCATCTTTATTGCTACATACGTTCTGAATATTACTTTTAATTTTGGAATGCTTCTTTTTTATGACTGTTGGGAAGGTTTGATTTATATGTGACTCCCCTAAAATTGATAAGCTCTGCATCCCTTTTGTTTCACTGTTAATGCTTTTATTCTTTATTATTATTATTATTTTGATTATTCTTATTGCGTCTCTTTTATTAGTCATTTTTGGCATTTAGTGGCGATCGTGGTCGAAACTAAGCTTCCAATGTTGTGTTTCTCTAGTAGGATAGTTTTCTTCTTTGGCTACCTATATTTGGGAGATCTAGGTTCTACTTGTAATATTCTAGCTTGGTTTTATTGTATTATTATTTAATTATTTATTGTCTTTTCGTAGTTGTATTGGTTTTTATTTCTATTATTATTAGCATTTTTTGTATTATTATTATTAGTCTTATTTTCATTATTATTATTATATATATATATATATATTTTTTTTGTTTTTTTAGTATTATTTCTATTTATTGATGTTTTTGTTGTAATTTTATTTTCTTAATAATTTAGCATGCTAGTTTTACCTATTTTCTCTGTAACCTGTATCATTCTTATATTGTTTCATTTGCATATGAGTCTATTGAAAACAGCTTTTCTACTATATAGAGATAAGGCTAGATACTATCAAATCTCCACAGATCCCGTTTCATTGCTGGATTTCGGATTGGATGATGACGATGAGAAAAAGAGAAGAAATGATAAGCAAATAAGATAAAGAAAAAGAGAGGAAATCTTATTACTTTTATTTTTAGGTCTCACTAGAAACAAATCTAAAAAACATGTCATATATGCTTTTTGTAATCGAGGACTAGTAAAAATGTTAAGTCGATATTCATATTTAATATTTACGAAATATTAGGAATTTTTTAAATGTGTTTTAAATTTTGGTAAAAATACTATATCTAGCTTAATCCTTATACCTTTTAATCATATTTAAACTTTAAAATTAATTAATTTAATTTTTTAATTCAAATATAATCAAAACAAATTTGAATTAACCAATAAAAATACATATATCTAATTTTTTTAAATTAAAACTATAAGAAATTGTGAAAGAAGAAAGTTATAATTTATGGATAACTGCTATCTAACTTGAAATTTAGTGAATTTCTAAATTTATTTTTAAAAATTTGGTTTGAAATGAAGTTTAAATGTGATGAAATTTAGTGAATTTCTATATTTATTTTTTAAATTTAATATATTGATTTCAGTTGAATATTAACTCAATATTTTTCTATCCCTAAAGAGAAAGTTGAAAAAGAAAAAAATTTCAATAAGATTCAAATACAACTATATTGTTTAGAAGTGGAACCTTAAAGGAAAAAAGAAATATTTCCTATTGTTATAAAAAAAATTCCGACTTTCCAATAAAAATGGTAATTAAGATTGCATTTTTTTCTCCTTTATACAATTCTAAACATAATGCAAACATTGGTCTAGAAAATCATAGGCACATGTATATGTAACATATCATTTCGAATTTATTAATAATTAGTTACACATCTACAATTTACAGTTTGTCCGTAACATTTGTCTAGCCTTATGAATTATACAGCTCCACTCATTGGTTGGTATTTAAGTTGTTAGGTAGTCTTTTGAAATTTGAATTTGTACTCGAATTTAATAAATTTGAATCTTTATGAAGATTCATAGTTTTACCAACTCATTGGTTGGTAATGTATGTAATTTTCTCTTTGTTTTTTTTACAAAAAAATTATTATGTAACTTGAAATTAAGATCTTGTGATTAGAAAAAGAGCAAGGCTCACCCTCTTCGATTTTATTAAACAAGTTCTATTGATACAACTGATAGTTGTGTCCTCTATTGATATCCAAATTATACAAAATTTTTCATGCTTAATGTTTTTTTTGAACTACTGCGTTAACAAATACACCTTAAAATATCAAATAATCTCATTTTGATTAAGATTATACAAAATTTTATTTTTAGAAAATGCGATTTAAATAGAAGAAAATGATCACTTGAGTTATTTTTCTCTGGCACGATTTGTGCACATGCGTATCGTTTGTCTATTTCAAATTTCACCAAGGCAGTAATGACATGGGCCAAGGCATAGAAGGTCGAAAACAGATATGTGCAGTGCAATTGTGAAACTATGCGAATTCGTTTGGTACGTTACACCTGTATACATATTCTTTTCCACCTTTTAAGCCCATTCTATATTTCTATTTCACATACATACTCAAAAATCAAAATCCATTTTCCTCGTTCCTCAAAATTTCAATGTCAGTGTTCGTTACATCACATTCTGAATGCCACTTTGCTGTGTACTAATTGTATTATGAAAATTGCCCAGGAAACTATGTACAAATTTCACAAGAGTCCTGTCCTGCAAATTGACACCAAGGCATTTGTTGGGGGACAGGATCCTCTGTCCAATATTATGATATCTTATTCTGTTTCATGAATCTAAACCATTTATTTACGTGAGTCCACACGAGACCTACATAAATAAATAACTAAAATTTATAAAACATAATAAGTTTTGAAGTTAACGTGGTACAAGAAAAGACTTAAATAACCCTTTTGTTGAAGCCCAGCGAAGTGGTCCCGTCCCTGTCCCTGTCCCTGGTGAGTGAACTTTGAAGGGCCGCTACCATTTTCAGTTCTCATCTCGTGTCTTAGAAAAGTCATTATCATATCTCCAAGTTTCTTCTGCCGCATTGCCATATAGATAATTTTTCACAAACGTTCTTGAAACTAAAGTTTAACTTAAACTTGGGATTTGGGAACTCTGCCGCTGAAAAGGAATACCTTCTAACTCATTCCTTTCTGCAGAAGTCAGCGTCATATACAGGAAGAGAGAGACCCGCGAAGCCTGTGGAGCTCTGTTGTCCGTTCACATTCTAGTGTTTATTAAGTGGACGGAATAGCATTGGCATAGCAGAGTCAAAGTTGGTTAGTTTCGATATTCATTTTTACAATCTTCCTCCAAATTCCAATTCTCAACAAAAATCATCTCTTCTTTTCCTGACGCCGATGATTGATGCCCACACGAAGAAGTATGTACAGTAACTTTTCATATAACAAACATCTATTTTTACACTTTCCGTTTGTTTATTAACAACATGCTGATGCTGCAAACCTTACTCTTCGTTCCGACGGACGGGTTTCACTATTTCACGATAAGATAATTATCTTTTTTTATATATAATTCCACATTGGTTTATAAAAAATAAATACTTACTAGGATCTGCTGTCAAGTTCAAGATTTAATTATTTTTTTCTACATAGATCACTCAAAAAAAAAGTTAGAAAACTAGATCTACGTCGTTTACAAGGAAAAAAAATAAACTTATCGATCCGTACAATATGATCAATTATTTTGGGATCCATTCACAACATATACTAATCTTTAGGATGATCCACTGTCTTTTTCAATTTACAACTTTACATCTTGTGTCACTTAATTTACGAAAAAACACATAATTTAAGGTAGTCGAAGTTGAGCCAAATCGCCAATTCTCTTGGGCAAGTTGCCCATTCGTTTAGTCCTTGTTTATGGCGCCTTTAATTAATACTATATATACATTTGTCTCGATAAAGGGAGAATCTAAATTAGGTGATGATCACATGCGAAAAATAATTGTTAATTATTCCCACCCACAGTTACAAATTAATAAATTAACAACAATCTTGACCTAAATGAAATTATAGTTTTTTTTTTATATAGAAGTTATAACGAAAAGAAGGCAAGTCTCGGAATAATTAGTAAAAATTATTCTTTTATAATCAAAATGTTACGAATTTAAATTACGGAAAAAACCTCTTTAAAAAAAATTGGAAGTTTTATATTATCATAAATTGATACATTTTATAATTTGGCTCAAGCATGTTGTAGAAAATGTAAAAGCAGTTGAAGATGACCTAACCTAGAAAATCAGAAGTTGGGAACTAATAATAAGAATCAATACTTTGGTTCTCCATTGAGGTTGAAAAAACGTGCTAGCTTAAAGTAAACTGTGTAAACCAAACCCAAACCATGTGCCTTCTTTGACACGGTTATTTGACCAGTAGCTCCACCTTCCCTTCTCTTTTACTTCCCTTCACTTTCCCTCCCTCACTCCTCCTTCCTAATTTCTCTCTTCCATGTGTATTTATTGCTTTAAAGTACTACGCTTTCTTCAACCTTTCCATCCTCTTTCTTTTAACTCTCACCATTTTGTGAATGTAACGATATGCAGAAAGCAGCAAGTGGGCAGTCTTCTTCGTGAGCAACGTGCAAGTCTTCTGTATATCTTTCTCTTTTATGCACACAGAGAAGGAGTAATTCGTGAACTCCCACAATGGTACTCCTTATCTCGCTTCCTTTGGTTCATTTTATATGCAATTGTCTAGCTTCATCCCTAAAAGAAATTTGCACTTCTTCATTTTTATGTTCTGTAAGAATTTAGAAAAGAAAGACAGAGAACGCATCAGAAACGAAAGGAGAATAAGAAGTCAAAATTTAAACTCTAGGAGTTGTTTTCCAATTTTACCATGTGTAATTAGGACATAATTTACTTAGTAACGAAAAGAAGTATGCGTGTATGAAATGTCAGATTTAAGCAAAGAAATCAATATACATAGATATAGAGACAGAGGTAGGAGACGTTGATATGTGAATCGAACGTCCGTGCATGCCAAGCCTATACTTTCCCTGTAAAATTGTACGTGAATTAAGTTATTAACATAAAATGTTTTTCTTCTCACGATGGATCATGGATCTAGGAGCCGATATTTTATTAGTTAAAAAACATGTTGACCCGTAAATCATAATAACTAATGAATTATGGGTTAATTAATAAATAATAATTATTATTGTTCAAATTAATTAAAATACATCTCAGTATTTAATTATTTATCTTTAATTTTTTTGGCTTATCATTTGATTAACTATCTTTAATGACATTTTTCAACAACAATACCTACTAAAAATTTTACTAAGATGTAAGATCTGAAAAAAAAACTAGTAATATATAATCTTATTCTTTTCAAAACTTTTATTTTTGAGTTTTTAATCCTAACAATTAAATTTCCGTAAAACATTTTCCAATTCACCCTACCAGTCATTCTAGCTAATAGCTGTAAACCACTTGTCGGTGCTCATTAATTTCAGCTTAATTGGTCCTACTGAAAATCATCAGAATCTTATCTTGTCAAGAAGTTATTAACTCGCCGATTCCTTCTTGCGTTGCATGTACGGTATCGTATTGGGGCTAAAAGACAAAAGTGGAAAGGATTAGGCATGTGGACATGGGAACCTAGTAACTGTACTGACACAGAACTCAGATTGCCATGGCCACCAGATCATCTGTCTCAAAAATGGAACTGTTCTACTTCCGCTCAATTTTAACAGCATATTTATATGAGCTCCGTATAAATATGTGAATCAAATTTAACAAAAAAAAAAAGAAGAAGGAACCAATCAATTAAAATAGAAGATCTGTTTCATGGCCGTCGTCAGAGATAAGATCATCTATTTCATCTATCCTGCACCATCCTGTGCCGCCTATACTGTGTCATCCTACACCATCATCTTCCAATCTGGGATTGTTTGTGGCACAGTATAATAGAAGATTTCAAGCCATTCCCATCGCTTAAAACGCCAGACAAAGCAGTACCCTACAGATTAGGACATAAGAATCAATTAACAATTATCTAGGACCTGTTTTTTTCGTTTTGTTTTTATTTTTAAATTCAATAAAATTTTATTTCCTTTTTTTAAATTTTTTGGTTACAAAGGTATCTTCCTGTTTTTATTTTTGTTTTTATAATTTGATTTATGGTTAATTTAATTTATTTAATATTAATTATTAACAAGAATTATAAATAGTTTAAATTAATTTTTATAATTATTTTAAATTTTAAAATTTTAAAATACATAATTTATTTTAATAGTTGTAAATAAATATAATTTAAATTAGAACCATCTTTAAACAAAATTTTATTTAATAAAATATAATAATTTTTACTGATAATTCAATAATAAATATTATATACAAGATTTAATAAATTTAGTTAATTAATTAATTTTAAAAATTACCTTTAAGTTTTATATAGTATATAATTACTATCATTAATAAAAATATAATTACATTTACATTAACAACTAAATAAGTTTTATTTTATCTAAAATAAAAATTAAAAATCATAAATCTAAAGTCTAAACACTAAACACTAAACAGTCCTTAATTGCAAAAAGAATTATGTAAAATCTTTTTTTTTTTTTCTTTTCAACTTGTTAGTTTATAGTTTATTGGTAGAGTATTAAAGCTTGAGTGCTTTCAGGATATTCAATACGGACTTCAATAAAGCTTCGTTTAAGGGTTTCTACTTTCAGACAGGACATCCATCCTCGTAGAGCAATAATGCAAAGCCCTTCAGAGAAAAGACCGGGAATATATACTTATACCGCTCAGTGGCCCATCTACGCGGTTGCATGGTCGGTCCGCCATGACAAACAGTCACGTCTCGCCGTCGGGAGCTTCCTGGAGGATTATAGTAACAAAGTGGAGTTAGTCCATTTCAATTCTAACACCTGTGATTTCACCACGGACAGTCGCCTGATCTTTGACCACCCTTATTCACCCACAAACGTCATGTTCTTACCTTCCGAAGACGCTTCCCATTCCGACATTATTGCCACTTCCGGTGACTACCTCCGCCTCTGGCGAATTCATGATGACCACATCGAGCTCAAGTCTCTGCTTAACGGCGACAAAAGCAGCGAGTTCAATTCAGCTATAACGTCGTTTGATTGGGCTGATTTCGACGTGCGACGTGTGGCTACTTCTAGTGTCGACAGTACTTGTACTATTTGGGACACAGAGAGAGAAAGTGTTGACACACAGTTGGTGGCACATGATAAAGAAGTGTACGACATTTCATGGGGGGTGTACAACGTTTTTGCGTCTGTTTCTGGAGATGGGTCGTTGAGAGTTTTCGATTTAAGAGACAAAGAAAGATCGACAATAATTTACGAGAATCCTACGCAAGACTCTCCCTTGTTGAGGTTAGAGTGGAACAAATGCGATCCGAGATTCATAGCCACGGTTGGGATTGACAGTAACAAAGTTGTGATATTGGACATTCGCTTTCCGACAACACCATTGATGGAGTTAAGCAAGCATAAAGGTAGCGTCAATGCTATAACTTGGCAGTCTTGCTCGGGGAGGCAGATGTGTTCGGTAGGTGATGATTCAAGGGCTTTGATATGGGGGGTGGGGGCCGTGGGGTTCAGGCCAGAGAACGGCGTAGAGATTGAGCCAGAGATGTGGTACGGGTCAATCGCCGAGATCAACAATGCACGATGGTCTCCCGTTGAATCGGATTGGATTGCTATTGGCTTCTTGAATAGCTTACAACTCCTGAAGGTTTAGGTATAATTCAATAACAAGTACCGGTCTTAAATTGGCTAGTGGTACGTGGTGTATTACAGAAATTGGTGGGAGTATCTACATCTGTTTAGTATCTACTAATCTAGGGAAAGTGACTACCATGTATCTTTTATGCCCTTTAAAAGTTCATATTTTCTTCATCAATGCAAGACTTCGAGTGAAAAGTTACAGCGTGTATCCGTCAACCACTAACAATCACCTAAATCATAAAACTCGAACTGATAGCTTATCAGTATATGTTGAATGTACACCTATTCAGTATACAGTGATCGATTTGATCACTGTGCATTAGAGCAATACACTTATATAGAATTTAAATTTAAAAATTAATTCAAATAAAAAATTTATTTAATTAAATTTGAGTTTAATAATTAATTAAAATATTAAATGAATTAATTATTTGAGTTTAAGAATCAACTCTTATATAGAATTTAAATTTAAAAATTAATTCAAACAATTTCAAAAATGAGTTTGGATTATATAAAAGTTTAAAAAAATAATATAACTCGATCAATATTTATAAATAAATAAATTTTAGATTGGTTCAGTCTGATTCTGTTGGGGCTAGACGTCGCTGCTTGAGTCCATGATCTCGATTAGCTTCAATTAGAAGAAATCTGCAAAACAAATAAAAGGCACGCCGGGGGTTGATCACCGGCAAGCCCCTCCGATGCTTAAGTCAGTTTACTGCGCTAGGTTTTTAT
>JAOSBK010000004.1:29270841-29287768 GCA_027568895.1 Erythroxylum shatona
TGTATATATATATATGTATGTATGTATATATATATATATATATGTATGTATGTATATATAAATATATGTATGTATGTATGTATGTATGTATGTATGTATATGGGTAAAATAGATACAAAGCTAAAAGAAATTAATTAGAAATGAGACTTAATTGATGAGATATGTAATATAGTGATGTAGAGCTTTTAAAAATAATTTTGATTCTAAACAAAATTTTAACATATTGTATTAATAGCGTTGGTTTGTTTCAGTTTAGAGTTAGAGTTCTAAAGATGAGAAGTTGAAATCAAATTTGTATGTCAACTCATGTTATAGATAGTAGTAGAGGAATAGAAACCATCATTTTTATTTTGCCTTTTCTCTTTTACTTCAATTAGATACAGCGATATATGTTTAAGTTATTAGTTTCACGTTTTTTAGGTTAAAAGTTTGGTGAGAGCTATAGATCGATGAGAAAATGCAAGAAAGAAGATCTCATTAGTTATTGGCGTTTATAAAATATGGATCTCTTATCTTGCTTTTTAATTAAGTATTGATTTAATAGAAACCTTTTAAACTGCAAGAAGTTGTACCTTATGATGTACGACCAATAAGTTGTAATATTAATAAAATTTATGATTGTTTTTATAAATATCCTATATAATGACACCTAGTAGAAACAAAGGGAAGAAGGTGACAAGTATTGAAATCATAGAATGAAGGGATCTACAACTTTAATTAGATCAATCAATGCCTAGCTAATAACAAAATTCGACCTCAGCCACCAATAAAATTAGTTAGGAACAACCTCATTCTTCCTCAAACAACAATGAATCATCTAGTATAGTGTAAGTTTGTTAATCTTTAACACCTACAAATTGTCTTATGCTCAAATATATATTTACATGTTTAATGTGTATTTTCTTATCATTATTGATTTGTTGTTAGGTTCCAATGTCAATATTGAAAAAAGATGTAGAGTTATAACTAGAGGTTGTGAATTGTAATGAATAAATGTTGCAATAAATAACAAGTTATCAATGCAGATTGATACTTCGTAAGGTCATCCAATAAACAAGATCCAATTTACAAAATTGTCAAGTGAAATAGGGATTATTGCGAGAACAAAATTACCTTGCTTGAAACATGTTAAGGACTTAAAGGAAGACATCTTGCTTGAAAATGCTTTGGATAAAATTGCAGTAATTTTTCAATTTATTTAACTATATGCAATATTGTTTCTTTTGCTTTAAGATTAATTATACTTTTACTTATTATTTACAAATGAAATTGAATATTGTTGATATCGAGAACACTGATATTTTAAATGGCGTGATTTCATTGTTGAAACAAAAGACTAAGGATTGTCATTATAGGTTACATCAACTTTATAAATCTTTTCCTTCTAATGTGGAGACATGGAGACATATTCCAGAATGAATGTCTCAAGAAAATTAGAATAATTTGTGGGATTATTGGGCCTCTCCTAAAGTTCTGGTTTGTTTTCTTTCCTTCATATTTGCTTCCATTAACCTTATTAGATGATTTAGTGACTACCTAATCCTTTTTTATTTATTTAGGAAAAGTGTGAGAAGGCAAAGGTCAAAAGAGGAAAAATGAAAACACCTCACAATTAATGGTCCAAATCATTTGTAGTCGTCTGAAATAAATATGAAACATCTATGTTTACAAGTTATAATTATATTAACAAACACTGTATTATTTATTTTGTTTTGTATTTTTCTTTCATAAAATAAAGAGAGAAGGAATTACATAGACAATAGTGTGATAGGATCCCACTATACAAAATCACTCACTATAAGAAAGGTCAAAGGTGGATGTCAGAAGAAGCAGAAAATCACTATTTAAGTATAAAAATTTGTTTAAATTTTAAGTTTATTTATTTATGTAGCACTAACTAATAATATTTGCATTCAATATTGGTTATATTTTTTAATTTTATAATAAGATGCATAAGTTGTTACCAAAATCAATGTCTGAGGGGGTTAATCAAGAAGTGTCAGCTCCATAGAATTAAGTGTATTTGTAGTAGATTTTGTACATTTTAGTAATTAGTTGAAATTAAATTCTATTTTCATTTAAAATTTAATTAGAATTAAAAATAATTATAATATAATATCAATTATGGCCAAATTAGATCTAATATCTCATATTGATCCTTATTTATTAAATATCTCATATTTAATCATAAAGTTTCTCAAACTTCACAATCAAATCCAACTTGATCAAAATATCTCTGCTCTCTTCAACCCATTTTTTATATGAGATTCATTAAGTTCTCGAATATGTTGACAATGATTATAAATTATAATTATAGTTAATAATTATTATTAGATAAATTAAAACTCCTTTTAATTTATCATTAAATTTTCAATTAAACAATTTGTAATCGTAAATCAAGATTGATATCTAGCAACACATCAAGACCACCCCAACATTTAGTAATGTCAAATCAGTTTTGACTAACCTTTTCGTGCATATTTTTTTTCACATAATTCAATCATTTCATTATACGATGTTTCGATTAAACATAAAGTATAAAATTAATATCTATTCTATTTTGAGTCCAATCATATTAGTTCTTCGCCATTAACTATCGATTCAATTAATGACATTTCTAAACTATTTACAAAGCGTCATTCCACCTTGGCCAAGGATTTTTGAATCAATACTAATTAAAAGCTACATAACATTCTCCCTAATGACTTTAGGATAATGAATCCTATCTTGATCACACAACTATCTCTATATAATTCATGCTGCATCTAATGACTACCGATTGAACAACCATGATTAAATAGGTCATAAGTAGTATCAAAACATAACAATCGTTATATAAGATAACTTTGGAGACCTCAAATCAAAGAATCACTTATACAATCATCACAATGTGAATTTTCATAGATATACAAGTAATGTTTCAAATAGATTTATCATATCGAGCCTGTTTAGTGAATTTATTCTCTAATAAGCACTCATACGTTTGTTTAAGTATTTTCCTACTTTAGTCTATGATATTGATTACTTCTTTCATAAGGAAAAATATAATATGTGCTAGTCTTTTTATGTTCTATTAATATCTAGTCTTAATAGAACAATTTAGGGATAATACAAAAATGCAATATGAATCTCATAATTATAATTTTATTTACAATGTATAATTATCTCATTAACTTTATCATATACATCTAAACATGTATTAGATAAAGAATACCTTTAAGTTATTTTGTCATTAAACTACAACCAAAGCGATTGACTGTAGGATATGAACCAACACATAAACCCAAGCAAATTAAGGATAAATCGTATATGGATTAAGTTTGTATATAGATTATCATCTTCTTTTGTTTTCATCAATTATATTCTCCAATATGAGGATGCATAAGTATGGCATGAATTTATAGTTTTAGTTTATTTGTAGTTGTTTATGTAATGAAATCATTTGTTGAAGTAGCTTGACTCTTTTGATGCTTAGGCAATCATGAAACAACCTTGTAAAACTCTAACAACGAACTCAATATAATGGAACTATATCATGTTGCTTTTTTACATGAAGTACTATGAGCACTATATATTTGATCGCTTATCTCAAACTTATTTCTTTTTATTCCTTTTAACTACGCTGGTTTTTGCTTTTTATCAATATGGTTTGACTTGAAGGGGAAATCTAAGGCCCTTATATCTTTTATACCATATATATTACATCATTAAAGTCATCTTTTTAGATTGAACATAAATTAGATAATGGTTGCCAATTAATACAATATCATAAAAACAACAATTTAGTTAACAAACCATTACAAATAGCCATACAATAAGCGATCAAAATAAAAAAAAGCCATACAATAAAAATCATACTTCATTTGATATTTTAAATTATGTCATAATTTATTAGGTCAATTATATCCCCTCAAATCCTCTGGTCCAACAACCCACATAAATGGATGGTTGAGATAGATTGGCACAGGGTTGGTGGACCAGAAGATCACAACCCCAATTATATATAACCAATTTTCAAAGATAAAATGTCTTGGATTTTGGGATGGGAATATTTTTCATTTGTTATATAGTCAACATGTTTTACAATATTTTATTGCTTGGTAGTTTAGCTATAACTTAAATGATTCTATCACGCCTTGTGATATTCTAGAAATGAATATATATAGTGTTGAAAAAGAACCATTTCAGTATTTGCTGAATGGATAATTTTTATTAAATTTTAATCACATATATATGACTTCTAGAAAAAAGGAACATTACATAAGACCCGTCAGGGATGTTGACCCAATTCATTTATCCTTAAAAATACGATAGTTATTTTCATCGAGTATGATTACGAAACTATTAGTTGTCACACCATCATCCATAATTACATCTGGAAAGAAACTTCCAACTCGAAGACCTTGAAAACCATTCCAAGTCGCACAAACCTCATGGGGCCAACGTGGCCATGATAGTGTTGAAAACTTGCCGCATCAATTAACCTCTGGATTAACAACTCCTGAAAGGAAGTGCTTTAGTTCATGCCAATGTAAATGTTCCCCGTTGTGATTCCTCTTCCAATGCACCTAAAAGTATGTTTACCAGTTATTTTTACCTATTTCCCCCTCATCAAGGAGACGCACCCTTGAAAGGGTCACATGAAGTTTTATTATATTGGCTTTGGCATCAATTCAATGATCACTGCATGTTCATTTTTCAATTCCTTCTCTTCTTTAATTTGGCTTTCAATGATACCACCACCCCTCATGCAAGGTTAAGTGTACGCGCAATATCCAATCAATTACTAGCGACGTTGTAGACGGTGTAGTTATACATTTAATTGTGAAGAGTGACGACTCAAGCAGTAGATGAGTCCAATGGCTTCCAATAAGCATGAAGGATGGTATTGTAAGGCTAAAACGCCTAGGTATTAGTAGCAAAGCTCGAAGGATAGAAAGAACCATAACAAGTCCTACAATATTTATGAATTATTGTAATTACTTTTAATGTTTTAGTACTAAAACTACTTTAAACCAACCAAAAGAGCATAAGCTTAATTCTTTATCTAATGTGGAAAAGATTAGTTAAAATGTCCATATGTATTTGGAACCAAATCCATTGACTTAACTTTTTAAACCAACCAAATCCAATAATGTTAAACTAACCAAAGAATAGATGTAGAAGCTGATGGAAAGAGCTTGAGCATCCCATAGTCCTTATCATGCGTGTAGAGAGACAGACAGACAGTGTTTTAGGCAAATGGGTCCCCGGAAAGGGAAATTAAGAGGATGTGCTATAGCAGCAGTTGAGCTATGACATGTGTAAATGTCATTAGATGCCTCTTCTTTTTGTGGCATGTGAAGAGATACCCTTTAATCATTCAACATCATTGTAGTGAAGATTAATTTTTACTGACATTTCGCAGGCTGCTTTGTCTTAAAAGAAGCAGTATCATATTGGATTGTACAAAAGTAGATGTCCAAAGTTCTCTCATTCTCTTGAGTGGTCACCAAGTTTAAGTATTCAAATGATCTCATTGCTTTTTATACTGGATAAGCAAGTACAGACTCACTGTACCTTTCTTCATAGGCAGCCCCAATGTTCGTTTTGACAGGAAAAGAACTTAAAAGAGAATATTTTCTCGGCCAGAGCTGATCATACTTGTTGCTGTTGTTTTGATTTGTTAGAGACTGTTAAAACTATTTTCTGCGTCTGCAGCCGTTGTATATGGAATCCCTTGTAGTGTGATGAGGTGAATCAAATTACTTACTGTTCACTCAGTCTAGAAAATGTGATCAGCTGCTTTCGATAAATAACTCATTTTGATGGATAAGCAAGTATTTTCTGCCTCCTTTAGACCTGCCCACTTTTCTTTTTGTCTGGTTGAAGTTTGACTTCTAATATACAAGGGTTTACAAAATTTCTGCATTTCAACTTTGTTTCAAAAAGAAAAAGAAAAGAAAAAGGAGGTTGACAAAAGAAAATCTGATTTAATCTCTCCTGTGAAAAGGAAGTGAGCACTTGTTCCTAAATCCAAAGAATGTGTGCATATACTAAATGAAAGTGAAATAGCAAGCGCATGCATTATGCATGTATGTAATATATAGATTGATCTTGAAGGCCGGGTCCATTACTAAAAGCTCTGGTCCAGGTGTGAGAGCAACTTTGCCATGATTAACGCTCCTAAAAAGCAAATGGGGCCAATTCCCAGTTGTGCATGCCATCTTAGTTTCATCATAAATTATTGAAAACAAACAGCTGCTTCTTTAGGCAGCTGAACTATTTCCATTACCGGGCCACTACAGTCCTGCATTTATGCAACATTACAAACGATAAAGATTGTTTTCCTTTGTATTTTTGTTGCCAACAGAAGTGATGGTACACGTCTTACAAGTTCCAACCCCAACAGGGCCTAGGTTTCATGTACTGCCAATAAATGAACAACAAACATCTACCCAAACGAATTCAAAGCAATTTTGAACTTGGTTTTGATGGTGATAGTCCTGTCTTCCATTATTATGGAGTCTCATTTCAGCTATTTTAGATTTTTGAAAACACATGGCCCCATCTCAGAGCCCAGAAGATTTGCATTAACGCCACTGCTGAAAACAGGAAAAGTTTGTGGGTTTAAAACGTGCTTCTTTGATAGTTTTTTATTCAAATAGCTTTTTATTTCACTAATATCATCATCACACCTAGTCCAAAGTTTCGCAATAGCTTTTTATTTCACTAATATAATTGCTCAAAATAATATTTTTATAGTCATAAATTGAAAGGGCTTTAAATCTTAGAATGATATTGGTTCAGTCTGATTCTGTTGGGACTGGACGTCGTTGTTTGGATCCATGATCTTGGTTAGCTCCAATTAAGAGAAATTTGCAAAACAATAAAAGGCACGCCGTGGGTTGATCACCGGCAAGCCCTTCAGATGCTTAAGTCAGTTTACTGCGCTAGGTTTTTATCTAATAACAGTGGTTATCAGAATTATGAGAGACGTACCTGCATCGCGGGAAGATTACGAGTTTATATAGTGAATACCTGACGTGTTTTATCCAACATCAGCTAGTTCTGTTGTGTTTTAACTCAACATCTGGAGAGTGGGCCGATCGGCCCACACGTCATCCTAGAGTTGGACCTAGGCCTAGCACGACCGACCCGACCATAGATTAACCAATATTTATATACTTATTATATCTCAATAGTGTATATTGGCCTAAGCACACAATCAATTAAGTAAAATTATTGAAAATCTCATAGTAGCTTACTTGTTAGTTGTGATGTTCAATATACAATTTCAAGTTATTTAAAAGAACAAATACGTAATTTCTGTCTTCCTTGAAAGAAAAAAAATATGACAAGTAATGTACGTAAAGAAGGCCCGGCCTAGTCCATAATTCTGAACCGGTCCACTAGATAGTGTTACAGAACATATATGTGGCAAGTAACAAGAACAACAAGGCATCAAAAAGTGGTTCGTTAAAGATCGAGGCTACATGGCGATGACCATTGAAGGTACGATTTCGTTTACATATATATTCGAGTCACCTCTGATTCCTGTTTGTTGTGTTCACTTCCCGCTTGTATATATGTTTCTTTATCCGGCATAAATTCCTTCGAGTTTACTTGACCTAATTCATTCGTTGCTGGTTTGATTCTGAGAAAGATCTCGAATTTCTGAGGACTGCTGCGAATTGTTCGTTTTGGGTTTTATTGGCTTTAGATAGTTGATGTTTTAGGATTGGAAAGGATGGAGTTTGAGCTTGATTAAGCTGAGAGTGTGCTTCTGTTTTTGTGTGTTCTTTATGGTTCTACGCATATTCTGACCAGGATTAACCCCATGTTTATCTTCAGAAAAATTAGGCAGGAGGGCTGGGGAAAAAATTGAAAATAAAAACATCGGGCATGATATTTCGATGGATATTCTTTTTTTTTTGGGTAATTTTGTTTCGACGGATGTTGATAGGTTCTTCAAAATTGATTTTGTTATTCAATTTGCCTACTGATGGAGCTCATGAGATGACGGATGAGTTGATTATTTATGTTTGTGCCTACCGTGGGCGGTAGCTGCTGCTTTACTTAACTTGTTTGAAGATGAGATTGGTTTCACTTTGACTTTTTGGTCTCGTTTTTGGTTCAATTTCTTTTAAAGATGTTTCATTTACAATGCCATTTGGTGCTAATTATAATTTATCTTTGTGCGCTGCTGTCCTGGGGATGCCAAATGTTCCTTCTCTTCTGCAGTGTAAGTTGTGAACCTATTCTATTATTGATCTTCTGAAGTAAATCCATCCATGGTTGCCTATAACATGCCTTATTGAATGCAGGCTTGCCGGGCTTGCTTTCATGTTTTCAGCTAGCATTCTGCTGCAGATAATGGTATTGTTTTTATATCTGAATTCCCTGTGTTTTCGTGGTTCTGCATTGCAATCAGTTATCTAGATGTTATTTAAGTTTCATAATTTGATGCTTTTGATAGATATGATGTGAATTTTACATATATCCAATGGATTTCTAAAATTATATGCTTTACAAATTTCAGTTGATTTACTGCTGAAAATTTTGCAGAAGTAGATGGATGCCAAATGAACTAATTTCTTATTTTTAGGTTCCCTCGTGTCTCTTGGAGGGAGATATTTCACTCTTGCCAACTCTTTTCATTTTGACAGTAATTGAAATTTGCTGAATAAATCCTTATTGTTCTTTTTAGTTCTTAAAGGGGCAGGTATTTGTTTAAATATGCTGTATTATCCTGCTTGATGAACAAAAAAAAAAATAAAATCTGATTATCCTGCAATGTTGCCAAAAAACATCAGTTATGCACAATGCGCTTTGTATCCTACTGAATCAACCACTTCCTTGACATTTCACGTAGTTTAAATTGCACTGATCACATTTTTTCATGTTTCTAATCTCACAAATTCTAGATTCAGATCCTAATCCATCAATTTTTCATGTTTACACTAGATCTGTAGTTGATTTACAAATTAAAGCTCCAGGCTTCCATGAAACAAACGCTCCACTTTGTGCAATATTTTGTCCTGCTTTTATTGATGTACCTTTCTTGCTTTTTTGTTTCTAACTTTTATGAATGACAGGCTTGTGCAATATACAACAACTGGTGGCCAATGTTATCAGGTTTAGTATGCCACACCTTCTATGTATTATGGTTGCATTTGATTGCTTAATGATTTGATACCATTCTCCCTACAGCTCTCATGTACGTGTTGGTGCCTATGCCTTGTTTATTCTTTGGTGGAGGTTCCACTCAGTTTCTGATTAGTAGGGATGGTGGAGGGTGAGTCCTGAGTATAATCATCATTCTATTTTCTTGCTAAAGTTCTTTTATTGGGTTAATGGCATACCTTTCATCTACTTTATTCTTGTTCATTACTTAATTAATCCATTGCAGACGACCTTGTCTGACATTGAACTTCTTTCATGTCTCATGGTATATTTTTTTTTCTTAAACTGTTCCAATGAAATCCCTTTCTTGTTTAACACCATGATTGATTAATTGATTGATTGATTTATACTTCTGGTTGTATCATTCGTGGTGTTTGGCTGATCATTTTTAGCTTACTAGAGTTTACACAAATGAATAAAGTGCATACCTGACACATTAGATATTTTTTGTGTTACTTCAAACAAATGCATCAGTTATTCATTTCCTTGTAGAGTAGTATTTCTGGAATTGAAAATGGTGTGGGCACCATGATTAGCTGCCACATTGGCATTTTTTTTATTTTCTATTTAATGGCTTCGTTCATACTCTAAATTCTTGTCGAAACATTTATCTTTCAGTTGGATAGATGCTGCTAAATTCATGACTGGAGCTTCAGCTGTTGGGAGCATAGCCATACCTATCATCCTTAGGCATGCTCATATGATTGAAACAGGAGCTATGTTCATAGAATTCACGTCGTTCTTCATATTTGTCTGCACTGTCTTGTGTTTCCACCGAGCCAGCCTGGAAGATGACTGGTGACTGACATTTTACTAGGTAGAGTCTGATATGACTTGTGCGCATTAACATTCGCTCAAGGATCTATATACGTGGGAAAGAAGTACAGAATTTCCCAATTTGTAAATCCTCTTTAACTACCTTAGAAAGTTTGTTGTGCTTTGTGTTTTTGATGATTGATCACATGTTGAGCTTCTGATTTTGCAATATATGGGCATAAGGACAATCTGGATCCTCTTTTATTTTTATATAATTTTTAATTTCATTTGGTGTTTTTTAAAAATAAAAGTATTTTGCTTATTAATAATCACATAAAGAGTTAGAAAAAATTAAATTTATTTATTAAGTAATTAATTTTACATCCTGTATACAATGTTAATGTGGCTAGGAATCTATCTACCCGCCTTTTATTACAAAGTGCGTGATTAAATGAGTAAGAAATTGCAAAAAATCACTAGAATAAATTTTATTATTAAAATAGATAAGATTTTCATTTTAGAATGTATTATTATTAAAATATTTATTATTAACTGTTTAAATTATTATTGATAAATTTATATTCGTAATTAATATTATATAATTATATATTTTTAATTAAAAATAAAATTATATCTTTATTTAAAATAAAAAATCCAAATCACTTTTTATCATTTTCATAAAATATACAAAAAAAAGAAAAATGTTAAACTAAAAACTAGAAATAAAAAATCAATCTAAGTAGATTTTTCAGTGAATTTAAAGCAAAAGATAAAAAATTGTAGTAGAAGTAACTTGACTCTTTATCCTATGTTTATTTTTATATAATTTAAATTTAAATTTGATATTTGTAGTTCACTTCATATTACACATTGTCTTTGATCAAACAACTCAAAAGGCAGCAAGGCCCTAATGTTAAAAAAAAGTGTGAAGAACTAGAAAATAATTGGAGTAAAATAATAAATTTGGATAATATTTAGTTAAATAGTACATAATGTGTTGTAAAAATCGACCGGATTAGAACATGTTCACAGCTAAATAGAATTGAAGGAATAATAATGAACACATATATTTTACGTAGAAAACTCCCAAATTAGGGTAAAAATCACAGCCAAGGATAAAAGAATTTTATCACTGAAAAATGAAGAATTACAAAGAAAAATTAGACCTACAAAAATACACATAATATTTTTGTCTCTCTTTCTTTTTCTTTTCTCTCACCTCATCTCTCTTCTCTGCTAATGGGATGCACTCTCTTTGTTAGGCTTGTTAGGCACTTAAAATTCGATGCCTAATACGTTAAGCCTACTAAGTTTGACAATTCTTCCACTTGAAGATTTAATTGAAAATCAATCATGTCTTCTCACAATTCTTTCTATCTTGTCGCTTTATGTTGCTTACGTCTCTGTCAGGTCTCTTAATGATCAACACCACATAAACTTGTTAGCATTGATTGCTTGTCATAATCTGCTAGGCTATCCATTGTATGATTTTTTTTGCATATCCATCGTTCCTTCTTCCACTTTCTCACGAACGAAGTGATACTGAACTCAAATGTGAGTTGGCTTTGAATGAAATGCAAGATTCTTTGTAAGATGCAAAGCACTTTGACTGTCACAATATAGAGTAATATTCTCTTATTTATTCCCAAGTTCTTTCAACAACATCTTCAACTACACTGCTTTTTTACTAGCTTGTGTAGCTGTTATATATTCTACTTCTGTTGTTGACGTAGCTACAACTGACTGTAGTTTTGAAACCCAGCTCACTTATCCTCTAACTAGTGTAAACACGTATTCTGTAGTGGATTTACTTTTATCAAGATCACCTGCATAATCAGCATCAACATATCCTCTGACAGTAAAATCTAATCTTTCATAACATAATACAACATCTGAGGTTCCTTTGATATATATGAGAATCCTTTTAACAGTATTCCAATGCTCTCGACTAGGATTCCTCATGTATCAACTAACTTCTCCCACTGTAAGTACAATATCTGGTCTTGTATAAATTATACCGAACATTGAGCTTCTTACTGCTGATGCATACGGTACTCGAGACATCTCCATCATCTCTTCTTTATTGCTAGGACTCATACTTGAGGACAACTTGAAATTAACAAGAAGAGGGGTATAAATTGACTTACAATCTTATATGTTGAATTCCCGCAAGATCTTTTTCAAATAATTCTTCTTAGAAAGCCGAATCTTCCTATTATTTCTGTGTTGCTAAATTTGCATCCTTAAAATCTTGTTTGTTGGTCCCAAGTCCTTCATTTCAAATTCCTTAGCCAATTGTTCCTTCAATTCTTTGATATGATTATTATTGGGACATGCTACCAATATGTTGTCTACATACAACAACAAGACTATAAAATCATCTTTTTCAAACCTCTTGAAATATGCAACTCTTTCCCTTTTTCTTCAAAACCTTCTAGCTGAAGCATATAAATTTCTTCTTCAAGATCTCCATGAAGAAATGCAGATTTCACATCTAATTACTCAAGATGCAAGTCAAATGTAACACACATTACCAGGACTACCTGAACTGTAGTGAGTCGAATCATAAGAGAAAATATTTTATTGAAGTCAATTCCTTCATTATGAGCATATCCTTTTATCACCAATCTAACACGATATCACTCTACTTGATTGTTATCACTTCACTTGATCTTGTAAACCTATTTATTGCTAATAGCCTTTCTTCATTATGGTAGTGATACCAGCTCCTATGCGCTAGTCTTATGCAGAGCTTCAATTTCTTTCTGCATTGTTGCTGTCCACTGAGATGCATCTGAACTATTCATTGCTTCTTTGGCTCTCTGTCCTTAATTAAAAGACAGTATACAATATTGCTCTCCATAATATAATTTTCGTGCCAACTTCGTGCTCTTCTTGTGCGAGTTGATCTCCAAGTATCTAAAATATCATATTCGACTGGTTATTGCTCCTTGTACTTTGGTGCAACTTTAGAAGAATCATTTTGATCAAATTCGCTTTCCATCTGTACTGTTGTAGTCTCTGAATTCTCTTTTGAAGTGCTAACATCTTTTGTTTGCTCTTGATCATTTTCTTCCAAAAAATAACATCTCTGTTGATAAAAATATTGTGGGTAGTGGGATCCCACAAATGAAATCCCTCTACTCTTTCAACATACCTCAAGAAAATACATCTTCTGGATTTTGTATCCAACTTCATAGTTTTTTAGGCATTGAACATCACATAGGTAGAACTTCCAAATATATGGAGTTTGGAATAATTCACTAGTTTACCAGTCCACTTCTCTATTGGTGTCTTCAACTTAATTGCAATTGTTAGAGCTCGATTCACCACATAGCAGGCAGTATTGACTGCTTCTTCCCAGAATTTCTTATCTAAGCTTGCAATTCTCAATATCGCTCTTATTCTTTGTAACAGAGTTATATTCATCTGATCTACTACTCCATTTTATTGAGGAGTGTATGCTGTCGTGAACTGCCTTTTGATTCCCTATTGCTTACAGAATTCATCAAATTCTTTACCAACTTCTATTATCTAAGTGCAAACACTTTATCTTCTTACCAAGTTTGAGTTCCACCCATGCTTTGTAAAATTTGAAAGTTGAAAACACATCTGCCTTTCTTTTAATAGGAAACACCCAACATCTCCTCAGATAATCATCAATGAATGATACAAAGAAATTTGCTCCTCCTAGGGAATTAACTGATGCTTGCCATACATTAGAGTGAATCAATTCTAGAATTTCTTTGCTTGTGAACTTTGATGTATTGAACTTTAATCGACGTTGCTTACTCACAATGTAATGTTCACAAAAGGGTAGTGATACCTTTATATAACTTAGAAGTAAATTCTTCTCTACAAGTATCTTCATTCCTTGTTATGACATATGTCTAAGCTTTTTATGCCACATCATTACAGATTTATCATCTGGACTAGTCATCGTAACGGATGCCTCTTTTTCTTGCAAAGTTACTCCCTTCAGCATGTATAGATTTGCAATAATATTCTCTACTTTCATAAATACCAATGCTCTTTTAATCACTTTCATGATCTTGTTTGGAATCTCAAATTTGAAACTGAGATCATCTAGTTGTCCTACAAACAAAAAATTCTTCTTCAGGCCCTCCTCATGTCATACTTTTTCAATAGTTTGAGTTGTCCCATTTATATCTTTAACTTGATAGTGTCGATACTAACAATCTTCAGAGCTTGATCATTACAGCTATATACAAATCCCCCAGAGGTAGATTCATACTGATGGAACCATTCTTTTCGAGAGGTCATATGAAAAGTAGCTGTTGAATCGAGACGCCATAGATAAATAAATATTCTTTTACCTCTAATAGTCATTGCCGCTTCACTTACCATTGCATCTCTTTCATTTGAAGTATTTGCCGCATTTCCTTAAGAAATAAAATCTTTCTTATTCAGATTCCAACAATTCTTCTTCAGGTGCCCTTTCTTGCCACAATCGTAGCATTTGAATTTCTTCTTATTCTTGGATTTTGATTTACTATAACTATGACTCTCACTTGGGCCACGTTCCATTGATCTTCCTCTCGTCATCGTCAAGGCCTCTACTTGTTGTGAATTTGCTAGCCTGTCTTCCTTACTTTTGTGCCGACTCTCTTCTTTCAGAATAGTAACTGCAATATTGTCGAAGATTAGAGTGTTTGTGTTGTTTGTTAAATTGATGACGAGTTGATCATACGAATCTGTTAGACTTTGAAGTAGAAGTTCCACACGTTCACTTATCTCTATTGTGTGCCCCAATGATGTTAGTTGGGAAAATAGAGTACGTAAAGTATTTACATGTTCCGTCACTGATGTGGATTTTGTTATGTGTAAAATGTATAGTTTCCTCTTTAGAAAAATTTTGTTGTGGAGTGATTTGGCCTCGTACAATTTTGTGAAATGATCCCAAATCTCTTTTGTCGTCTTCTTCTCCTCTATGCTTGACGACACCCTATTTGCTAGTGCTAGATGAAGATTTGCAATAACATTCCTGTTGGACCTTGGATTTCTCTAAATTTCTTATAAATTGCTTAAATGGTTATTTATGTTGTTTGTTGGTTTAATTTTTTTTATTTTAGAATTGGGCCATTAATTAGAAATTTGAGGGAAGGATTAGAAATTGAAATTAGAATGAAGGGTTAGGTATGTTACGTTATTGTCAGCAATAGAGGGGGATTCTAGTACATGATGATAAGGAGTACCAGGATCATTTCCCGTTATAGATGATAAGGAGGTGTCTAGAGATCCACTTTAGTTTAGCATGGAAGGGGAGTTTAATTGTTCTAAAGCCTCTATCTTTTCCCAATTCTTAGCTGGAGTATCCATTTGAGGCTTGGTATCTGCAGTGGGTGAAACTACCATCTGTCCATTATTCACGGGTACAATATGGATGTCTTGCACAATCCCCTGAGAAGGTTCCATTTGAGTACTTTCATAATCTGCATGTGCATCCAATCCCATAAGCTCCTTATAATCACCTCTAGGTAACTTCTTACCCTTACGTATCCACCTTTTCCTTTGAGCTTTCAGAGATGGCTTCCATTAGTAGTTAATATAGACATTGTCTTCAAACAAAGAACCATTTGCTTCCAATTTCATAACTGTTATACTTTCTGGTAGATTTTGGATTGATTCCACATTAATACACAACCTTGTATATCCAACTCTTTTCCTTTGTGTTGTATTTTCATCCATACAAGAGGCTTGCCAAGGTAGCTTGCTATCAAGTTAAGGCCTTTGGTAGTCCAATATTCAAGTGGGACATTGTACAAATGCACCCATGAGGGAACAACTTGATGTTTAATAGAATCGGCTTGGATCCCTGGTCTCCACAGCTATAAAATTAAAGGTTGATTCTAGATATGCCAGGGACCCGCCTCCACCATTTTCATAGCCGCATCTTTAGATAAGAAGGTAAATAGCATCGTGTTTTCTTCTGTTATAAGCACTTCATGTAAACCTCTATTTTTTCTATATAGATTGGACTAGAAATGTAGGTCTTCTCTCCCAAAAGAAGCCAATCAATGAAGCTTCCCAAGTTTTTGCACCAGCCTGGAGGAAATCCAAGTCAAGGGAAACTAAAAATTGGTCATCATCCTTTTTCGGAGGGCAGTAATGCAAGGTACAGTCTTGCTCCTCTCCTATAACTTGTTTCTAACTTTTCCTAATTTGTTGGTGAATTACTTGAGGAGTAAGAGAGGAGCCTTATGCATCCTTTGAGGGCAAAGGAGGAAAGTCAGTGGAGGAAAAAGGAGCTGCTAACATGATTGAAGATCAGAAGACTTAGTTTGACAAAAAGCAAAGTGTCTGGGCAGTTGGTGCATAAGACAGTGGCTAGAATTGTGAAAGGAGAAAAAAGCAGGAAGGAAAGGAAATGAAAAAGTAAGTGCAGAAAAGACCAAATTGTCCTTAGAAGAGAGAGGAAAGGAAGTGTGAAGCAAAACCCAGATTTGAGGAACTTTGGAGCAAAACCCAAACTTAAGAAAATAAAGTTGAATGGAGGACGTTTAGCGAAAAGAAAAGATGAGTGTAGGTGAAAGGGAGGAAAAAAGCTTAATGGAGCTATCAATTAGTTGAATGCTCTGAAGCATGGACACAGTAAAATGTTGCCGTGTCCGTGTGTCCGACACGTGTTCGACATGAAAACGCGTTGGACAAGCGGTGGACACGTGTCCGTATGTGTTCGAATAATTAAATAGTTTTTTTGGCTTGGATACGACGCAGATACGACGCGAATATGGCTCAAAACAACTCAATACGGCTTGGATATGCGAATAGTCGACGTCTTCCTTATTAAGAAAGAACTCCTCAAATCCCTTCTTCTTCTGTCCCGCCGATTTCAGTCGAAGTTGTCCACACTCCCTCAAGCGCCTGTCGCTTGTCGTTGTTTTCCAGTTAACGTCGAGCTCAAGTTGCCACCGTCAGGAAGCATCGCCACTCGGTATTTGAATCATCTGTGTAGCTTTCTCTTCCAAAATCAATCGACCTTCGA
>JAOSBK010000004.1:29295289-29305356 GCA_027568895.1 Erythroxylum shatona
TAGATTAGAAGATTGAAACCAAATAGGAGATAATAATCCTATTCCTTAATAGTAGGATTAATCCTAACCAACTACTGGGTATAATCATTCTATAAATAAGGCTCCATATCAATGAAAAAAAACAACACAACTTCTTATCAATTATGTTCTACAACCTTTTTCTTCTTAATAAAAATGACCTCCTTATCATCGTAGAATTATTGTCTGTTGTTCAAACCAGTTAACGACTTCAGCTTTTAGAGGAAAATAGAAGATATCTTCATTCTGAAACATATTATCAAGCAATTTTACATGGAATTCATTACCACCGCAAAAGCAAATATAGGCCACCTTATTCTTTCTAATAAGTGCAAGTACATTACAATTCTTTCCTTATTTCATCACTGATATATTAAAACTAAACGGTAAGAATAGTGCCTTAGCTCTGTGGAATTAGATGCATGTCCTAAACTTTAATTGAAGCTTTAAAGTTGACTTAAATCACATAAAAAATTGGTAAAAATTTTAAAAAGATGATTTGTTTTCAAATGTAATTAAATTAATTTACGTATAACTATTTCATGTGATGGAAAATTATATATATATATGTAAATGATGAGAGAATTTTAAGAAATCATTTAAGCATCTCACACAAATTTTGATTAATTTCAAATTTATTATAATATTGATATCTTTTCAATCGCAAATTAATTTTAATTAGTTAATATTTGAAAGATATTTGTAAAATAACACTTATAGACTTATTAACAAGAAGGATATATAATTATAATTAATTTACTACAAGTTGCAAAATCGTATAATTATGAAAATTTTTTGGTGAACCACTAGTATGAAACGTACATCAATTCTTAATTTGATTACATTACATCGAGAATAAGTTAGTAGCTGGCTAATGCCATTATATTGTAATTGGTGATTTTCATGAAACTATCAATCTAACTGCTGCCAATCCCAAAGAGGTCCAATGTCTATGTCCATATCCATGCTAATTCTATGTTCACTAGTTTGAAAGGTTTGGCATTGGTCAGCAAAGAATGGGATCCTTGGTGTTGATAGGATATCGTCAAAATTATAATTCACGACTTCAATTGGAGGTACTACTAATGACGGTAGTGTTAGAGTTGCTCCTGGATCGTGATCGTCACTCGTGGCTTGAGCATGTTGAACCTCTGGTTCCTTTATTTTCACTTCTTTGGCAGGTCTTCTATCGAACGATCTCAAGCATTTTGATTTCTTATACAGCCTGCACAAACTGAGTTCATTCCTCAACTGCAAAATAAAGGGCAGAGATATACATAAATTCTTTCGTTATTTTTAAGTTTCTACTTCAAATACATGATTAGCCTTCTTATAATTAATTCAATTAACTACTAACAGACTCATGAAAAACAAAGAACTTTGTAAAAGCATGACGAAAATGTTAATCATTTCGTAACATGATACTGTCGGAAATTTTCTTTATTGAAATTCCAATGCATGGACTGTAGTTTGACGTTCTAAGTCTAATTATTAATTAGTTAGCTAGAGCCATAAGTTTCTAACCTCTGGATGTGAACCACCTGAGGAAGTAACAGTTTGTATAGCTTTGTATTCATTTATCTTCCACTCAGTCTTTCGACCATTTGGAGCTCTTCCCTGGTAGAATATCATGGTCCTCTTCAAGCCAATAGGGCGACTATCTTTCAATGAATATACATAGCCAAGACAACCACTTGCCTTCCAGTACCCTGATTTTGTCAATCTGTTGGGTTTTCCGCCATGAAACTCGCTTTCTTTTCTAGGAACAAAGAAAAACCAGTGCTCTGAATCCCCGCGACATAAGTCTCCCGACAGCCCTGAATCAAAACAAGTTATAAAATTATTTACAATACCATGTAAGAAATGTTAACAAGGTTATCTTTATACTTGTTCTACTTGGGTTTGCGTGACAGTAGATAAATATACTTGGTTATAACGAGAAATATGAAATAACAGTTGCACTTGTTTTTTCTTTTTTGCGTGAATTGCACTGCAGACACTTGATCATCTGAAGTAACTTCGATGGTAGCACACTACCACCTCTTCACTGAAAACTTACGGGCAGCACTTAAGTTTAAAGCATCAAGAAAGTACAAAGCTAGTTAAGCTTATTTAAAGCATCAAGGAGAGCAAAGAAATTTAAAGAGCGAAAATGTAAGAAATAATATACAGAGAAAAGTAAAAAGTTTTTTACGTGGAAGATCCCATGGATTGTAGTCGTACATATCGAGGATGGGTATTACACGGTCGATGAGGGGATCTTTGTCTCCGTCAAGCCTGTGTCGCAGATAAAAGGAGACTAACTCTTCCTCTGTTGGGAAGAAGCGAAACCCTGGTGCCAAATCCTCCATATCTTTCTGTTGCGGAGATAGACAGAGATAAATTGAGAGTATGTGATAGTGGAAGAACTTAAATACTTAAAATTCTTAATTTGGGATTTAGAAGTATGTAAAATTGATATGTGTATGCATTAGGATCATTAATGACTATATATAAGGAAATTAAGACTTTGTGCAGTGACTGATGGTCGAGGAAAAGAGGAGAAGAAAGAAAAATAAGTTACTGGTAGTTTCTCCAAATTAACGCGCTATAGAAGCACTTTAGCTACTGTTACAGCCACCTAAGAACGAAGATGGATCTGCATTATTTAATGCAGTATTTGATGAGTCTTTAGCATAAATTATTCCAGCTTCTTTCTTCAGGCCGACGTGTGAAATTGTCCTTCCATCTTTCTCCTGGCATTGATTAACTTTCCATTTTAGAATCTAAGGGCTGTTTGGTCCTTTTTTTCCGATAGTTTTTAGTTTCTATTTTCAATTTTTTTTTGCTATTTTTAAATAAAAATAAAAATCTGTTTGGTTGTTAATATTAATGTAGTTATATTTTTATCACTAATAATAATTACATTTTATATAAAACTTAAACATAAATTATTTTTAATCAAATAAATTTATTTAGTCTCTTATATAATATTTATTAAACCACCGAGAATAAAATTATGTTATTTTAATAAAATAAATAATTTAAAAATAAATAATTTATCTATAAATTAATATTTATTTGAAATATAATTTAATTATTAAATCAAATTTTATTTGAATATTTATATATTTTAATTTTAATTATATATAATTTAATTATACAAATTAAATAAAATTAAATTATTGATAATTAATTTTAATTTATTAATATATAAATCTAATGTTGAATTAACTTATTCATAATTTTATTGAATAATTAAATAATATATATCTAAGTGATAATAAATCAGATTATGAAAAAAATGGGAAACAAAAACTACTTTATGTGGTTTTCATAATTTTTGAAAATTAGAAGAAACCAAAATCAAAAACAAAAACTAAAAACTCAAACAAACAAGACTTTTTACTAAATTTAAAAACAAAAACAAAAAACCAAATGTAAAATAGAAACAAACACCTCCTAAATTAGTATTGTAGATAATCATGGCAAATGTAAAATAGGAAATTATATACTCCGCATCGTTATATATACTTTTTGCTTTTTAATTAGGCAATTAACGTACAACTTTTAATTAAAAGGTAAAATATATGACGAATAAAATAACAAGATGGTTCCCTTTACAACATAGAAGAAGAAAAAATGGATGTTTTGGATAGGAGATAGACTCCACCCAAACAAAGCAAACACACTAATAAAAAATTACAGTAAAAAAGGATACACAAGATTTAACGTGGAAAATCTCTTAATGAATATGTAGAAAAACTATGGACAAGAATAGAAAACTTTTCACTATAGAAAACAAAGATTATAAGAGAAAGATCTTACAATCTATATTAAGAATTAATACACAAGATTATAGGAAAGAGATTTTAAGATGTTTAAAACCTTAAGCATATGTCTCTTTATATAGCTTCAAATGAAGCTTATACTTTCACCTACTTCCGATGTGGGATAGAAAACCAACAATCTCCTACTTGGAGATTTGATTGAGAACTAATCAATCTCTATATCGTTATTTCTATCCTTTTTTTTCTCTTTTTACCAAGCCATATAAGGATTTACACCATATGAATTTATCAGTATTGATTGGCTTTGTTAGTGCACCTACTAGGTTCTCTTTTGTATGAATTTTTTACATGTCCACACTTCTATCTTCCACCACTTCATGAGCAAAATGATATTGAATTGCTATATATTTAGTTCTAGAATGAAAAATTAGATTCTCTGTAATATGCAAGGCATTCTGACTATCACAATACAAAGGGATTTTCTCTTGTTAGTGCCCAAGCTCCTCTAAAAACCTTTTTATCCAGATTGATTCCTTGCAAGCTTGTGTAACTGTCATATACTCAGCTTTTGTTGTAGATAGTGCTACAACTGTCAGTAGTTTAGACACTCATCTCGCAACTCCTCCTGTAATAGTAAACATATAGACTATAGTGGATTTTCTTTTATTAAGATTGTTTGCAAAATCAGAATCAACATATCATTTGACAATAAATTCAGATCCTCATAACCTATGACATTTGAGGTCCCTTTAATATATCTTGAGATCCTCTTTACAACCCACCAATGTTCTCAATCAGGATTTGTCATGTAACGACTAACCACTTCTACTACATATGTAATGTCTGGTCATGTGCAAATCATAGTGAAAATTAAACTTCCCACAGTTGATGCATACGACACTTGAGACATATCCTTCCTCTCTGCTTCACCGCTAGGGTTTTTACTTAAGGATAACTTAAAATTAATAGGAAGAGGAGTAGAAATTGACTTACAATGTTGCATATTGAAGCGTCGCAAGATTTTCTTCAAATAATTCTTCTGAGAAAGCCAATTCTTTATGTTATTTCTATCTCAGTAAATTTGTATCCTTAGAATCTTGTTTGCTGGTCCTAAATCCTTCATTTCAAACTTCCCAGCTAACTGAGCCTTTAAATCTTGAATATAATCTTTGTTGAGGCTTGTAACCAACATGTCATCAACATACAACAATAATACAATGAAATCATTATTATTAAACCTCTTAAAATATGCACAAAGTTCTGCACTAAATCTGTTGAATCCAAGACTCATTATGAAGGAATCAAATATTTTGTGCCAACATCTTGACACCTGTTTTAAACCTTCTAAAGATTTGTTCAAATTGCAAACCAAGTTCTCTTTTCCTAATTCTTCAAAACCTTCTGATTGATGCATGTAAATTTCTTCTTCAAGATCTCCATCAATAAGCACTATCTTTTCATCTAATTGCTTTCCTTTATGAGCCTATCCTTTAACCACTAACTTTGCACGATACCGTTACACCTGATCATCACTGTTACATTGGATCTTGTACACCCATTTTTATGCCAATGGGCTTTCTCCTTTATGATAGTGGCACAAGCTTCCATATCTTATTCTTATGAAGAGCTTATATTCTTCCTACATTATTGCTATCCAAAGTGATGCATCTGAACTATTTGTTACTTTTCAGAATGTTGATGGTTCTCCATCTTATGTTAGGAGATAGTATGCAACATTACCGTTCATATTCATAGGTTGACCGTAGAAAAGCTACATTTTCAAATTCCACCAGTTCTTACTCTTTGTGATATGATATAGCTTCAGTAGAATCTTTCTATTCAATCTTCCTTTCTTTCTGAATCGTTAAAACCTTAGAATTTTCTAAAGACGTGCTATTTTGGTCTTTTTTTGGCAATTTATCTTTTGCAAATATGACATCTCTGCTAATGACAAACTTTGTGGGAAGTGTGATCCCATAGTCGATACCTCTTGACTCCATTAATATACCCTATAAATCTACATTTCTAAATTTTGGATCTAGTTTTGTGATATCTTAGGTATTATACATTACGAACATAGACTTCCAAATATATTTAACTAAGAATAGTCTATTGGTTTACAATTCTACATCTCTATTGGTGTCTTCAAATCAATCGATCTTAATGGTAATAGATTAATCACATAGCAGGTGTTCTTCACTGCTTCTACCTAGAAAGATTTTGTCATACTGGCAGTTCTCAACATGGCTCTAGTTCTTTCAATCAGAGTTTTGTTCATTCGTTTTGCCACTCCATTTTGTTGAGGAGTGTGAGGCATCGTGAATTGATGTTTTATGCCTTCTCGACCACAAAAATCAATGAACTCATCACTAGTATATTCTCTACCATTATCAGTCCTAAGGCACTTGATTTTCTTCCCTGCCTCTAACTCAATATATCGAATTTGGTCGGCATTGCTTCTATTACAAGAATTGACTCTCACTCCCTCATGTGAAAAGGGAAACAGTGTCGAGTTATCTTCACTTAGCATGTAATAAGATTATACTTCACTAGGAAAGTTCTTAGGAAAGGTTGGAAGGGTCACAAATGGTCCCACTTAAAACCTAGTCTCCTTAGATAGATCTTTTTCTAGACATGCATTCAATCACCTCAAATACCAGCGAAAAATACCTAGAAAAACGACAACAAGAACTCGAGAATAAAAACACACTTAACCTGCAAGAACACCAAAGAAAAACTCAGTTTTTAATGTAGAAGATCATACTATACTGCAACTATAAAGCATATTTGAGTAACCCTTGGGCTCTGATACTACTGATAGGAGATGGATTCCACCCGTATAGAGTAAACACACTAAGAAAAGAAATTGAAGTAAAAAAGGACACACAAGATTTAATGTAAAAAATCCGTTAACAAATATGGGAAAAAACTACGGACAAGAATATAATAGAAAACTTTTTATTATAGAAAACAAAGATTACAAGAAGAAGATCTCATAATCCACACCAAGAATTAATACACAAGGCTATGAGAAAGAGACTTTTGAGATGTGTAAAACCTTAAGCATATGTCTCTTTATATATCTTAAAATGAAGCTTATATTCTCACCCACTTATGATGTGGGATAAAAAACCAACAGAAAATAAACATTAAAGGGGAGAAATCTTTGATAAATAAAAATTATATCTTTTTGTTTTATAGTTAGATATATACGGCAAGTCAAAACATGTGATATTGTAAGTCAAGGTTGCTGAAATGGAATTCAATACTTTATCTCACGCGTCAAGTCTCAACTTTATGTTTACATATACACCGTCAAATTTCAGATAACTTGCGAAACTCAAATAGCTTAGCACACTACTTTAGCAAGTCCGATGGTGAAACTCAAACTTGTAGCATTGTGTGGACATTTTGATTGTTCAAGTTATATAAAACTAAATTGGCTTGATAACGTACTTAGAAAGAATATACCTAAGGATTAACTATTGAAACAATTTAGCAATATGTGAGTATCTTTTAAAAATAACTATTAATCGTAAACTTATTTATGAATAGGAGTTCAAGTATTTTAATTATCCATTTGCAAAATGTTTTGCATATATACAATAAAATATATTATTACTAAAAATAAATATATATATTGAATAGGCACATAGTTGACAAATATTTATTATTATTTAAGTGCAACAGATATTTATTTTGAATATATACAAATATTTTCCATTTATACAATAAAACTATATTATTAAAAAATATAAGTAATTAATCAACATATGTTTTGCTATTATTTGCATAAACCCACAAATATTTTATTGATAAATAATTTGTAAATTAGACACTTTAAAAATTATTTTAAAAACATGTTGTAGTTACTAAATAGTTACAGCGATATTATCCTACGGAAATCTCTTTAACTTCTACTTAGATTACCACATAAGTTGGCTGTATTTCATCTCGGCAGTATATATATGTGATATTTAAATAATTATATTATATAAATAATTAAGTAATCATTACATTATATAACTTTAACGTTAAATTAACTTCATTCCATGTTAAGTTGTCAACATACACCTGACATTTAAATAATTATATTATCTAAAAGAAGAAAAATAGTTAAAAACTCGCTTTCAAACCTCTCTCTCCCATTTTTGTGGCCGTATGCGGAAGAGAGGTCTTGAAATTGTTTCTTTCTTCTCAGTTACTGTCATGTTTTGGATTACATTCTTTTCGGCACCCGATTAAGGTTTGTTATTGCCAAAGTTACATTGAAGTTTGACTATCTATTCACAACATCGTTAAAACTGTCTTGGTATCATATACACTTTTCGTAACTTTTTGTTCCACAGTATTGCTAGGCTGCCTAGACTGCTCTATGTATCACGCTAATTAGAGTGAAATCACTGTCACAACTTTTTCTGCCACTACTAACGCAGAAATCTAAAGATATAGTGATTCTAGTGCAACGATTTGGGGGATTTTTGGAAAATTTGAGGATACATTTTGTCTAGAATAAACCAGCGAACATTTTGAAGCAATTTGGGACATGTCAATGATTTCATATTAAAATTAGTTATTGTCCTCAAAAGAGAGTTATGAATTTTAACAAATTAAGATAAATTACTAATTTCAAAAGATATTAGGATTCATAGCATTCTGCTACTTCAAAATTGTCCAATGCTTTCCTGGGGTGTTTCAAATTCAGTGAAGAGATGATGGATATTTGGGGCCTTTTAATCCTATTTTAATCATTTTATTTTTAAATATTACAATATAGTTATTTAAATATCACGTACATATTAGCGTAAAATGAGATCAACTCATGCAATAATTTATGTCAACAAAGTTAATGTAGAAGTTTGAATATTTGATCGATGTTTTTTATAATTTTGATCAGTATATTATGATTTTTATATTATAAAGAGATAGCTCATCTTAATTTTTTGAGAATTTTTTAAATTGAATATCAAGCTTTTAAAATTTTCAATTAAGTGATTAATCTTTTAAACCTTAACAATATAAAAATCATAAATTAAGTGATAACTCATGGGTTTAAAAGATGTTTTTTTTAATTGAGTCCAAATTTGAGTTACTCAGCCGAGACCTAACCTTTTTAAGAAAAAAAGATTAGATAATTTTAATCATGATATTCTTGGTATGACTTAGACTACCAAGACCTAGTTCTTCTGAGAAAAAAATCTCAAAAGATTAGATAATTTTAATTATGTTATTCTTGGTATGAATCGTTTCTAGGTAGCCGAATTTCTTGTTGTCTGTATCCTGGGTGTACACACTAACACATTTCTAGTCAGCCGGATCTCTTTTAGTCTGTATCGTGGGCGTACGTACACACTAAGACAAGGGGAGATAAATCATACATGGAAAGTCTTCTATTTTATTTTATTTAGTTCAAAGTTGATAGCCGCACTTGTTAAGAAACCAATTGAACTGCTGGAAACATGCCGCCAAGTTAGAAACAAGAAAGAAACTGCACATGTTTCTCCTGTCCTATATCTATATGGGAAGATAAAGTATCATTAAATACCCTACTTTCGGTTGTAAAGTAACATTATATTTTTAAAAGTAGTGTTCAAACGTGAATCCTCTCTAGGATAAGTTGATTTCTTTTAGTCTATGGAAAATCGTATCCAAGTAATTATCCCAACTTGGACCTACACAAGTGAGACACCTAGTGGTTTCTTATATTCCTGCACTATTAATTAATCAAGTTCAAAATTAAATATCTGCATATAGTACTTCTGATTCCATGTGTCCTAGTTCGCAAAGAAGATAATGCAATAAATATAACCTAAAATCTAGATTAAGAAACCTTTAAATTTGGAAACATTGACTGATTTATATAATAAATTCATTGATTTATTTTAATCATTAAAACATCACTAAAACTTTTCTGTATGTTATCTTTTATTTTATTTTTCTTTAAAATTTACATATACTGTGATTATTTTTTAGGGTCACAAATAGACAAATTATTTTTAAATTAATTTAAACTAAATTTATTAATTATATCTCAAATATCAATGAAATTTATTTGTCTTTCTTTCCGTATTTTTTATTTCTTATATATTTTAAAGCTTAAGAACTGATATGTTTTTATCTCCAATTTAATATTTCTAATTGGTCGGGTTGGCCCTCAAAGCGACCTGTGGGCCGATCGGTCCATCCTTCAAGGGCCAGTCTTACACCTAATATCTATGTCAGGCCCAAGCCCGATCTATGCTTTCCTCAGCCCATCTGCATGTGAGAGACTCCCATGCA
>JAOSBK010000004.1:29305456-29317219 GCA_027568895.1 Erythroxylum shatona
ACATTTTCAAGACAATTCAACATGCAATTAATAAGGGTATATCAAACATTTCACTAACTTTCTTAATAAATGTGCATTTCTCTAAAACGACACTTATTTTGAATAGGAGGGAGTATTATGTAAATTGCCACATCAAGAGTCCTTTGTATACAAGAATGTTTCCAAACATTTAATGCCTTAAAAGTTTTAGTTAAAAACTCCTATTATATATGAATTACTCTTCTTCTAAATATGTGATTATGAAAATTTTTATAATTAAATGTGTTAATGTTTTTAATGACCATATAATGTTCGTATATATGAATAAGTCTTTTTCTAAAATGGAAATTATAGAATTTAATATGATATCAGGGTTAGTCTAATTCTATGTTATATATTTTCACATATATTCAATCTTGTGGACACCCACATGCTTGTAAACTTTTGTTTTGGTCGAAAAATAATGAATTCATTGAGAGCTATGAAAGACATTAAAAGAGGGATTACAAGACAGTGCCCAACCATTTGAAATTATACAACAAAAATAACAAAATCAGACTATTATTAAGGGAAAGCTAGAAACGTGATAAATTAAAGGATACATCTTCTTTTAGTAGAAAGACTTAGTTTTCCTATCCATTGATGAGCTTTTAGAATTTTTCTAATCCGGCATTGAATTTTTTGTATTAAAGCATGCTTTTCAGTTTTCTTTCAATTTTTTGTGTTAAAGCATACTTTTCAGTTTTCTTTCCTTGGAAAAACTTGCATATGAGTTGTCCATTTATGAGCAAGAATAGGGTATATTATGTAAATTGCCACATCAAGAGTACTTTATATACAAGAATTAATGTTTCTAAACATTTAGTGCCTTAAAAGTTTTAGTTAAATACATGATATTCCTATTATATATGAATTGCTCTTCTTCTAAATATGTGATTATGAGAATTTAATATAAATAAAGTTCAAATAATTCTTTTAAAATTAGCAAAGATTTCAACAAAATAATGATTATAAAAATTTGATATAGATAAATTTCAAATATATTTTTTCTCAAAATCAATGAAAACTTCAACAAATTGCTATCTTTAACTAGCTAAAAGAAATAAGGAAAATGAAGAATTATGAGTAAAGTTCAAAATCAATGAAGACTTCAACAAACTCCTTTATCATTGACTAACCAAAAAGATTAATGAGGAATTTATCAGAAGACTATAGTCTTTTCCATTGTCAATTAGGCATGATAACGGATGTAGATATCATGAGTACTAATTCTTAGGAGGCAGAAGAGGGGTTAATTAAGAAAAGCTCTCTCTGGTTTTTTTCATCCATTCTAAGTTTATAGAAGGTGTTGATGATATAAATAATGGGAGTTCGACACATATTAACAAGATGGAATTTAAGTATTCATCGAAGGATTACTTTAGATACGGGTAATTGTTGAGTCCATTGACTAGCATTTCTAATATATTTCTCGCTTCTGCACTATTAAATATTTATTGTTAATAGTCTTCTAAAACCTAGGTTGGCTACTCCGTTCCATTCCAAGTCCTTACTCCGAAGTTCGGGTAATGACTTAACGATCATTCACTTCCGAGCATTACATAAATGAATGGAAACTAAAACCCGTAAACCACTTCACAGTACTCACCTAGATGTAATGAACATTCATGTTCTATATATATATATATATATATAAATATATATAAATAAAATACTAATTAGAATAATGAAACTCAATTAGAAATATGATTCGTCCACCTAATTTTATTAATAATACTTTTGAACGTCGTATTATTATAATTAATAATACTCAAATGATTACCTTGAAAAATGAAACCGAACTTGACCTAAATGCTGGTCCACAAGCCTTAAAACAACCCTCTTCAAGTATCAATCCTTGAAGTCACGTTGGAATTGAAAAGGGAAGTGTGTATATGTATGAAGTCTCAAATCATGAAGGAAGTAAAGCGAGTCTTGATGATCATTTTTAATGTTACATTACATCCAATTAGCTGTCAAAATCTTGAGCACTGTTCACATTCCTAGGTTACCGCCTCTACTGGAAATGGGCCATTACATTGTACGATCCTAAAATAACTCGAGAAAGATTGGTAAAATCAGAACAGCGTTTGATTTCTATTAGTATTACATCTCCTTGAAATGTTTAAAGTATATCATTTGGTCTCCTTACGTGTGAGTTACTCATGGTTGACTTAATAAATTAATCCGGAACAACGGTGCTCGTAAACAAGTAACAAACAAGCCCGCACGGGTAGCTTGGTTGACCAACTAACAGGGTCAATTGGAACAAGATCTTAGGTTCGACTCCCAATAACGGGAGGCAGTGGATCGCTCTGCTAGAGGGCTGACCAAGATTAAACTGTGATTCAATCCCCTAACAATAGTCGGGCCTGCGACTGGGGGCCCTTGGGGTTGGGGATTCAACCTTTTGGAACAAAGTAACAAACACTATTTTAACATGACTGGAACCCTGACGTCATTGCACGTTAACATCATGATTAACCGCGTAAGAGAGATTGCCCTTTGTTCCTTGGAATCGCTATAGATATTATCCTTTTGAATGATAAAAGATGTATTATATAAACATAACAATTAATCTGAAACCTACTTTATAACTAAACCTGAAAAAAAGGTTGAATCTTCTAACAATTTTAGTTTTATTGATGGAGTGAGCTCGCGATCAAATACAATTAAAAAATTGCTAGATAGAAATTAACATCATATTTACTAGAAAAGATCGATAAAATAACTTAATTATTGATACTTTAATTTTCAAATTAAGAAGTCTTAAGCTTAAAAGTTAGTTAAGAGCGAACTTGAGAAACAATGTAAAGCAATAATAGAATAGAAATAAACAAACAATAAGATCATAAGAAGATTTTTTATGATGTTGGACTAATTTTTTGTGAATACATTTGCAAGAGTAAAAAAAATAGTTAATTCACTATTATATTTTTTATAATGATTGTTACATATTTCATATACATAGTTTAATTTTTACAAATATAGTTCATTGCAAATTTTAATTAGTATAACTTTATATTACTTGCCTCTTATCAAACTAAACCTAATTTAAATATAATTTTAATACGTTTCAAAATTCTTCAAAGGATATCTATTTTGGACATGCCTTAAAATACATTTGTGTTCTAAGTTGTGTATCTCACTGTTTTTTTTTGAAACATAGACACGTGCTCTAATACATTAATATCTCAAATAGTGGATTTCTCTATTTCTTTGTGTCTTGGACATGGGCTCCATTATGTTGAAGTTGTTGAAGAAGACTAATTCAAAGTTGTAAAATCTATAGGATTAAATAACATTCAAATGTTAGCTTTTTTCTAGCTAAGTTGACGTTGATATTATCATGCAGATTTGACGTTATCATGCAAATTTAAGTCTTAGAGTTTAGCTAGACAGTTATAGTTTTTTTTAATTATTTTTGTACAATTTGTAAGCCTACATATATTTAGGCCATTCTCAAGTTAAATCAATCAAATTCTCGCACAACTTAAGCTTTCTTGATATGTTAAAACCATTATTTTGGTATCAGAGATAGGTTATTAACCTAGGCTTCTAAGTCACTTCAGTGGCAAGATGGCATCAAGTAGCATCTCAACAGTAAACGTCTCACAACCTCAGATTCCCATTTTCAAAGGTGATTCGTATGAGTTATGGAGCATCAAGATGAAGACCGTCTTTATATCTCACGATCTATGGGATCTTGTTGAAAGTGGAATTTCATAAACAGACACAAAAGAGACATCAAACAAGGAAACTCTGAAGAAAAGACTCAAAAGCCTTGTTCTTCATTCAACAAAAAGTTGATGAAATGATTTTATCAAGGATAGCAGCAACTTCTACAGCAAAGGAAGCTTGGAACATCTTCAAAACCAAATATCAAGGCACTAGTAAGGTAATCACGGTGAAACTACAATTTCTTAAAAGAGATTTTGAGACAGCAACTATGAAAACTAATGAGTCATTGCAAGAATACCTAGATAGAGTTTCATCGATTGTTGGTCAAATGAGATCCTATGGTGATAAAGTGACAAATGAAAATGTTGTCGCAAAGATTTTGAGAAGCTTGATTCCTAAGTTTGACCATGTGGTTGCAACCATAGAGGAATCCAAAGACCTTTCTACCTTCCCTGTTGATGAACTTATAGGGTCTCTTTAAGCACATGAGACCAAGATCAACAGAAATGTACCAAAAGAAGAAGAGCAGGCCTTCTAAGAACAAGGTTATTCACAATACCGACGTAGAGGTAGAGGTGCATTTCAAGGAAGAGGGTGTGAAAGAATAAACACAGTTCAATGCACTCATTGCAAGAAATTTGGGCACAAAGAAGCTGATTGATGGACCAAGGACAAACAAGCACAATATGCAGAAGAAGAGGAAGAAGATTATTTGTTTATGATGTATGTAAGTCCCCAGATCACATCCCAAGAAATATGGTACCTTGGTAGTGCTTGTTGAAATCATTTGATAGGAGATAAGGAGAAGTTTAAGGAACTAGATGAAACATAAAGATCTCAAGTTCGACTGGGAGATGATAAGCAAGCGGAGATTGAAGGAAAATGTACTATTGCTGTCAGAATCAATGGAAAAGAGAAGATGATCCAGAATGTGCATTATGCACCTGGTTTGGCACATAACTTGCTAAGAGTAGGACAACTTATTGACTTAGGTTATTCTGTTTTAATTGAAAAGAATACATGTGTTATTAAGAAAAAGATAAGAGAAATTTTACTATAAGCAACTATGATTAAGAACAAGATATTTCCAATAAAATTCCACAGCAAAGAAGTTTATGGGATGATGAGCAGTATACAAGATGATAATAATCTATGGCATCAATGCTATAGCCGCCTATATATTAAACGACTACAACTCCTTGCTAGCAAAGAAATGGTGAAGGGACTGCCAGCAGTTAAGGAGTTAGAGCATGTATATGAGGGATGTGCCCTAGGAAAACAAACAAGAAGGGCCTTTCCTGTAGGGCAAGCAAAGAGGGCCCAAAAGAAACTAGAACCGGTGCATGCAGACATTTGTAGCCCTATAAAGACTGAGTCACATACATGCTATAAGTACTTCTTACTTTTTATCAATGAATACTCTAGGATAAGATGGATCTATTTTCTTACGTTTAAATAAGAAGCTTTTAAATATTTCATGATATTTAAAACACTGACAGGAAAACAAAGCAATGAGAAATTGAAGGTTTTAATGATATACAGAGGGGGAGAGTTCACCTTGAAAGAGTTTGTTAAGATATATGGTATATATCTTTTATCTAGTTTTGGCATTTTAATTGGACATATAGGACATGTTGATAATGGAATTATTATATGGTTGAAAAAAACGAATAAATTGGATGGATTCATATTTGGGATGTTGCTATTGTGGAAAATATTAAGTTGTTGAAGTGGTAGTGTTGTGGTGGAACTCTATTTAATTTTATGGATTAGGCATATCTCCTAATTAACTTAGAAGTCTATCAAAGGTACGGTGACTAAATCAAGTGGGAGTGTGTGTGTAGTTAAAAGATGGTGCTTTCTACGATATTGTGTGTGTGGAGCAAATTGATTGGTGAATGAACCTAGTGGGTGTATTGGTTTTAATGTGGGGTCACGTGTACAAAGATAATAATTTTCCAGCTGTGCAAGTTCTATTGGTGGAACCAAGTTTTAGGTTAATAGAAAATTGATTTAAGAGAGTTCTTTGGTGGTGTACTATTCACAATTTTTTTGGGGCTACGCAGATGTGGTTTGAGAAGTCAAGTATTGTTTTATTTGATGATTGATTTTGAGTGGCGTTGATGTGTGCGTGAATCGTTGATTTAGTGAAGGCTTCATATGTCTCTGAAATACATTTTGCTGGGCTGCGTGATTATTCTTTTGGTGTTGATTTTCTACAGTCTGCGTTAATTACTTGTGACAGTGGATTGTGTAGTTTTCTTGGAAACTTTGGGCAGTATGGGCAGCAGTGTGACTTGTTCTACGGAAGAATTAAATATGGAGAAAGTTTCTAGCTGAGTTATTTGGAAAAGAAAAATTTATAGGGGAGTTTTCCTTGCCTCAAGTATTTTTGTTATTTAAATTTCAGTTGATTAAATACTTGAACTATTTTATTTATTATTGTTTTTGAGTGAAAGTAGTTAGACAAATCCTCTGTTGAGGTTAGTACGAGGCGGTCGTACTATTGGATGTGAAATTCTTTCACGGGAAGTGAGGTTGAGTGATAGTATCAAGGGTTGAGTGGTGTCGGCTCAGTGAAGCCTTGGATAAAACTATTGTACTTTCGTGAAAGTGATTAAGCTGGGTAAGGGCCCCGCAGACATAGGCAAGGTGTGCCGAACTGCGTTACCAAATTTTTGGTGTTTTTATTATTTCAGTTTTGCTTCTTTTTATATTTTATTGGTGCCAAGGAAATTTGCGAAAAGTTTGCAAAATTATTAACCCCCTTCGATTTTTCAATTGGTATCAGAGCGAGGTCACCGATTCAGAACTTGGTAGCAAGTTGGTGCAGATCCTAGATTCGCAGACTTGGCTACGAGAGAAGGTGCATCAATCATCAGACCACCACTATTGGATGGATCAAATTATTCATCATGGAAATCCCGGATGAAATTTTTTATTCAAGCTCAAAGCACAAGAGCCTAATATTCAGTAGTACATGATTGGACGCATCCAATGATCATTGATGATAAAGGAGAGGCAGTTCAGAAAGATCCATCAGAATGGACAAGAATAGAAGAAAAAAGTGCACTGGCAAATTTACAAGCAATACATGCGATATTCAGTGCTGTTGACGAAGGACGCTTCTCAATGATTTCAACATGTGAAACGGCAAAAGAAGCGTGGGACATGTTGCAGACTATTCATGAAGGGTCTAAATCTGTGATATCGTCAAAACTACAGATATTAGCTGTGCGGTTTGAAGAGCTAAAGATGGATGAGAATGAGACTATTGGAGATTTTCATGAAAGATTGAGAGATATAGCCAATCAAGCTCATCAACTGGGGAAGAAATACTCCAACGTGAAATTAGTCAAGAAAACGCTGAGATCGCTACCTCCAAGGTTTATTCCGAAAATTGCAGCAATAGAGGAGGCTCATGACATTGATAATCTGTCATTGGAAAAAGTCATCGGCATTCTCACAAATTTTGAGATGAATCTCTTAAGAGGTAAGCAAGAAAGGAGCAAAGGATTGGCACTACAGGTGGAAGCAAGAAAAAAAGGTGAACGGAAGGCCAGAAGAATTCAGTGTCATGAATGTCAGGGGTTTGGACATCTTCAATCCGAATGCGCTAACACATTGAAGAAACAAAGAAGAAAGTCTTTCACAACCACTTGGAGTGAAAATGATTCTGAAAGTGATTTGGGCAGTGAAGAAGAATTAGCAAACAATGCTGCATTGGTTGCATTACACAGCAAAAGTCCAGTTACTTGTCTAACAGTAACTGAGAAGGAAGTAACTGACAGCAGAACAAGGAGAAAATTTGAAAATTTCGAAATCAGTTCGGCTCGGGATTCTATATCAGATTATGACAGTGGCAGAAGTGATCTTGATGATAAAAATGGGGATATTTATGAGGATTACAAGGCTTTGTATGAAAAATGGGTGAAAATGCATAAAAAGAATGAAAGATTGAAAGAAGAGAATATTTGCCTAAAAAATTGCATACAAGAATTAGAAAAGAAGTTGATGTTGACTTCGGATGAACTTGGTGAAGCTAGATTGAAATTGGTGAGAGTACTGAAAAAGGATTGTGGATGTTGAATGGAGGCACCGAAAAACTTGATAAGCTAATTGAAACTGGTAAGGATAAAGAAAATTTTGAAGGCATCGGTTACAAAGGTGAATGGTCAAAAGTTAATGAAGGAAACTCGGACACATTCAGATCAGCCCAAGAAGTAAAAGAACCGAAAAAGAGTCATAGATTTATACCCACATGCCATTTTTGTGGGGTGGTTGGGCATATAAGGTCGAGGTGTTATCAGCTGCTGCAAATGTTGTTTAAAAGAAGACAAGGTAGAAAAAGTATGCACATTTCACAAACGTTTCAATTTCAGTCTTCAGCATCTAAATCTTCTTGGGTAAAAAGGAGTGAATTGCAAGCTCTCGTAGTTCGTACATCGATGAAGGCAACGCTACAACATGGTTGGTATTTTGATAGTGGATGTTCGCGTCATATGACGGGGGAAAAGACTTACTTGATTGATTATCAGATCTGTATGGATGGTCATGTGACTTTTGGAGATGGAAAGAAAACTTCCGTGATTGGTAAAGGAACATTGTGTGTGGATGGTTTGCCTACTCTCAAGAATGTACTTCAAGTGGATGGTTTGAAAGCAAATTTGGTAAGTATAAGTCAACTATGTGATGATGATTTGTTAGTTAAATTTACCAGTGATGAATGCAGGGTACTTATTGATCAAGGCGAATGTATTGTGAATGGCAAGCGATCGGCCGACAAATGTTATATGTTGCAAGTTATGACTACATGTAAGTTGGCTACTCATGAAAATAGTATTGATTTATGGCATCAAAGGCTTGGACACATGAATTTTGATCTTATGAGCAAATTGACAAAATTAGAGGCCGTGAGGGGTTTAACCAAAATGAACAAAGAAGGGAAATCAATTTGCAGCGCGTGTCAAATGGGAAAATAGCAGAGAGTGTCACACAAAAAGGTTAGATATGTTACCTCATCTCGTATACTTGAATTGATTCACTTGGATTTGGTTGGGCCAACACAATATGAGAGTATTGGTGGAATGAAATATTTTCTAACTAGTGCTGATGATTATTCAAGATATACTTGGATAGCATTTTTGAAAGAAAAATTAGATGCGTTTAAGGCTTTTAGGAGTCTATGTGTGCAGGTGATGAATTTGAAAATTTTGACCATATTGACAATTTGCTCAGATCACGGAAGAGAATTTGAAAATGCAAGCTTTAATGAGTTTTGTGATGAATATGGCATCTCACAAGAATTTTCAGCACCCAAAACTCCACAACAAAATGAAGTTGCGGAGAGGAAAAATAAAACACTCCAAGAAATGGCCAGATCTATGCTGAATGGAAGCAAAATGTCTATGAAATTTTGGGCCGAAATGGTGAACACAACTTGCTACATATGCAATAGAGTATATCTTCGAAACTTCCTAAACAAGACGTCATATGAGCTTTGGAGAGGAAAGAAACCAGATGTGAGCTACTTTCATATCTTTGGAAGCAAGTGCTATATTCTTCGAGATCGTGAGCAATGTGGAAAATTTGAAAGCAAAGGTGATGAAGGAGTATTTATTGGGTACTCAACTCATAGTAAAGCTTATAGAGTGTACAATCAAAGAACAAGGAAAGTGCAAGAATCCATCAATGTTGTAATAGATGATGCATCTTTGATGAGTGATCATGTGGCTGAAGATAGAAAAATCCTAGATTTATAGTTAGTTTCTGCAGATGAAGTAACTACAGAAAGTGAATTACAACCAGTTACTGCAGATGAAGCAGCTGCAGAAAGTGATTTACAGTTAGTTACTGTTAAGGAAGTAACTGCAGAAATTGGAGAGTTTTCAGTTACTTCAGATGATGATGCTATTAATTCATTGGAAGATAATTTGAGCCGAGGATCTTCATCTCAAATCCGAAGAAACCATCCAGAAGAAAATGTTATTGGGGATATAAGTGAAAGAAGAAGAACAAGAGAAAGCAAAAGGGTCAATTATAGAGAACTTGCAGGATACTTGTGCTATACTTCCTCACTTGAACCAAGAAATGTCAAAGAAGCACTACAAGGTGAATACTGGACAGCAGCTATGCAAGAAGAGTTGATTCAATTTGTATGGAATGAAGTGTGGGAACTAGTGCCAAGACCACCGGCTACAAATATAATTGGTACAAAATGGGTGTTTCGGAATAAAACAGATGAAAAGGGTAATGTTACCAAGAATAAAGGAAGGTTAATAGCTCAAGGATATTTTTAGATGGAAGGAATAGATTTTGACAAAACATTTGCACCTGTGGCACAACTTAAATCGATTAGACTACTATTGGGCATAGCTTGTGTTAAAGGTTTTAAACTTTACCAGATGGATGTAAAGAGCGCTTTTCTGAATGGGTTTTTACAGGAAGAAGTCTTTGTGGAGCAACCGAAAGGTTTTATTGATTCAGTTCATGCCGATTATGTTTATAAACTGAAGAAAGCACTTTATGGCCTAAAACAAGCACCTAGAGCGTGGTATGAAAGACTTACTCAACATCTTATCAAGCAGGGGTATAAACGAGGTAATGTTGACAAAACCTTGTTTATTAAAAGGTGTAAATCAGATTTTATGATAGCTCAGATTTATGTCGATGGTATCGTGTTTGGCGCTACACGTCCAAAAATGGTCAAAGAATTTGTTAAGCTAATGACGTCTGATTTTGAAATGAGTATGGTGGTGAGTTAAACTTCTTTTTAGGTTTGCAAGTGAAACAAATAAAGGATGGAATCTTCATATCGTAAACAAAATATGTTCGCAACATAATAAAGAAGTTTGGTCTTGAGAAAGCTGGACATGCAAGAACACCCATGAATATCTCAATGAAACTAAACAAAGATGAGAATGGGAAATGTGTTGATGAAAGTTTATATCGAAGCATAATTGGTAGCTTATTGTACTTGACTGCTAGTAGGCCGGATATATGTTATAGTGTTGGTTTATGTGCTCGCTATCAGTCGAATCCAAAAGAAACACATATGATAGCAGTCAAGAGGATTTTCAGATATGTAAGCAGAACATCAAATTTTGGGATTTGGTATACATTGGACTCCACATCTTATCTAGGTGGATACAGTGATGCAAATTGGGCTGGAAACTTAGATGATCGAAAAAGTACTTCAGGGGCTGTTTCTTTTTGGGAAACAATTTGATCTCTTGGTATAGTAAGAAGCAGAATTCCATCTCACTTTCGACTGCTGAGGCGGAATACATAGCCGCAGGCAGTTGCTGTTCACAACTGCTTTGGATGAAACAAATGTTAAAAGATTATGGGATTGATTAGAGAGAGTTAACAATTTTATGTGACAACAAAAGTGCGATCGATATTTCAAAGAATCTTGTTCAGCACTCCTGGACAAAGCATAATGATCTTCGACATCACTTTTGTTGGACCCCGATCTTTTAGTGAAATTTAGAAATATTAAATGAACTTAAATGAGTGTTTTTGTATATGTATTGTGTTATAGATGTTTATGTGCTTTAAGGAAATTGATGAGAAAAAGAATTGATTGGTTTTGATAACTTTGAGATTTGAGTAGATTTGTATGGGTTATGAAAGTTAAAGTGTATGAGTTGATTGAAATGGAAGTTGAAAAGCAAGAAATAAATAGTAAAAGTTTGAGAACTTGGAGAATTAAGAAAGTTTGACTTTTTGGGGATAAATAGTAGTAGAGTTGACTTTTGAGCTGAAATCTTTGTGAAATTTTTTGGCTTGATTTAGGCTGAATTTGAGAAAATAATCTTCATGAAACTTGTAGCTTCTGTTGAGAGCTTTCTATCGCTTTAAAGTATGACATTTTTTGATATCGAAATTGAAAGTTATGATTTTCCGAAGTTAAGGTTATTTTGCTTTGTTTTTGAAAAATGCTATTAGGGGTAAGTTTGTGTGTACTGTATTTTGAGGCAAATTTTGTATTGATGTGGTTTGAATTGGAGCAAGTAGTCTTATGGAAAGTTGTAGAGGAAGTTTATAGCTTTACAATGATGT
>JAOSBK010000004.1:29381346-29395321 GCA_027568895.1 Erythroxylum shatona
TCAGTGGTTGGACTTTTGACAGCTGGAATTACGAACCAAATCACAATCTGCAAAACAAGACGACGTGAGAAATCTCTTTTATGATGCTTGAAGAAACTGTTAAAAATTATTTACTATAAATAATTTTATTATAAAATAAAATATAGTTAAAATTAATAAAAATGCTTTTTATTTTTATGTTGCCAAACAGTCTACTGTATGAAGCTTTTTTTAAAAAGTTATTTTTTTAATTGACAACCAAACATTCAACTGGTTTTTAAAAAAAGCTCTTCTCAGAAAAGCTCTATTAATAAAAGCTCTACTGATAAAAGCTCAACCAAACGGACCCTTATTCCATACTTACTAAAGAAAACTGATTCAATGGTAGTTTAGCTAATGAGAGGTCGGTCAAAGCCAAAGCAGCCGTCCCATTCAAATCTTGCGTGCAGTATACGAGAGACATTAAGCAGTCTATTTCTTCTATGGGAAACCGATTGAAAAGTAATTATTCTATGTATCCGCCAATTGTCGCTTCTGCAATGAAAAGAAATAAAACCATTGAGACTATCAGGACTAGGCCTTTGAGACTATTAGTTAGTAGTAACCTCATAACTGATCCCTCAATGCTTTTGAAGTAATTTATAAACATAAATAACATAATATCAGAGTTTTTGAGTTCCAAACTAATCAAATGCAATTCAAACCTGTATTTACTAATACAACAAGATCACCTTGTGTTTACTAATACAAAGTTCGAAACAAATACGTCCTTAAATTTGAACAGTGAGGAAGATGGAATCAAGTCTAAAATAAGAGAAAAGGTTGTTCAAAATTCTTCTTGTATGAAAAATTGAAATTATTTTTTCATATACATATTACATAAATTTAATTACTTGTTTTTTAAAAATTACATAAAAAAACTAGGAATAAAATTAGACAAGGAATTTGATTCAATCAATTAATTATGAATTTAAACACAATGCAAATATTATACCTTCTAAGAGTAGAATTTAGGAACTCAAACCCAAAACCTCTAACAACTGAAGCAACTAGAAATTTCTGGGACTATAAATTAGACCACCCCTAAAGTGTCCCGATAATTGTTGTAAGGACAGGCCAGTTAATTATTCCTCCTGGTCGTTTTGTTGGGTCTATTCCAGACCTTGTAATTATTCATTCTTAATACCATATTGGTTCTTTTAAAAAAATGTAAAAAGAAAAAAGCAGGACTTCACTGCCATCCTTTCTATCGTGTGTATCAAGTTAGGATTGCCAAGTAAAAAATGTTACTTCTAACTCTATGGCTATTGCAGATATAAAAAATTAATTAATTAAAAATATAAGAAAATAAATTTTATTTTATTGTGATATTTAATTCAATTCATAAGAAGCAAAAATAATATAATCAAATTAATATTATCAACCCTAATTTTAAATTCTTCATATGCAATATTAAAATTAATTGTTGTTGTTACCTATTACTGGCTAAAGTGATATAAAAAAAGTAATTATTCTATGTATTCATTACAATCGTTTCATAAACAATGACGGTAGCAACCTGATTATTCATAATTACAAATTGATAAAACATAAATAACATATCATAACAATTTTTGTAATGCTTTTGGGGAAAGTCTAATTAAATTGATAGTGAACTTGAGTGCATTGCAAACTTCAGTTCTATTAATGCTAATTAAGTTTAAGAAATAATTCTAACTGTAGAAATCGAGAACCAGTAGAAAATGTACGAATGCTCTCTGTATTTTCGTGTGTGAATAATATGATGTACATCCACTTATTTATACATTTTAAGTATCTCTAACTAAAGTAGCAAATCAACACATCATTAATGTACCTGATTTCATGAGAAAACAAAGGCTAATTACAAGGGATAGTTGACTGAATAAAGATTATATGAATATTTGTTGATATATATTAGTATACGTATCCCCCTCAAACTCAAGGTAGTAGTGAAGATGCTAACTTGGCTTTGAAGAGAAGATATTGAAAACGTCGAGGTGGATTCTTAAGCCAAAGACAATCGTTTGCTTCTTGCTACACCAAGATATGAGAGATATGCCAAGAAAGAAACAATACCTACTGGTAGATCAACGATCAGTTAGGTCTCCAACCTAGTCAGCATCTGAGTATGCACATAAATCCAATGAAGATGAATGACTAAAGTGAAGTCTAAGAAACAAAGTGCCTTGAATATATTAGAGTATACAAAGAACAACAGAAAAGTGAGTAGTACGAGGTGCAACCAAAAACTGACTGATAATGTGAACTGCAAGAGTGTTATTTGGACGAGTTATAGTAAGGTATATAAGACTACTAACTAGTTGTCGATAAAGTGTACCATCACTCAGAGGAGTTATATCAATGGTTGAGATATGATCATTAGGGTCGAATGGAGTGCTAGCAATCTAGTGTCAGTAAGACCAGCATGAGTGATAAGATCAATAGCATAATTGGCCTGAGATAAGTAGTAGCTTGAATCATCAGAAAATACTTTAAGGCCTAAAAAATAGCTCAATGGACCTAAGTCTTTTAGTTTAAATTGTTGATGAAGACAATATTTAAGAGTAGCAATCCCTTGAGTGTCATGACCAGTTATTATCATGTCATCAAAATATAGAAGGAGAAGAGTACATCCTTGATATGTTTTTTGAATAAATAAAGCTTGATAATAAGAACTGGACGTAAAGCCAAGATAGTTGATGGGGGAGTTAAATTTAGCAAACCATGCTTGAGAAGTTTGCTTAAGGCCATACAATGCTTTGTAAAGATGACAAGCTTTTTAGGTGGAGAAGCATACCCAGGTGGAGGTTGCATATATACTTCTTCATTAAGATCAACATTAAAAAAGGAATTATTGACATCCATTTAGAACAATTCCTAATGCTTGCTTGCTACTACGATAATAAGACTACAGATTGAAGTTAGGTGAGCTACTAGAGCAAAGGTCTCCTTATAGTAAATGTCATATTCTTAAGTAAACCCTTTTGTAATTAATTGTGCTTTGTATCTTTTGACTAATCCATGAATTTGATTCTTGATTTTGTAGACCCATTTATAGCCAATGACATACTTATCTGAAGGTAGGTTAACGAAGTCCTAAGTGTTGGTATCAGGGACATCCTGTAATTCTTTAGCCATTGTTTATTGCCATAAGGGGTTAGAGCTAACCTCACAATAGGTGCCAGGTTCATATAGAGAAACAACAATGAAATAAACATGGAAGTCTTTAAGACAAATAGATGGTTGAATTACTTGAGATGATTAATGGAGGGTTTATGAAGACTTATTAGATTCTAGCGAATGAATAAGAGAAGAAGAGCTATTTGGTAAGGATGGAGGATCTGCAGCTGAAGAATATACATTAAAATTAGACATCGATTATGTTAAGCTGCTAGAGCTATAAGGCGGACTTGTAGAAGAAATATCAAGAAACAAAGGTACAATAGGATAAAAAAAAAATTATGTCAGGGTTCACTAACTCGAAATTTTGGTATTGTGGAAAACATTTTATGTTCCCAAAAAGTGACATGTTGAGATATTTGTAGTCTTTGGGATAGTGGATCCCAACATATATATCATTTATGATCTATCCCATACCCTAGAGAACAACATAAACATGCTTTGGGTTCAAGTTTGGTTTGCTTATGAGGTTGTAATAGAACAAAGCACGCACAACCAAAACCTTTGAGAGACTGATAATCATGAGCATGATTGAATAAGCACTCATATAAAGAGATATTATTTATGATAGGAGAAGGAATGTGATTGATGATATAGACAACATTAAAGGCTGCTTATCCCCAAAAGGATTTAGCACAAGAAGATGATATAATAAGGATTAGAGTATTGTCAAGTATACGTCTATGTTTGCATTTAGCTCAACCATTTTGTTAGGATGTGATCCCTTATTGATTAAGAAAATTTATGAATTTTGTATCTTTGTATTCCATTGCATTATCAATTTGATATACTTTAATCTTGCAAAAGAACTAAGTGTGAATCATATTATTAAAATGAGAGTAAATGGAGAATAGTTCAAATCTATGGTGCATTAGATAAATCTATATATAGTGAGAAAAACTATTGAAAAAGATCACATAATATTTCATGTTACCCATATTTTCAAATTTAGAGGTGTAGGACCCCAAATATCATAATGAATTAGATCAAAAGGTGCTAAAGGGATAAAATCATAGAGAGAAAATGGTAAAGCATGATTTTTAGATAGTTAATAAGGGACACAATCAAAATGTCCAATCTTAACATGACCTAGTTTACTGCTGGAGATTAAAGACCCTAATATAGAGGTAGAAAGATGACCCAAATGAGAGTACCATATATGAGCTGTGACAACACCAACAATAAGCTTTAAAGGAGGATTTAGTGAATTAAGCTCAAACAACTATCTAACCTTACGCCCTTTCTTAAGCATTTTGCCTGTTTAGAGCCAAGAAAGGTTTCAGATAGGTGTAATGTGGATGTGTGAACAATACCTATATGTTTTATATGTATAGTAGAATTACGGGAAGTATGAACAATGTGTGGAATATATGGTATTGCCAAAGATTCAAGAATAGAAGAATCAAAGTTCATATGATTGCAATAGGCAGAATCAAGATATTAAAAGTTTGAGGTACCTGATATGATAGATAGGGCAGAGGAGGAGACTGTAACAAAATCTGGTTGAAGTTGTTGAAGAAGGGCATGGATGTCCTTTAAAGAGAATTTGGGAGAATTTATTTATGTTGGCCCCTTAGTGGTAACAGTAATAGTGGAAGTAGGCTAGAGAGACTTGGAAGAATTACCTTGTTTAGTGTTATGTTTTATTTGTTTTTTACATTCTGAGATGTGATGTCTAAGCTTTTTGTAGTAACTATAAGATCCTTTATAAAACTTCTTACTAGAGTTATGAGAAGTTTGAGATGAGGTATAAGTTGCAAGGACAACATTAATAGATAGGACAAAATTTTCAGTACAGAGCATATTAAGGTGACTTTCTTCTATGATGAGCTCCTTAATAACAGTGTTGAGATTGGGTAGAGTTCCTTTACGAAGAAGAGAAATATGAATGGGTTTAAATTCATCCTTGCGAGTCATAAGCAAATGCCATATATGTTGACAAATCTCGAAGATTTGCGTAGAGCATAGTAGCATCAGGACTAGGCCAGACAGGATTGCCAAGTGCTAGTTGATCATAAAGTTATTGCAATTCAGACATATAATTGTGTATTGTCTATCTAGGTTGTTGTTACATACGATGAAGTTTCCCATACAACTAAAGTCGATGGACATCATCTGACATAGAGTAACAATTTTTCAGGAAATTCCATACCTCCTTGGCTGTGTCAAATTGTCAAAAATCAAGTTTGATGGATTTGGCATATGTATTTCAAAACCACGTTAAGATTTGATAGTTCATTCCATCCCATACCACTAATTTTTCAATGAATACGTCAATTACTTCATCTTTATATTGAGTAATTTTAGGTATTTCTATAGTAACAATACACCAAACAAGTCTCTATTTAAGAAAGTTACACATTTCCTCAACCCAAAGATCATATTTGGAGCCATCAAAGATGGGAATGTTATTGGAGAAGTCTAAAGGCATTTATATTGAAAGAAGACAATAAAATAAGAGAAAAGCTAATTGTAGAGATCGAATTTGGATATTTTGACCTCAGAATTAGATTCAGAGCATTGAAAAACCTTATGATTTGGTCTGGTTTCCAGAGAACTTGAATTAAAATGTACTAAATACGGTGGTCAAAGTGTCGGTGAACTTCTTTTCAAGCCAAACCGAACTAAATTGAATTGATAGGTCTGAACAGAACAAAGAGGGAGACAACACATGGAAAAAATAAGGAAATGACACACATAAAGATGACATGGCAATGAACTATGATGATGTGGCAAATGATGTGATAAATGAAGTGGCAGATGACATGTATCTCCCTTCTTGTATATAAACGACATCATTTTGCCTCAAAGTAAAATGATGTCATTTAGGTAGTCTTCTTCCTCCAAAAAACTTGCAACTAAGGTTTTAGGGATCCATAGCTATCGATGGTGCATAAAGGAGCATGGAGTTTCTTTTAGAGATGAATTTTACACCGTTGTGATCTACTGAAGAAGAGAAACAATTTGGTACATAGCAAATTGTCTTTGGAGTAAATTTAAGAACCCATAATACAAAAACAAAATGCTTGAGAGGAAGAGTAGAGAAGGCTCCAAAATTTTGACTCATTTTGATACAAAGGAGGCTCTGATACCATATAAAAATAGAGAATGAATAGAATATGTAGAAACGCTATCTATATTTCTATGTGTGAATAATATGATGTACATCCAACTATTTATACACACTAGGTGTCTCTAACTAAAATAACAAATCAACAAAGCATTATTGTACATGATTTTAGGAGAAAATAAAGACTAATTATAAATACTAGTTAATTGAATAAATATCTATTGATATACATTAATATACGTTAATACTAACTTAGAACCTTTCCCTTTAAATATTATAAGAATAAAAAATTTAATTAGATTTTAATATTTAAACAATAAGAATGATGAAACAAAATAAGTTGAATTATGAGCAAACAATGAGAAAAATTTTTAAATTTTGCGTTAAATAAATTCTTGACTATATATATATATATATATCTTCTAAATAAATTACAAAATAAACTAATGATTTAAAACTTAAGATTAAGTTCAATCTAATTAATTAATAATGAACTCAAACTACCTACTAGGAGTCCTTTCTATTCCTTTTTTGCTTTTTGTGGAGAATGAGTGCATCAAGTTAGGAGGACAATTGCGGGCTATTACAAGTTTTTGATATAAAAATATAAATTATTTTCCAAATATGATTCTTTTGCAATTCTATAATGATATTCAAATTAAATTCATAAGACAAAAAATAAAATAAATAAATATTTCCAACTCTAATTTTAAAATTTTAAAAAATACAGTAATAGAATTAATTAGTCTAATTATCAATTAGCAGCATCTTCTTAAAAATGAACAAAAAGAAATATTGTATTCTAAATATTTAGGGGAAAAACATATAATCATATCTTTCTTGATAAAATACATATAATGTTTGAGAATATGCTTACGAAAGCATAATAGTATTTTAAGGGTTCAACAATTATTATAATAGATGAGAACAATGGGACGATGGCACATTCCATATATAAATCGATGACTATTTTTTCCTTTGGTAAATAATATTATAGAATATGCAGCCATATGTTTAGGAATAAATCAAATCAAAATTTGTCCTAATTGACTAATTTTATACACTAATTTGTGTCTTTTTTTATATTCAACTATTTATATTTTATTGTATCTTTGGTATAATACAAAAATGAGAAATAAATTTTCTTTTAAAACTTTTTCATGGTATCAAAGCCCAATAAAAGCTCAAAACATTCAATTCTCATAGCCATTACTTCTCCTATTGAATTTGAATTTAAACTAAAACTAGACAATAATGAACTACCTACTTTGGCAACCATCAATGCAGCCACTAATTCAAAGTATCAACATAGCTCATCACCTTATTTTAGGTAGTGAGCCACTTAGTGAAACAACAAAGAATGATAGTAAAACTAAATCAATTCCTAACTATGTCATCTGGAAAAGAAATGATGGTCTCCTAATAGCATTTTTAATAAGAGACATTGACAATGATATTATGGTCCCTCTACAAAATGTTAGCTCACCACAAAAGGTGTGGAAATCCATCAAAGAGCAAATTCTTTCCACTATGATAGAAAAGGAAATGGTCAGGAATGAAACCTTTCTTGAAAAATAAAAATCACTCTCTTGATGATTATATCAAAATTTTAAATGTTTTGTGATAGCTTTATGGTCATCAAGAAACTTATGGATGAAATGAAGAAAGTGTTTTAATTAGCTAGAAGTATTAGGCTAAACTTTCATGACTTCAAAACTGTCATGCTCATAATGCTTCCATATCCTTCCTTCCAACATTTTGTGTCAACTCTACAAGCATATAAACAAATGCATTAAAGAAATAACAATGACTAAGATAGTTTACTTCAATATGACCAAGCTTTCATTAATTAAAGGGTGGAGGACATTGCAAAATTAGTGGAAGATTAAACTCTCATAACGAAAGGGTTCAATTCTATAGCTTGCTTTAAATAATTCCTATCCTCACTTAATCTATCATTAAAACAATGGAAATACATGGAAACTAATAATTAATGGCTAGAATCATAACAAACAATTGAAAGAACCTATATCTTGCCAAATATGTGACAAGACCAATCACTCTGCAGTTAAATGTTGGAATTGTTTTGACCATTCTTTCTAACATAAATATTAGGTTCATAAAGCTTTTGCCATAATGAATGTTAAGAAAAATGATGACCTAAACTTGTATACAGACTCAATAGTAACCACACATATATGGTAAATTATCTAAATAAACTCACCAAAATTAAAAGATATAAAGATAAAAACACTATTTTTGTTAGAAATGGTGAAAGTCTTAATATTTCTCATACTGGAGAAGGAAAAATTAAAACTAACAATGGAAACTTGAACATTAAAGATGTTCTTATTATTCCTCACGTTAAAAATAATCTTTTATTTGTAGAAAAATTGACTAAAGGTAATGCATGTAGTATTATAATCGATGCTAGTAACTTTTCTGTGAAGTATTAACAGTGCAAAATTCTAGCTAATGGGTGCTAATAGCTACTTCATGTTTACCTAATTTTTTTTAAATTAATTAAATTTTCTATATAGCAAGTATAATAATTATATAAAAATAATATAGTAAGGTATCATTCCCTCGAGGATTGGTTAGTCACCTTGTAATTCACATTGACTTTTGTTTGTGTAAACCAAATAATGAGATACTGAAATTGCAAAAATGCACAATTTAAAAGCTTGCAAACACACTTCAAAATGTCACAAAAATAAGAACACAATTTTGGTTTAGAGAATCAAATTATAAAGGTTAGGTTCATTCTCTCCAGAAGCTATAATTCCTCACTTTGGTAATGTAATCATGCTTAGTCCTAGGCATTATAATGTTATAGCCCTTTCTCTCTCAATACTCGAACCAATTAAGCTAAAAGTAACAATTAAAGTTCAGTATGTAATCTCTCAACCTACACTCTTTACTTAACCATTAAGTGGATATGAAGTAACCTATTGGAAAGCCATCAAAACATCCAAAATCTCTCTCTAAATGTCATGTTAGCTTGATGTGTATAGTGTTCTCAAGGTCGCCCATTCTCATGGTACATCCAAACTGATTTTCTAACTCCATTTCTCAATGTAAACACTGCATATGAGTCCACGTACCATAAGCATTAAAGCAAACCATTTACTAATATAAAGTGAGTTTTTACATAGTTATGGTAAGAATAACCTCAAAATCTACTTAGAAATCCACTACATTCATCAACAACATCCTCACAAAAAGTCCATACATCTTCTCCATACATTAACTAAACAAAAAAGAAGAAGAAGAGAGAAAATAAGGCTTATGAGTTGAAAAAAAGTTGGAACTTGGTGTGGCAGCTTTGAGATCTCTTAAAATCACTCGATTCTCTTTGAAAATCCACAAAAAGTGTCAATCTTCCTCCTTTTTGTGTGTTGCATGACCCTCCTCTCCTTCTAGGGTTTAAAATGGGGTTTTTATACCTTTTGGGTGCTTAAGCCGACTTAGGATGGATGTAAAATAATCTAGAAATGCCAGCTAGAAAGCTGGAAAATTCTAGCTTCTACCTAGGGAATTCCAGCTTTCTTCTTTGATACCTATATCAAGACCACATGCAAGCAAGTTGATAATCAACACAAATAAGATCGAAATCATGCCTAAACATTGACATACAACCGTGCAAGATATATATACATCAAAACACATTAAAAGCATGCAAAACCTAAGCTTTATAACCTTCATTTATAACCCAACATTTATCATATACAATCACGTGGACATGCAAGTTATATGAAAATAACATAAAACCCGGGCTAAACATCATAATATGTATACTAAATATACACATAAAATGACTTTGAGAATCCTATAACAAATATCACTTATCAGGTGCAATCCTGAAACTTTTTATACCTTAGATGATAATTTACAAACTTTAATTGCATTCATAAAAGGAGTACCTCAAAGTATTTGACACAAACAAATTGGACACCCCATTCAAAATTTTTTAAAACTTTGCACTCCATAAACTTGATTAATGTCTCTAGTTTAGACAAAACTCAATCTATTTGTGTTAACTATCAAATGGGGAAAAGTTGTAAAATCAATTTTACTACATGAAATAAAATTTTATAATTTCTTTTAGAAAATTGTACTGTGACTTGTGGGGTCATGCCCCCTTCTTTCATGTCAAAACTTTAAATATTATGTTATTTTGTTGATGATTGCACCTGATATTAGTTGGTTATTTACTTTAAAACAAAATTATAATTTTTATGAATACTTTATTACATTTTAGAAAACAAGCTGAAAAAATTTACAAAAGAAAAATAAAAATCTTTCAAAGTGATGTTGAAGGAGAATTCAGTTCAATATCATCTGAAAATTACTTGTCAAATTGTGGTAAATATCATCAATTTTATTTCCCTTACACTCTCAAACAAAATGGCATTGCCAAAATAAAACATCATCACATTGTAGAAAATGGCCTAAGACTTTTATTTTAAGCTTGTCTTTCTCTTAAATTTTGGATTGATGCTTTTCTTACGACCATGTTTTCTATTAATAGATTGTCTTCATTTATATTAAGTATGAAAACTCTTTATTATAAGTATGATGCTGACTATATGAATTTAAGAATTTTTAGTTGTAAGTCCCATACTTAAGAAATCATGGAAAGAACAAATTTTCCAAGAAGACATATCCTTGTGTTTTTATTAGGTCTAATTAAATACATAAAAGTTATCGATGCCTCTGCTATCTTGTTAACAAATTTATATTTCTCTCTATGTCACTTATATTGAAATTATTTTCCTTTTTGCTCCTAACCAAGAATCTATCACTCAAGAAAATTTAAAAGTTACCACCTTTCCTAATAAGATCGAATAGCTAGATCGTTTAAAACACAAGGAAAGATATATCACTAGTAAAGGAAATGAAGCTTCAATGCAAAAAGGGATGGTAAGAAAAAATTGTGATCTCCCTAACAATGCCACCAAGGACCGTACAACTTACATTGAAGACAAGATATAACAACTTATCTGTGTTAATCACAATTTAGAAGAAGAATTTACTTGTATGGTGCCATCTTCTAAAGAAAAGGAAATGCAAAGCAAAGAAACAAAAAATCAAACTTAAACATTTGACTCTACCAGCAAGGAAATATCTCAACTTGACTTAGAAGGAAAAGAATAAAAAAATACTAAAAAGGATGATTACACCTTTGTTTAAAGAGCGTTTGCATATCATATATCACAACATATAACTACTTTTTACTGCAATAATTTACCATATTTAAGTCATAATTTAACAATTGAGATACCTTTGTCTAATGTAGGTCATGTTCGAGCATCTCAAGGAACCATTATGATCACTAGGTCAAAATTAAAACACCATCTAGAAAGATTCACAACTTACATTGGAAATAATAAAAATTCAAAACAAACGCAACAATGTAGCTTTTATCACATGCATCGATGTTGATTTCCCTAAATCTTATAAAGGCACCATTTTTGTCTTGCATTGGAAAGAAGCCATAGAACAAGAAATTCAAGCTTTACATGAGAATCAGACATGAAATCTTATTATTAAATCTGAAAATACTAACATAATTGGATTTAAATAGATTTTCAAGATAAAGTTAAAAAAGGATGGCTCCGTTGAAAGATATAAGACACGCTTTGTGGCTTAAGGGTATAGCAAGTGGAGGGGTTAGATTATGAAGAGACATATAAAGCCTCCATCATTTGACTAGTGATAGCAATAGCTATAAACTTTAATTGACAGACAAGATAGCTTGAGATCAAGCATGCCTTCCTTTATGGTCACCTAAAAGAAATAGTGTACATAGAACAACCTCCTAGATTTGAAGATCTAAATTTAATATGCTTCTAGAGCAAACTAAACAAATCTCTTTACAACCTTAAACAAGTACAATGTATGGGTTTAATAGACTATTTAAAATTTTAATTCAACTTAGTTTCTATGTAGCAAAGTTGATCAATCTATATTTATTTTACATAAATATAATATTGTAGTAATCATGCTTATTTATGTTGATGATATTATGCTTACGAGTAATAATCTTGACTTCATTCACAATCTTATAGAGCAACTTAGCTTAAAATTTGTAATAAAAGACTTAGGCGATCTACATTACTTCTATGACATTGAAGTGCAATGTCATTCTAATGGTGTCACCATCTTACAAAATTAGTATGTGATGGATCTTCTCCATTAATCTAAACTACTAAATAGCTCACACTTCAACACTTTCATGGCACTCGAGATGTAACCATCTCCTCATGATTCTTATCCTATTGATGCAATTGAGTACCATAGCTTAGTAGGCATTACATTATTATTTATACTCAACTAGAAATTATTCAAGTTGTAAACAAAGTGTTGCAAAAGCTTTAAAATGCAACATTAAGTGCTATGAAAGCAATGAAATGGATCCTTAGATATCTTAAATGAATGTTACATTATGAAATCATTTATGAATCAAATCACGTTATCTCTTTTATGGTTTTTATGATGAGAATTAGGTAAGATGCCTAACTATATGTTTATTATATATATCTCGGTGCAGACTACATCTCCTAATCTTTAGACTGTCTCATGCTCTAGCTCAGAAGTGAAATATCAAACATTGGCATCTACAACTACATAAATAACTTAGATCACTTTTCTCTTCACAACATTGGCATAAAGTTCCATGAATTTTTTTTTGGGGCCAAAAGTATATTCTCAACCTTAATGTTTATATTAGAATGTAAGTTGACTCTTAGCATTTCGTAGCATTATTTATTTAACCCCAGTGTTCAAAAAAGACCTTAAATAGCCAGAAAATATGACAAGGTTAACTTCATATTTATTAAATGCCATGTTAAGATAATGTGACATTTATTTTAATTTTTAACCTAAAAGTTGGTGTCATTACCATAAATAAATGAAACCCATAATATGAAATATAATAATAGGTCGTATTGCCACGTGATTATGGGACCCACTTTTTTGTTAATTTAAAAAAGCTAATTACATTAGCTTTTTTTAATCCATATTAAAGTTAATAATAATATAATTAAATCCCTATTTGTGATATTCTTAATTAATAAATAGAACGTGAATCAATAATTAAGGATTTGTCCAAATCCTTAATTTAAGTGATCGTTTCCCCTCCTTTTATTGAACATATGCACCTTCCCTGATATCCCCTCACTTCTATGGAAATTTTCACAGCTTCAAGTTTGATTCACCATCCAAGTTCATTGTTTGAATGTATGCAACCTCACTAGGAGCACTTGTACCCAACAAAACCATGTCACAAGGAATCATCTTATCAATGCAGATCTTTATAACTTCACTAGCTCGCGTCGTTTTCCATCTTTTTAGTTAGAATTAACTAGATTGTAGAACTAGAGACTCTCTATTATTCTAATTCTTGTCTGATTTGTTCTTTCTCCAATTCTTATAGCCATTTTTGATAACAATGATAAAAGGCACAAAAAGAAGAGGAAAGAGGTATAAGGTTCCACTAAACACTAATAAAGGAAGAAGTTGATTGAGGGCATCAATGGATAGAAAATAAAGATAAGCAACCTAATGAAACTAAATGAAAAGATTCTTTAACAAGAAGGTAATAAAGGTATAATTTTTTGTTTGAATCTTGGTCAACGAAATCTGTAAGGCACAAAAAGAAGAGGAAAGAGGTATAAGGTTCCACTAAACACTAATAAAGGAAGAAGTTGATTGAGGGCATCA
>JAOSBK010000004.1:29407098-29419058 GCA_027568895.1 Erythroxylum shatona
GAGAAAGTGAGGAAATTGATTGGAAGAGCATGAATTGGTTGTTTACCACACATACTTTGGTATTTTACTAATATCTTAAACTGTAGAGCTCCGATTGAGATGGTTCTTACTTCAGAGTAACTAGAGACTTAGAGCCACAATTATTTTGAAGAAGTCAAATTATGATTTTACTATGTGGGCTCGCCCTTGTGGTTTGAGATGTTATGAGAATGATGACAAAGTGAGGGTTCTTTGAAATAACCCTACAAGGAGACCCACTCATGCTTTATATCTCTGGAATGATTGTTGGGCTTAAAAAATGGGGCCCAACATATTAGGTACATCAAAAGTTTCACATAAGTCTAAATGATATCCAATGTCTAAGATTAAGCAATAAGTCTTGATAGTTGCTACTGAAACTCTCATTCTATTGCCCATACAGATAAATATTTCACTTGATCTTGTGGACTGGATCACAAGGAATCCTTGCAAGGTATTAGAAATATGATTAGTATAACCAAAACCAATCCACAAAGTATTAAAAAGAGCTTCAACAAGGCTTGTTTCAAAACTTATATAAGCATTAGGCTTACCTTTCTTCTCAAACCATACCTTACATCTGGAACATGCCTTTTGGAAATGCCCAACCTTCTTACTAAAATGGCATCTGCATTCAACATGATCCTTCTCGTGGATCTAAGAGATTCCCCACTAACTTTCAAGGTTCCTTCACTTTCTTCCCATGCTTTTTTCCACCTTTCTTACTAGCTCCTTTATGCTTGGCATAATCAATAGAGTGGCTTCCTTGATTATTGAGTCTATTCTCTTCTTAAACCAACATATTGTGCAACTCATGCACATTCCATTTGTCCTTCATGGTATTATAGTTCATCAAAAAGGACCATACTCAAACGATGATGAGTTCAAGATGAACTACACAAGGAAGCTTTCATCCACTTCTAATTCAAAGGACTTGAGTCTTGCTACAGTGTTTGTCATCTTAATGATGTGTTCATGTATAGTATGTGATCCATCAAACTTCATGGTGGTCAATGTACCATAAGAGTCCCAGCAAGAGACTTGTCAACATTCTGGGAGTGCTTTTTCACAAACTTAAGTAATTCCTTAGCACTTTCAATTTTGGGAAGAGCAGACTTAATATTGCAAGGAATTGTCATATTTATATACATTAGGCTCAATTTGATTGATCTTTCCTAGTTGTTAAAATGAATTTTCTCCTCAATAGTGTTGAAAACATTCAAAGCATCTGGTTTCTCAGTTCTGAGTGCCAAATCCAATTCCAAAACTCAAAGATAGAATTGGATTTGTTCACTCTAGTCAGAGAAGTTCAATCCACTAAACATCACAACATATGAGAGATTCAGATGCATAGTAATAATTGCTACAGGAAATTAAAACTTAACATTAATTCTTTGAGTCATACAACAACATACTATACAGATTCAAAATAACCTTCATTATAGTATATTAATGTTCACCTTTGGGCAATCCATTAACATGCCATTTAACACATAATGATTCTCATAAATTGTTTACTAATGTTAACCTTTGAGCAATGCATTAACATACCGTACAATACACAATGATGCTAATATGTACATAATTTGGTAATCACATATATGCCAACTAGAAATACTTACTAACTTTGGATATCTAAACACATCTAATTGTGTATATGTATTTCTTATATTCATTCTTATTAACTATAAAAATAAACAAGCTACCTTTGGGTGATTTTAAAAATATTCTATTGAAATGAGTTTCAATTTACCCATAAAACTACAACTCATTAGCATCAAATTATGAGTAATTAAACTTTAATCATAATATTTAGAATTAAAAATATTTTTAAAAAATAATGGTTTCCTAATTGTTAGCACTAGAAATCATACCCAATGCTTAGCGCTAGCAGCCAGCATTGTCCCCACCACCCAGTCAGGTTATATTGGCAACACTTGCCAGCACTAGGATTTTATTCCTAACACCTGAAACTAGTGTTGGGAAGTTTTTTTACCAACCATTTCATCTTCCTTTTTGTTTTTCTAATTCCATACATAAAATTGATTCAACCTTCAAAATCATCATATTTTGCACATAATTCATAAACATATGAAAAATTTAGGGTTTTTCGAAATTTCAAATTAGAGTCTATAAGGTTCTCTAAATCTTCATAAATGTACAGTTAAAGAGAATCGTGATTTTTTTTGTAGCCATGCTCTGATAACAAATTTAAGTATAATTTTCATAAACATCATAGCTTATAGAAATCATAGAACTCATAAATATTCATTAATATTCAGAATTATGTTCTCATATAAAGATAAAGCTTTCGAACACTAACCTTTTTTCATTACTTAATAATGCATAAATGAATCATAATAAGCTCCTTATCCAATTTATCTCTTTCATTGAACTTTCAATATCACTTTTTTACTTGATAATATTTTGTGAGAAGACAATATTTATTAGGCAGAAACAAAACCTTAATATATTTAAAAAGTTAATAATCATCAGTCAATTTTAAAACTCCCCATTATAATGGGCTAAAAGTTGAAAGGCCCTTTAATAAATTATTAAATCTCCTACATGTCCTTTAACATGTGTCACTTAAAAGGATTAATTTCTAATAAGACACGGACAAATTGGTCAGGCTACTGGAATTCAATAACAATATGTATGAGTTTATTGGTATTGAGAGCCTACATCGTCAATTCCAATTATTCAACCAAAAGATCTGACTATGAGTTTGTTACCTTGGACTAAGTAGACATATGATCATATAACATTAACTTAGTCTTTTAACAGTACCTTAAACTTCCTAATGATAAGTTAAAAATGAAGAACAAATTGACAAATACCAAGATTATCCTATCCGTAAGAATGCAGAAAGATTCAAACAAATTTTTATTATAAATGACAACAGTAGCTTTTAACTGTAATTCGTAGCACATACCCTATTACATACCTAGGATCATACATGAAAGGGTAAAAATGAAGAAAATGTAGAATACCTAATTTTGGTTTCATTTTGAGCTTCGAAGCAATGTTTGCTACCGAAACGAGCTTCGATCCTCCGAGACAGTTGAAAAAGTTGATTATCGACATCTGGTTTAGGCCTTTTTATAGTTTCCTGAATATACAAGCTCTCTTAACAGGTCAGAGAACCATATGCTCACAATTGATATGAGTAATTACAAAAGACCTTAACTTTTATATAGCTACCATATCGGGCTTCCCCATCACAGGGTGGATATAGACCAAGTCCACACTGAAAAGGATCTATTTTTCTCCCGAACTTCGACCCATTAATCTAGATCATTTATTGGGTCACTTTATTACCCTTAGCTAGACCAAATTACAATTAATCAATAATTTATTGAAAACCAAAATTACAATTAATAGTTTTCCACTTAATAGGAGAAAGATAAAAATGCCCCTAAGGGCAAAAATGTCTAACAATCTCCCCCTTAGACAATTATTAATTGCAAGTTTTGTCAAGTTCAAAATAGTTAAAAAAAATCAGTTAACTCACGCTACTGTATTAGTACCAAATTTTAAAAAACATTTGATCTAAAGGTAATAAAAGTCCTACATTCTATCCTGCAAGGCTTTCGATACCAAAAAATATCAAAGATATATGTCATATGTGACACAGGTTTAATATAATCACGAATATCTAATACCTTACTAACATGAATAGGAAAATTGAGTGTACAAACTAAGATGATACCTATATGATCTAAAATGTATTATCTTTATCTGTAGATCTCAATTTCTCTAACTTTATGCTAAACTACAAGTGCTAAATTGCAGTAGAGAAATCCTATTTTCTCTCACCAAATGTTAAACTATATTAGAGAAAACCTTTATGTTCTCCAACTAAATGTTAAACAACATTAGAAAACCTTTATGGGATTAAAACCTTCTATCCCTTTATGTCATATGAAACTTTAAGGACATCCATATAAATTTTATGTGTTAAATGACATAGACTCAAGGTCAATCTTTATATGTGCCCTATGACTTTTAAATGCTTAAGATCAACACTCATGAGCAGTTATTACTGAGGATTTAAAAAATGATCATCTTTATTAATAAATAACCATATTGTTATAATACATCGAAATATACAAAATATTTATGAGCAAATAAAGTGATCAATAACTACTGTTGTCTAAGGACTTCAACACACCCATACTGGATACATGTCTAACAAACACTAATGGGCAAAGTCCTTTAGTAAAAACATCAGCTAACATCTCCTCAGTCTTGATGTGTTCCACTTCAACGTCACCCTTCTGAATTAACTTCTTTATGGTCAAATACTTGACCTCCAAACACTTAGACCCTATGATACTCTTGTTTTTTTTATTGAACAACAATGCAGTAAGATTATCACAATACAATCGAATGGGTCGAGCCATCAAATCCACCATAGACAACTCAGAAATCAAGTTTTTGAGCCAAACCGCCTGTGTAGCAGCTCCATAACATGCAACAAACTCTGTATGTATGGTCGAGGAAGTTACCAGTATCTTCTTGACACTCTTCCATGAAACTGCACCATTTGCCAACATAAAAATGTATCCCAATGTGAATTTGTGATCATCTGGAGACATAGCAAAATCGGAGTTTGTATAACCTTTGAGATTCAAATCATTGACTTTTAAATATGTTAATGTATTATCCTTGGGTACCCTTTAGGTATCCCAACACCCATTTGACTGCATTCCAATGGCCCATATCTGGGTTTGTCAGATATTGACCCAGTAGTCTGACAACAAATGTAATGTCCAGTCTAGTACATACCTGGGCATACATCAGGCTACCGATTGTACTAAAGTTCCAGACATTCCTCATGGCCTCTCGATCAACTTCATTCTTTGGATATTGTGCCAAAGATAATCTCTCTCCAGGACAGATGGGTGCTACAACAGGTCTACAATCAGGCATATTAAACCTTTGTAACACTCGCTCGAGTTTGTGTTTTGCGAGAAGCTCAATGTGTGTTGAGATCTGTCTCGGTGAATCTGTATACCGAGGACAAAAGATACTTCACCCAAATTCTCATGTCAAAATGTTTGGCCAAAAGTTGCTTTACTTCATGCAACATGGTCAAATCATTTGACACGAGCAAGATATCATTGGCATTCAGTAGTATGAAGATGACTTTAAATGAGGTTAAAACCTCATCAAACTTTAGGTACCATTGTGTAGAAGCTTGCTTCAAGCCGTATATTGATTTATTCAACTTACAGACTTTAATAGTTGCATCTTAATCCTGAAAACCTTCAAGTTGCTCTATATAAACCTTTCAGGAAAGTAGTCTTAACGTCCATCTATTGTAGCTCCATATCATAATGAGCTACTATTGCCATCATCACTCTAAATGCATCCTTATGGGATAATGACTAATAAGGAGTCATTGAAATAACCCCACAAGGAAGTTCGCTCACGTTTTATGACTCCAAATGTTGGGCTCTGGAAGCGGGGTCCAACACCTCCCTCTCTATAGTAAAATCTTTAGCCCTTAGAGTGGTCGGGATAACACACTAAATACGAGTTGAACGAGATTGCAATTTACTCTCATGAGGATTATATCATAAATATACACTTAAAGAGAATCGTGAATTTTTTGTAGCTATGCTCTGATACCACATGTAAGCATAATTTTCATAAATATCATAGCTTATAAAAATCAAAGAACTCACAAATATTCATTAATATTCAGAATTATAATCCCATATAAAGATAAAGCTTTCGAACACTAACCTTTTTTCATTGCTTAAGAATGCATAAATGAATCATAATAAACTCTTTATCCAATTTGTCTCCTCTATTGAACTTTCTATATCACTTTTTTACTTGATAATATTTTTGTGAGAAGAAAATATTTATTAGGCATAAACAAACCTTAATATATTTAAAAAGTTAATAATCATCAATCAATTTTAAAACTCCCTATTATAATGGGCTAAAAGCTCAAAGGTCCTTTAATAAATTATTAAATCTCCTTTATGTCTTTTAACATGTGTCACTTAAAAGGATTAATTTCTAACAGGACGAGGACAAATTGGTCAGGCTATTGGAGTTCAACGACAATATGTTTGAGTTTATTGGCGTTGAGAACCTACATCATTGATTCCAATTATTTAACCAAAAGATCTGACTATGAGTTTTTTACCTTAGACTAAGTAGACATATGATCATATAACATTAACTTAGTCTTTTAATAGTACCTTAAACTTCCTAATTATAAGTTAAAAACGAAGAACAAATTGACACATACCAAGATTATCTTATCCGCAGGAATGCAAAAAGATTCAAACAAATTTTTATTATAAATGATGACAACAACTTTTAACTGTAATTTGTAGCACAGACCCTATTACGTACCCAGGATCATACATGAAAGGGAAAAATAAAGAAAATGTGAAATGTGAAATACCTAATTTCGGTTCCATTTTGAGTTTTGAAGCAATTTTTGCTACCAAAACGAGCTCTGGTCTCTTCAAGATAGTTGAGGAAGTTGATCACTGACACTTAGTTTAGGCCTTTCTATAGTTTCCTAAATACGCAAGCTCTCTTAACGAGTCAGAGAACCGTATGTTCATGATTGATATGCGTAATTGTAGAAGACCTTAACCTTTATATAGCTACCATATTGAGCTTCCCCATCACAAGGCTGATATGGACCAGGTCTATACTGAAAGAGATTCATTTTTCACCCAGACTTTGACCCATTAATTTAGATCATTTATTGAGCAACTTTATTACCCTTATCTACACCAAAGTACGTAACTTAACCGGTTATTTATTGAAAAACAAAATTACAATTAATAGTTGTCCACTTAGTAGGAGAAAGATAAAAATGCTCCTAGGGAAAAAATGTCTAACAGACTCCCCTTTAGACAATTATTAATTGCAAGTTTTGTCAAGTTTAAAACATTTAAAATTTTTTGATTAAGTCACGCTACTGTATCAGTACCAAATTTTAAAAATCATTTGAACCAAAGGTAATGAAAGTCCTACATTTCATCCTATAAGGCTTTCGATACCAAAAAATATCAAAGATATATGTCATATGTGACACGGGTTCAATGTAATCACGAATATCTAATACCTCACTAACATGAATGGGAAAAAGGAGTGTGAAAACTAAGATGATACGTGTATGATCTAAAATGTATCATCTTTGTCTATAGGTCTCGATTTCTCTAACTTTATGTTAAACTGCATATGTTAAACTGCAGTAGAGAGATCCTGTTTTCTCTCATCAAATGCTAAACAACATTAGAGAAAACTTATTTTTCTCTCACCAAATGTTAAACTACATTAGAGAAAACCTTTATGTTCTCAAACTGAATGTTAAATAGCATTAGAGAACCTTTATGGGATTAAAACCTTATATCCCTCTATGCCATGTGAAACTTTAAGGATATATATATAAACTTTATGTGTTAAATGACATAGACTCAAGGTCAATCTTTATATATGCCCTATGACCTTTAAAATGCTTAAGATCAACAAAAATCTTAAGACTTCTGTGTGTATTATGACTATATACAAAAGTAGTTATTTCTGAGGATAAAAGAAAATGATCATCTTTATTAATAAATAACCATAATGTCATAATGCACCAAAATATACAAAATATTTATGAGCAAATATAGTGATCCCTAACTACTATTGTCTAATTACTTCAACACGCCCCTACTGGATACATGTTTTACAAACACTAATGGGTGAAGTCTTTTAGTCAAAGCATGTAGTCTTGTTCACCTAAATAGACTATGTTATCTATTAAGATAGCAGGTCACCTCTCTCTAGTGGATCTGTGCAACTGCATAGGCTTTTGTACCTCAGAAACCTCTTCCTGAATAGGAGTAGGTTCTTGTGCCTGCATAGGCACGTTACTCGGGCCTTCATCCATTGAAACTGACTGTATGAGAGGTAGATACACAATAATTGTAGTACTGTCCTACTGTCTTTTGGAGGATGTGAGGATCCTCCCTTATCATAGACATTGTATTCTAGAGACTTCACCATCTATGATTCCACTATTGTGGCTCCTTTCTCTCTACAATAAAATCTGTAGCCTTTAGAGTAGTCGGGATAACCCACTAAATAGCAACGAGTTGAACGAGATTGCAATTTACTCTCATGAGGATTATACAACCTCACCTCAGCAGGGTAGCCCCACACATGAATGTGTGCAAGGCTTGGCTTCTAGCCCTTCCAAAGTTCAAAAGGTGTCTTTGATACTGACTTCCTTAGGACTCTGTTAAAAATATATAATGCTACCTTGATAGCTTCACCCCAAAATTTTTCAAGTAGGTTATTCCTACCCTGCATTGACTTTATCATGTCCTTTAGGGTGCGATTACGCCTTTTGGCAACACCATTTTGTTCAGGACTACCTGGTATAGTGAACTGAGCCACTAATTCCAACCGATTCCAAACACCTAGCAAATTGACCTTTTTCTTGTCTTGCAACCCAAAGTTTGTCATAATATTCCCCTCCTCTATCAGATCTCACAATCTTTATTGATTTTTCCAAGTGGTTCCTAACTTCAGTCTCAAATATCTTGAACTTATTAAGAACTTTAGACTTCTTTTTAAGTAAGAACACATAACTAGAGTGAGAATAATCATCTATAAATGTCAGAAAGTATCTGGCATTGTATAACGTGATTGTATAAGGACCATTAACATCTGTATGTATGAGGTTCAATAAGCCAAAAGTACGAGTTAACCCCTTTTTCTTTATCTTAGTCAACTTACCTCTACAATAGTCGATACATGTTTCCAGATCACTTAAGTCCAGAGCTAGGAGAATGTTATCCTTTATCAATCTCTCAACCCTCTCCCTGGAAATGTGGCCAAGACATTTATGCCATAAAATGTACGATGTTTCCTTTATGAAGGTTCTCTTTTGAGTAACAGGTTCGGCAACTTAAGAAGAGGCATACATTTTATTAAGAGTAAGACACATTCTATACAATTCGTATGATAACAAGGTAGTACCGATATATCTTGTATTGATAGAAATATTTACAACTGCATTATCAAATACAAAATGAAAACAGTTATTATCCAAAACTAATACAGACATCAAATTTCATCTAAAAGACAGTATATAAAATGTGTCCAATAAAACCAGTACAATCATATATCAAGGTTTAATCCTACATCTCCTACGTACAAAATGTCCCCCTCTTCATTATTGTCGACCATCAGCTTCTCCTCTCCCTTAGTCGGCCTTCTCCTGGATCCGAACCCCTGCATCATGGAAGCATCTTGGTTAGAAGCCCAACTATCTAACCACTAAGAACTTGATGTGGTTATAGCAACATTGGATTCATTAATCATAAAGGCTGAGGAGTTACCTGATAGTTCCTGTTTGACCTTCTATAAATTGTATTTCTAGCAATTAGACTCCTGTGTCCCTACTTCTTACAAAAGAAGCATCTCATACTCTTAAGGTCATATGGGCCTTTCGCAATGCTAGACTGCCCACTTTAAATCTGAGGAGAAGGTTTGGGTTTCTTACCCTTACCCTTCAGCTACTGGAGTTTCCCCTTCCCTTTACCCTTCGCAGCTGCATACATAGCTAAATGAGGAGAGCTCCTGATCTTTTCCTTTGCTATAGTGTAACATCCCATTTCCTATACTAAGGGTTAGGACCCTAAAATATGGTACATGTGAGATCAATGAGAGATTAAGAAAAATCCATTTCATACTCATGCATAATGTTAGCATACATGCATGTGAATTTGAGTTTTTGTACACATTAAAATGACTATACATGCATTCATTGACATTTTTTAGTATAATTGATTTATATATCTAGAATGTGATTTTTATTGAGAATTGTGGTTTTTGTATTGGAGAAATTTTATAGATGACTTTATAATTTTTAAGAAATGATAATTAAAAAATTTTAGGAGACAATTGTAGTAAAAATATTAGAGTTGGTTGGACTAATTAAATGAGAAACTAGTTAAAGTCTTAGGAATTGGACAAGTGTCCAAATCCTAAGCCCACGTTTCCTTTAACTTTGAAAGACAAAGACATTGTTTTGTCTTGTCCTAAAATATCTTTGTGGGGCTTTCTTCTTGAAGCTTCTTCTTCTTCTTCTTCAGATCTTGTTTCACCGAACTTTCACCAAAGTTACACCTTGCTTTCAACTATCTTTTGTTGCTCCCACTTTGTTATTTCTTTCATTTGCCCTAAGAAAACCTAACCCAATCCACATTCAAGATGATGTATGTGGATGTAAGAAGAGATAGGGCTTCTTGAGATTTTGAATAACTTGGAGTTTTATCAAGTAAGTATTATGTAAATCTTTATGAGTGGAAGAAATATGAATCAACTTTGGTGATATATTTGTCATTACATGATCATGAGAAAATGGTTATTTTCATTAACACTGTGAGTTTAAGATGAAAAAATAGATTTGTGGTTTTTAAGTATTTGATTATTAATGTTTCATAAGAGTATTTCAAATGGTTTTTGAGTTGGAATATCAATGAAAATAGCAATGAAATGAGTGCAGAAATTTTCAGAGAAGTGTTTATATATATATATAAGTATATGCTCTATTTTGTTACTATCATTTGCATGTATTTTTTAGTATCTTTAGATATGATTTACAGGAGTTTTGAGTTAAGAAATAGATGTAAGGTGATGTCCTAATATGGGAATGATTAAAATGATAAATGAGAGATGAAGTGAAAGTGTCGATGAAGATGAAAAAAATTTGCAGCAGTGTAAGGAAAGTGTAGAAAAATGAAGAAGATGCATGAATATGTGATGTTTTTGATATTTGGTGTTGATTCTTGGGATTTGATTTGTTTTTTTAATGTGTTGGGTTGGATGGAAGTCAAAAATGGGGTAGATGTAAGTTACAAATGTTGATTTAAGAAAAAGAAAAGAAGAAGAGAAGAAAATCGCAGTATCAGAAGAGAAGAAGAAAAGCAAAGAAATTGGAAAAGTACGATCATGCTTTTGCACAATTGTGACTTTTCTATTAAGTTCGAAAGTCAAGATCATGCTGGAGCATGATCGCGACATTTGAATCCTGCAGGAAACTCACGATTATGCTCCTGCACGATCGTGACTTTTATGGCTACCTAAGGCAGACTATTTTCAAACATCCTTCAGTATTTTGGCCATAACTTCTTCTCTTGACCTCCAAATGACTTGGGACTTGAACCATTAGACTCAAAACACATTTCTTTACATCTCCACCAAAAATTATAACAACCTAAAATCATTTAGGAGAGATTTAGTGATAAACTTAGGATGGAAAGTGGGTGTGCACGACAGCGCATTAAGGTTGCACGACTTTGACTTGTTGGTGTGCATGGGTGTGCGTGAAGATTGCACAACTGTGACATGGTTAAGTTGGAGTGCACAACTGTGCACCAATGATGCACAAATGTGACTTATTTTGTTAAAGATCCCAAGAGCTTTTTTCTCACTGAACATCCTTCTTTCTTTTGCTTATAACTTCTTCTCTAGTTATCCAAATTAGATTATTTTTTATTTAGAGTAAACTAGAGACATATAAATACAAATTGTCTGAAAAAATCAATTTTTAATTCTGTCTCTAGAATTCCAAATTTTGAATTTAAGTTGAGTGTAGGATACTGTGTCAGTATAAGAACTGTTGGCCACCGAAATCTTCCTAGTTGTTTTATTGAATTAAGCATGATTTAAATTAATTTTGAGCTTTAGATAGATTAATTACTTTTGGAGTTAATTAGATAGATTAATTACTTTTGGAGTTAATTACTATGTCAAAGTTAGTCGGATTTATTACATGGGTTAATTGAATTAAGGTAGTAAGATTTTATAATGGCAAATTGGGCATGACATTTAAGTTTAAAGACTAAAAGCATTAAAGGAAGGGGCAAAATGGACAATTCACATTCATTAAGGACATAATTGGAAAG
>JAOSBK010000004.1:29419158-29433025 GCA_027568895.1 Erythroxylum shatona
TAATTTCAATCAACTCATCCACTTACGCATTCATATTACTAAGTCAAAATGTCACTCAAGGTTCGGGGTCCAACAGAACTTATTGCAAGTCGCACCTACTCCTTTGCACAACAATCCCATTTAGATCCGTTTAAGCAAGACTCAACCTTCCCTACGTCATCGTTCACCAATAATTGAGTTCTCGATTGCCTAAGAGCCCTTGTAGTGTTTCACTCTCACACATACAAGAAACTACGGAAGTTATTAGAATAATCAAAGGGAACAATACAATAAAAAAAGAGATACAACAAACTGTCAACCTTTATTACTTCCCTCAAAGTATACAAAGGAATGTTCTTAACTCTCTTATGTAAAGAGCAAGGATCAAATGAGTTATATATAGGCATCAAGGCTTAGAGAACAAGTAAGAATCCTTACAAAACTTTACTAGCTAAAATCACAATCTTATCCTGTCAGATTACATCATTATCTTATAAGATTACATCCCCATCTAAATAGGACTCTATCCGATAAGGCTTATCTACATCCCAACTAACAAGATAAAAGATTACACATTATCTATCCTTATCCATAAAGATGTCCACTACCTTCAGTTGATCCTCTTTTGTGATCTTTATCCTTTAGCATTGATGTTTATTATCCATGATCTTATTTACCACATCATCCACAATCCTCACGATCTCTATCCATTGATGATGAGTCATCCAAGCCAAAACTGGTCATAGTACACTGGCTTGATCCAATGTTAACCTATGTCAAGCCTTTAGCCATGGTCCGTCCATTTGAGCACCCATTAAGTCCTTAGTCCATCAAGAACTTAGTCTTAACCATGTTAGCTAGTACATGGTCTGAAACTCTACCAAAACTCGCACCATGCTTAATCTAACAAGCTAAGTCACCTTGGAGCTTTCATATGCCACCGCAAAGCACATGATCTAGGTAACCTTCTACCCAAGGTTTGTCTCCAGCTAGCTGTGAAGTGCCTCCATATGCTAAGGGGCTAACAGGGGGGATGCTAGTTATTGGGTCTGTGTTTTGCGTATCGGGGCGAACTGGGCCCCGCATACCCCAAGTTTGCACGCGACCACAACTTTAACAGGTATTGTCCTCTTTGGTACTCGAACTCGAGACCTCAAGGTTTGTTGCATTCAAATGCACGCCTCTTACCATTGAGCTAATTGCAACAAAACCTTGAGGTCTCGAGTTCGAGTACCAAAGAGGACAACACCTGTTAGAGTTGTGGTCGCGTGCAAACTTGGGGTATGAGGGGCCCAGTTCGCCCCGGTACATAAAACACGGACCCAACATTAAAAGGCGCCTTTTAACACAAAACACGGACCCAACACTAGTTGACTCGATCTCACCTATCATTCCACCACCATCTTTGGTACCACCTGCCTCCTCGGAACCATATGTTCTCAATAATTCATTCTAACATCCCATTCCTATATTAAGAGTTAGAACCCCAAAATACGGTATATGTGAGATCAACGAGAGATTAAGAAAAATGCAATTTCATGTTCATACATATTATTAGCATACACGCACGTGAATTTGAATTTTTGCACACATTAAAATAATTGTACATGCATTCATTGACATTCAGGGTATAATTGACTTATATATATGAAAGGTGATTTTATTAAGAATTGTAATTTATTGCATTGAAAATTTATTAGGAGAGTCTATTTGTTAATTTTGAATTTTTGGTGAATTTGAGGAATAAATTCTAAAAATGTTGAATATTATTATATTAGGAAAAATGCCACTTGGCGAGTAAATTGATGGAAAGAAATAGAAATAAGAAAAATGATATTGGAGAAATTTTATAGATGACTTTAGAATTTTTAAGAAAATGATATTAAAAAAATTGGGAGACAATTGTAGTAAAAATATTAGAGTTAGTTGGACTAATTAAACAAGAAACTAGTTAAAGTATTAGGAATTGGACAACTGTCCAAACGCTTAGTCCATGTTTCCTTTAACTTTAAAAGACAAAGACGCTATTTTGTCTTGCCTTAAAAATATCTTCTTAGTGGCTTTCTTCTCGAACCTTCTTCTTCTTTGTAACAGATTCTCAACAAACCTTCATCAATGTTATACACTTGGGTTTCCTCTACCTATTGCTACTCCCACTTTGTTATTTCTTTCATTTGCACCAAGGAAACCTAACCCAAGCCACATTCAAGATGGTGTATGTGGATGTAAGAAGAGTTAGGGCTTCTTGATATTTTGAAGAACTCAGAGTTTTATCAAGTAAGTATTATGTAAATCCTTATGAGTGGTAGAAATATGAATCAACTTTGGTGATATATTTTTCATTACATGACCATGAGAAAATGGTTATTTTCATGAACACCATGGGTTTAAGATGAAAATATAGATTTATAGTTTTTACGTATTTGATGATTAATATGTTATAAGAGTGTTTTAAAATGGTTTTTGAGTTGGAAGATCAATGAAAATAGGAATGAACTGAGTGTAGAAATTTTTGGAGAAGAGTTGATATGTATATAAGTATATGCTCTATTTTGTTACTGTCATTAGCATGTATTTTTGAGTATCTTTAGAGACGATTTACAGGAGTTGTGAGTTAAGAAATAGATGTCAGATGATGTCTTCATATGGAAATGATTAAAATGATAAATGAGAGATAAAGTGAAAGTGTCGATGGAGATGAAAAAATTTGCAACAGTGGAAAGAAAGTGGAGAAAAATGAAGAAGATGCATGAATATGTGATGTTTTTGATATTTACATGAATATATGATCTGTTTTGCATGTGTTGGGTTAATTGGAAGTCAAAAATGGGGTAGGTGTAAGATAGAACTGTTGATTTAATAAAAAGAAAAGAAGAAGAGAAGAAAATCGCGGTATCAAAAGAGAAGAAGAAAAGCAAAGAAATTGAAAAACACAATCATGTTTTTGCACGATCATGTGACTTCTATAGCTGGTGAAGGGAGACAGTTTTCGAGCATCCTTCAGTATTTTTGCTATAAGTTCTTCTCCTGACCTCTAAATGACTTGGGACTTGAACCACTAGACTCAAATGTTTTACATCTCCGCCAAAAAATTATAACAATCTGAAATCATTTAGGATAGATTTAGTGATAAAATTGGGATAGAAATTGGTTTTGGATAGTGGGTGTGTAAGGCCGTGTAAGCATTAAAGTTGAACGACCATGACTTGTTGGTGTGCACGAGCATACGTGAAGGTTGCACGCCCATGACGTGGTTAAGTTGGAGTGCATGGTAGTGCACTGATGATGCATGGCCATGACTTATTTTGTTAAAGATTAAAAGTCCATGATAGTGCACCTGAGAGCTTTTGCTCACTAAACATCCTTCCTTCTTTTGCCTATAAATTCTTCTCTAGTTATCCAAATAAGATGATGTTTTATTTGGAATAACTGTGGACATAGGGTTACAAATTTTTTGAAGAAATAAATTTTTAATTTTTTCTCTAGAATTCCAGATTTTGAATTAAATTTGAGTACAGGATACTGTGTCAGTAAAAGAACAGTCTGAAAATGTTTGGGGTATAACTTTCATATTACTGAACCAAATTGAATGATATTGGTGTCATTAGAAAAATTAAAATATAGGAGAACAATTTTCTAAAAGAGAGTATTGTCAAATTACTTTATTTGCATTGTCTAATTGGTCATGGAATATAGACTGAAAGGTCTGGGATTTTAGACAATTTATAAGAAAGAATTAGAGTTTGGATATTGTATGATTATATAATGTTAGAATAACATTAGTGAATGAATTGTGGGTATTAAAGCATCAAAGACATGTGTATAATAGAAATGAAGATATTCATATGATTGTAGTTGTGATTCAAAGGAGAGGAGTAATGGGTATCAAGTTAAGGTGAATAAGAAATTGTTATTATGAGAGAAAATAATGCTATAAAATAAATGATGAGTGATTGAATCATGAAATGAAAATGAGCATAAGATGTGAAATTGGATAATATACCCAGGATTGTCATTGAGCATGCATTATACATTACACATATACATATATGTAAAACTAAATGTTATGTGATTGTGTAATTATTAATATGTGTGCAACATGCATATTGCATAATTGTGATGAGCAGGTTAAACGTTCGCATTCAGACATTTCAAGATCATGGAAGCTAATGTTAATCTGGAGCGTACTGTGAATCAACCTAAATGGTCTCATTTCATTGTTTGTTCTAATTTCAATATATGCATTGAATTACTATGATTATGATTATTATACAATGTGAATATAACTGATATGAATGTGATTTTCTTATGTTGATGTCAGAAAATGAAGCTTCAAGATTTGATGTATAAATGCGATATTGAAGTGCTATTTGTATGTGAATGAGAAGAAATAAGTGTATTCTCAACTTAAATGTTGAATTTCGGACCAAAGGTTTGATGATGAATGTGAAAGTGATTGTGAATATGAAATTATGTGACCGATTGAAAATATGTGAATGTGATGCATTCTATTATATGAATGCATGAAACATAAAGACAGTTATGGCCGGAGTCGCCAATAAAAAAGACCTTAAAGCTCGATATATGATAAGAGCCTTAGGCTTAGTTGTGAATGTACCCTGTATCCATGTAGGGATATGGGACATTATTTAATACAACTCGGTATCCACAAGGGATATAGGCTGGTGAAAAAGGCACTCGATCACAACAAAGTGACAAATTTAAAATGAGTCTCATAAGTGTTGCATATGCATATGATATATATGATTTAAATAGTTTGAATGATTTCTAAATATGGAATATTTCTAAAGTGAATCTAAAATGAATGTGATTTTATGAATTGTATCTGTTATGTGATTGAGTGGACCATCGAGGATGGTCCTCACAGAGTTTACAAAACTCACCCAAAATTTTCAATATTTTTCAGGCTCTGAAGAGTTACTCCATTAGTTTAACGGGAGCATAGCCACTGCATATAAGTAAAAGATAGAGGTCAGGATCAGCTCGCGTTTGCACAAGTATTCTCATTAATTTTTGTATGAAAGAATGTATTCTGCAATTTTTGTATCATGTGTATTTGAATATGTTTCTGTATGTGATAACTTCCAAATTGGAAATATTTTGCAAATGAGATTGATTAAAGTGTAATAATAATTGTGATTTCGAGTTTAATGAAATGAAAGTATGGGTGCAAATTTGATTATTGATTTTCACATACGCTTGTGCTATTTGTGAAAAAATTGTGCTGAGTTTCGAGTGTCTGACTGATTGACTGTTCTAGCATGCCGCCCTTAGGGGATACGTACTCATTTATCACTCAAGATATTTGGTACGTGTCTTACAAGATTGACGTGCTATAATTTGGTATCAGAGCCTAGAATTTTATCTTATATAGGCATTTTTAAAATATATATCAAGATACATGCATTTTTGTGATGTCATACCAGACAGTAACAACTGATCCCTAATCTGAGTCACATATGTTTGAGTCACACCCATGAGCATGTGTTAAGAGTTTGAGTTGATAGAATTGATAAGAAGAGTGATGCTCTTTCAGAATGTGAGAAATGAGAGTTTGTGGATATTTAGAAATAAGAAATACTATATGGGTAAATATGACAGATAATGATTCAACATATTTGTATTGGTGGTTGTATTATTGAATACGACATCAATATTGTACTATGGTGATATATCCACGAATGTGATAAAGAAGTGGATGTAATGTCATGGATTGTTTGAGGAAAATAAGGAGATAAGTAGAAATGATGAGATTAAAGTGTACAAGTAGAATGTAATTAAAACAGAAATTTGTATGATCTTAAGGAGATGAATTTGCAACCAAAGTGGTTATTTTATTAATGTGACAAGAGTTACGATTCACCGTAAGAATATATTAGTGGAAATTGAGATCAGAATTTTATGATGATTATACGTCTATAATTCTGAATTCATTGAGAATATACATATGGGAGATGAAATAAATGACAATAGGAAGATGATATAGAAATGTGATAAAGAAAAAGATGATAAATCAAATGAGAAGAGTTAATGCACCTAATATGGTAGTTAAATCATTATGACATGATGTATTACTAGAAGAGGTAAATTCTAGAGAATTGGGATAAAGTTGATGTTAGTATATGTCAATGCGAGGAAACCCCGATCGTGGTAAGGATAAAGAGATAAATATTGTCTAGGATTAATTGAGATCAAAGTATTACTATTGTAAGATAATTGGTGATCTATTATAAATAAATCTCTGGATAGAATGGGATGACCCTTGATGATACACACCTAAGCATATATGACAATAATGATGTCTACTACTTCATCAGGTTTTGGTAACCAGAACATTATGACCTTGTGAGAAACAATAGAAATTGATCTTCTTGAGGTGATAAGAATGCCTGATAAGTAGAGATGGAAACAGTGAATTGATAAAGGTTACATGAATAATACAGATGATAGAAATAAGAAATCTTCTTTCAAAGAAGAATTTCACCGAATTATATTAAACAGACTAGATAGTTTATTCTTAAGAATGATCAATGAATGAATAAATCAAAAATTATATTAGAGTCCTAATCCTAACGGAGACTCAAACATAAGATTTAGAATATGTTATTGAGAGTGTATAAATTTTGTTGATGTAAAGTATCCAACTAAGTGATGGATTCTTGAATTTGAGGTGACATTAAGTATAAGAGATACAAATCAGTTCTGATGAATGTGTTACAAACACAAGAAATTGAGGTATCAAATAAATTGAAACATGTGGAGAAGTTAGTATGAATGACCAGACATTAGAGTAAGTCAATGTGAAATCACAGGAAATCGAATGAATTGAGAAAATCATTCAAGAAAGGAAGTCAATTGGGAAATTGAGAATAACATGCGATAATAATACTTCACTGAGGAATTAGTTACTTAAGGAATTACGAGAACTAATCATAAGCATAAGGAGTTTTAGGTTATATCTGTTGGAGTTAACAATGCCTTGACAGTATTATGGTATTGAAGATTAAAGTGATCCAAGCAAAATTGTATCAATTAGTGACTATTATCATATATGGTATTTTAAATGTACTCGAATAGTAAAGAGAACATTTTGAATACTTGAGGAAAAAATGTATAAACCATATGAGTGATGATAGTATAAAAAATTTTTGAGGAACTATAACCCCAATGTTAATTATGCCATTTGGATTTGGAGATTTCACATTATATATAATAAAGTTTCCCATTAGAGATTAAGATGGAATTTGTTGCAACATTATAAAGTGATTTTATGTACATAGGGACAATTGAAACCTCATGAGCTGAATTTTGATATATGATTTGGAGCTTGCTGCAATAGTGATTGTTTTGAAAGTTTGGATATATTATATGTACAGAAACATTTTTGATATATATAAATATTCAAGTCAATAAAGTCTGAGTTAATTAAGGAGTTAAAAGGACTAAATTTAAGGCTGAGACAATGAATAAAGTTACTTGAAGATTTTGATTATGCAAATGAGTATCTCTTAGTAAAGCCAATATTGTAATCAAATGCATGGAACAGGAAATCCAATAGCAGTATAATAAATGTAGATAGTGAGGTTGCCAAACCTAGTGCAATAAAGAGCATAGAATGTTGAGTTAAATTTTGGGCAAATCAAAGTACTATCAGCTATTGAAATTTAAGATCAGTTTCATATGAAAGAATTAACAAAGCCTAAAAGTTAAGGATTCAGAATTACAAATCTTATAGAAGAATTGAAAATGAATATGAATTTTTGAGTTTGAATTGGAAAAATGATATTTTGCGATTGAAATAAGAAGTGTGTGTACCTGATAAAGATGGCTGAGCAAAAAGATTGTTATAGAAGCATAAATAACAACCTATGATATACATCCTTAGAAATAAACCAAAATAACATTTGACGACTAAGGATGTAGAAGTAAGGGATTACATGTATAAGCTAGTAACAGTCTTAACTGTTGGACATATGTTTACAGCTCATAGGAACATGAGATCAATGTATAGTTCTAAGTGACTTTAAGTATAACACTCATTATCATAGTGATACCATTAGAATATTGTATGAGGCGTAATACGACAAAAAGAGTCGTTCGGCCTTACATTGAATGAAGAGGGCCTGAAAAAAATAGTTGAAGGCCAGAATTGATTCAAGATATTGTTGATGAGTGAAATGGATCTGTAATAGAAATTAAGTGATTCAAGAATGATAAAAGAGTTATATGGATCACCATCAAAGATATGGAATATAGTGAGATGGAAATAAGAGTTAAGTGTATTAACACTAAAGGGATGTGAATTATCAAGAAAAAGATAAAATGTCTCTGAGAGTATCACCTTGTCAAGGTGTGCTCAGGTTAGGAAAAAGGATTAGCTAAGCCTAATATGAAATGGTCTGTACATAATTATTATGAGTTAGTATTACCAATGAAAGATGTTTCATATTCACACAGTGTTATATGGATATGTAATATCATTATGATCCGATATATGTGTTATTGATACCGGAGGTGAAATTGTGAGTAATCTAAAATTTATTGAGATACCAGTTAAGATAGAGAATGACTAAATAAGTAATTGAAATACTTAGTAAGTCTATGGACTATGGTCATTTGGAAGAGATTATTCAAGTGATGAAGTTAAATGGGAAACGGAGGAGTATATAAGGAAACAATACCCCCTGCCTTTTCGATTAATCAGATAAGAATTTCGAGGACGAAATTTATTAAGGAGGGGAGAAATGTAACATCCCGATCTCATACTAAGGATTAGAACCCTAAAATACGATACATGTTAGATTAATGAGAGATTAAGGGAAAAAATACATTTTTCATGCTCATGCATATTGTCATCATACACACATGTAAATTTGAATTTTTACACATATTAAAATCACTGTACATACACTCGTTGACATTTTTTGGATATAACTGATTATTAATGTGCTTTTATTGAGAATTGTGAATTATTTGTATTGAAAACCAAATTGGAAGAGTACAAATAGTTGGATTAAAATTTTGGTGAATTTTAGGAGAAATTTTCAAAAAATTTTAGGTATTATTGAATGAGGAAAAATGCCAAGTGCCAAGTAAATTGATGAATGGTTGTAGAAATAAGAGTCGAATGGCAATGGAAAATTTAAAATGTGACATTAAGATTTAATGACAAGTGTCATTGAAAATTTAGAAGAAAGTTGGGTTGAAAATTGGAGATAAATGGATTAGTTAATTAAAGATTCAAGAAGATACCTTGAGAGAGTGACATGTGGCAAGTGATAAGTGTCACTTGCCACACCACTTGTTAAGTCACGAAATTGTTAAATGGAAGACCATATTATGGTCTTTCTCTTGTCACTCACGACACTAGTTTCATTTCCTCATCTTCTTCATTTCTTACTAAAGACCTAACCCTACCACCCTTGAATGGTGATGCACAAGTGAGAGAAGAAAACTAGGATTAAGAGAGATCTTAAAGAATTTGAAGATTTTGAAGTTAAACAAGTAATTATAAGCATCACTCTTCTTAAATTGATGAATGAAACATGTTTTGATGATAGTTAAGAATTAAATGTTCATAAAATGAAGATGGGTTCATAATAAAATGTGGATGAGAAAAGGAGATAGATTAATGTCTTACTCTTGTATATGGGTGATGGGTAATAATTCATAGATTGTTATAGAGAAGATTTTGAGATTGAATGATCATCAAAGTGGTGTGTAGATGAGTGCAGAAAATTTGTTTATGAATAGGTAAATATATATGTTCTATTTTGGTTAATGATCAAATATAGATCGTGGATTGGTTTGTGAATGCTATTGAGTTGAAATGGAGTTGAGAATGAGGAATAGAAGGAGTAGAAAAGATGATCTTTGTATAAGTTGTGTTAAGGTAAGATTTGGAAACAAAAGTGGTAGTTGATCTGGAAAATGTGACAGCAACATGATCTCTGACTATGGTTCTGTATTTTAGGCATAACTTTTTCTCTAGTTATCCAAATAAGATGATTCTTGAATTGGAGTAAACTAGAGACATAGGGATACAATTTGTATGAAGAGATAGAATTTAAATTCTGTCTCTATTCTATATTTTTGAATTAAAGTTAAGTATAGGATACTGTTTTAGCTTATGAATATTTTTAATTAATTGGAGCATAACATTTGGAGTACTGAACCAAATTAAATAATCTTAGTTTCATTAGAAACTTAAGACAATGGGGAACATTTTTCTAAAAGAGTGTATTATCAAATTACTTCATTTGCATGGTCTAATTGATCATGGAAAGTAGACCCAAAGGTCTGGAATTTTGGAGATGTTATAAGAAGAAATGAGAGTTTTGATAATGTGTGATCATGTAATGTTAGAACAACAGCAATGAGTGAATTATTGGTATTAAAGTACCAAAGGCGTGTAAAATGAGATGAAGTGGTTCATATAATTAAAGTTGTGATTCAAAAAGAGGAGTAAAGTGTATCTAGTAAAAGCGAATGAGAAGTGAGTTATCATGAAAGCAAATGATGCAAAAAAAAGAGAATGTGATAAAAAGTGAAATTTGATAATATACCCGGGATTGTCATGAATATGCATCGTACATATTCCATAAATACACGTGTGCATAAATGAATGCTTAAAATTTTGCAAAGTTATTAATGTGTGTGTGCAATGTGTGTATTGCATAATTTTGATGTACAGGATGAATGTTTGCATTCAGGCGTTTCCAAAATTTAGAAGCAAATGCTAATTTGGAGCGTACTATGGCTAGACTTAGATGGTCTTGCTTTATTGTTTGTTTGTTACATAATGTATTAAATGATTATGATTGTGATTTGATTGTTGAATTCCAGACAATAAAGGTCCGATGATTGTAATATATGAATGAGGTATTGAAGTGCTACTTGTATGTGAATTTGATTGAAATAAGTGTACATAAATCGATTTTTAATTGTTAAATGTCGAACCATGGTCCGATGATAAATGTGTTCTGAATGTATATTTTCATATAAATGAAAATATGAATTCTAAACTTTAATGTTGAATGCCGGACTAAGGTCTAATGATATGTGAATGTGATTGAATGAGAATATGCAAATGTGATTGATGCATTCCATTTCATGAATGCATGAAAGATAAAGGTAGTTGTGACCAGAGTAGTTAACGTGAAAAGAGTTTTAAGCTCAGTTATGTGCATCAAAGCCTCAGGCTGAACGTTTAATGAGCCTGGTATCCTCAACGAATACGGGACAGTTATCAACGAGCCCAATATAGGGCAGTTATCAATGAGTCCGGTATCCACAATAGATACGAGACAGTTTAGGCACCCGGTCACAACAAAGTAAAAAATAGAAAATGGGTCTCATGTGCACCGAATATGCATGATATGAATGATTATAATGTGCTGAATGTAAAATGTGAACTAATTGATTAAGTGTATGTGATCAAATGTGATTATTAAATAAATGATATGAATTATGTGTTATGTGACTGGGTGAACCATCGAAGATGGTCACTCACTGAGTTCGCAAAACTTACCCAAAATTTGCAAATATTGTTCAAGCTCGGAAGAGTACCCATTAGACAAACGAGAGTATACCTACTGCATGCAACTAAGGGATAGAGTTTGGGATTAGTTCGCGTCTGTATTAATATTTCCTTTATTTTGTATCAAATTGAGTCTTCCGTAATTATTGTAACTTGTGCATTAAAATATTTCTGTATGAAATAAATTTCCAAATTGGAAATATTTGTAAATGATTTTACAATGTAATGAGATTATGAAAAGTATTTTATATTTGTAATAGGCCCAAATGATTATTGAACTTTATGATGATTGTATTGCTGCGAAAAAATTTGTACTTAGTTTTGAATGTCTGATCGATTGACTGTTCTAGCATGCCACCCTTGCGAGACTCACACTCAGACATCACTCAGGATGTCGGGTACGTGTCTCGAGATGGTGGGGGTGCTATAATCAATGGATAGTTGATAGTGGCTGTTTGAGACACATGATAGGTAGAATATCACACTTCAACTACGTTGAAAGAAAAGATGGAGGTAATGTTGTCTTTGCAAACAAAAATAAAGCAAAGGTCATTTGGATTGGTAAAATTGGTAATTCTGACTCTACCTTTTTTGATAACATTCTCTTTGTTGATGATTTTAAACATAAACTATTAAGTGTGAGTCATCTACGTGAAAAGGGTTACAAAGTCAATTTTTATGCATCTCATTGTGAAATTATTGATATTTATAATGATAATATTGTGTTTGTTGGTCCTAGAAATCAGAATATATAGTGTGCTCAACTAGAAGACATATCCTCACAAAGTGTTATATGTTTTGTCTCTTTAGAAAAGGATTTACTTATTTGGTATAGAAGATTTGGGCATGCCAACATGAGCATTCCATCAAAATTGTCCAAAAACAAGTTAGTAAGAGGACTACCGACCTTAAAGTTTGAAAGCAATTAGGTTTGTGAGGCTTGTTTAAAATATAAACAAGTCAGAAGCAGTCTTCCTCCTAAAAATATTGTGTTTACTAGCCAATCATTTGAACTTGTACATATGAATTTATTTGGTCTTACTAGGACTCAAAGTTTTGGTGGTAAACATTACGATTTTGTTATAGTAGATGATTACTCTAGATTTACATGGTTTTATTTTTTATCAAATAAGGATGATGTTTTTGAAGTGTTTAAGAAGTTTTGCAGAAAAATTGAAATAGAAAAAAGGTATTGTATCACTTCAATTTGAAGCGATCAATGGGCAAAATTTGATAATAGAAAGATTGAAGAATTCTGTGACAACAATGGTATAACTCACAACTTCTCTTGTCCAATAACGCCTCAACAAAATGGAGTTGTAGAGAGAAAGAACAAAACTTTGGTTGATATGGCTAGGACCATGTTATGTGAAAGTGAACTATCTCATGGATATTGGTTAGAAGCAGTATCCACAGTATGTTATATACTTAACAAATGTCTTATATGACATATTCTAAAAAAGACCCCTATGAGCTGTAGAAAGGAAGAAAACCAAATGTTGCTTACTCTTGAGCATTTGACTGCAAGTGTTTTGTGCTAAACAATGGAAAAGACAATCTTGGAAAGTTCGATATGAGACCAGGTGAAGCTATTTTCTTGGGGATTCAAAGTTTGCAATAAAAGAAGAAAGAAGATAGAAGAATCGATACATGTGGTATATGATGAAGCACTACCTTCGACAATAGCAACTGACTCAGACGATGAAGAGCATCCTTTGATTCCTAAAAATACATTGCAGAATTAAAATACTCCTATAATGCATTAAGAATCACAAAATTAAAGGCCCCTCTGAAACTAGAACAGAGCAAGCTCATTCATCTCATATTAAGAAGGCCCCTTTGGAACTCATTGGGTATTTCGAAACAAACTTGATGAAATTGGTAAGGTGGTAAGAATCAAAGCTAGACTTGTAGCCTAAGGTTACAATCAACAGGAAGTTATTGATTTTGAAACTTATGCACCTATTGCTAGATTGGAATCGATTAGAATTTTACTGGTCTTTTTATACTATAGAAACTTCAAATTGTTTCAAATGGATGTTAAAAGTGCATTCTTAAATGGTTACATTAACGAAGAAGTATTTGTTAAGCAACCGCCAAGTCTTGAAGATGAAAGCCATGTAGGTTATGTGATGAAGTTATCCAAAGCTCTGTATAGTTTAAAACTGGCTCCTCGAGCATAGTATGAGAGGTTAAGTAACTTTCTTCTTAAGAATAACTTTGAAAGAGGAAAGGTCAATAAAACCTTATTTGTTGGACCCCGTCTCCGAGGCCCAACATTCGGACCACACACAAGCACACATAAGCATAGAAGGCCCAAAACTGACA
>JAOSBK010000004.1:29433125-29456612 GCA_027568895.1 Erythroxylum shatona
ATTTTTATTATTATTTCTATTTAGCGCTTTTATTTCTCCTTTACTTGTATTTTCATTTATTTTACGTTTTATGAATTATTTCTGTTACCTGCATCATTCATATATTGTCTCATTTGCATGTGGGTCCATCGGAAACAGCCTCTCTACTATGTAGGGGTAAGGTTGCGTACTATCGGATCTTCCCAGACCCTGCTTTATTGCTGGATTTCAGACTGGGTGGTGATGATGATGATCCCCTAAAAATATTGTTGATTTTGGTAGTCTTAAATTTTGAAAATAACTGGTAATTTTGTTAAATCTATGCAACAATAGATAATTATTTAAATTTTAAATTTCCAATTAAAAGAAACTTAGATGTATTGTTTAGAGAATTTCAATTTTAAAGGCATATGCAAAATATTCTGATTTTGAATTACTTTTAATCCATTATTATACTTTAATTACAATTGCAATACTTAGAATCACAATTCTAATTATACAAAAATTTATTTATACCTTCAATTTCATATAATTGGTTTTTGATGAAGAAAAAGAAGCATTCTAGCTTAGAAATCTTCAAATAAGAGTGAAAACACAATATCCTTTCACAATGTAGAATCTGCTAATAATTGTCAAACTTAGTAAAGGAAAGAGTATCAATTAATTTCCTTAAGTTTCAATTTATCTTGTTTCTTATTTTGTCTGTTTCATTAATAATTGTTTATCCAACATAAAAATTGAAAATGTGTAATTAATGGTTAAATTCATAATTAACATTTTTTAAATGACAAAAATGTAAATATTATCCTAGTATCAGACTTAAAATTTAATTAAATTTGAGCTATTGAACTAAAACAAGTTTCAAATTTTTAGGAGTTTTTTTAATTTTTTAATTTTTTTAAATTACCATATTTAGATAAAATGCCAATTCTGTTAACTATATAGTCTTTCTAATAGATTGCAAATAGTTGAAATGTTAGCAAAGTCACGGTCAGTGGAAAGTTCAGTGTAGTCTTGTGGGGAAGGAGATGAAGTATTGACTTTCTTTCTGTTCACTCCTTTTTCTTTAGCTTTATTGTCTATTCCATGATGGGATATGCTTTGAACTGTGTTGCTCCATAGATTGACGTGTTGAAGAGCACACACCAAAGATTTTAGATTGGGCTGGATATGTTACTTCTCTTAAATACCCCTCCCTAAATTTTAGATTTTAAATTATTATTTCATCAATAATTGATGATTTGCATACAATTTTTATGTTTGATGCTTATCCCTTAATCATCACATGTTTGATACTTAATCATCAATCATAATCATGTTGTCAGCCATAATCATCACGTTGTTTTCAACCAAAACGGTTTTCGTTTTTTTGTTTTTTTGTGAGATGCTTTCCTTATAGAAGTATTCAGAATATGTTTTGCAAAATCTGATATATACAGTATAAGATTCATAAACTGGAAAGACTTGGTCTTGAAGATGATACTTGGATGTGTGTAAGAACTTTGATAGAATCCTGAAATCAGAAACAGAGACTTTGGATCTGTGTAGGAACGGAATTGACTTCCATGCACAGAAGCACCACCAGAATAGGTAAAATTAACCATGAACAACTCTAAATTATAGAGAAAGGAGAATTCACAGCCGCTATCCTCTTGCACAATCAAAAACAGGGATTAAGTAATGAAGATTGGCAACGAGTGTTATGCTTTATCAAATTTTCAAGTATGTCCAGTACACAAAATGGCTGCAACTTCACTTGTTGTGGAGGAATCGGACAGTAACTTACCGGTCGAAGTTTTAACTGTACTTTCACTTTTCAATGTTCTGCTTCAGCTAAGAGGAACCAACTCCACATAATCTTTTAATGCAGAGGGGCAAGAATTTCTCAGGACTAATTATCCTCGGCACATTGACCATGCTCATCATTTACACAAGGATCATGCATGTAAATAGGAGGACTGGAAGATGTTTCAAGGAAGTTTGTTGGAGATGCATCATTGTCATCATCATTGTCACCAGAGTATTCAGACGCTGAGCTAGCATCCATATCCTTTTCCGGGCACTCAAGTTGAACACATTCAGGAACTTCACTGCTGTAATTATCTACTTCACGAATCCTATTGGAGAATGGCAAATCTTCCCTTTTGACAACATTCAAAACAAACCCATTGTCAATCCTCTCAGGCTGCAAAAGATCGCCTTCAGTAACCGTTATGCTGGAACCGCTAATGGTTGTCCGATTGTTAAAATCCCTCTGTTCACATTCACTTTCTGAATTTCTATCTGGAGTTGTCACCCTAGAGCTTTGGTTATTTTGATCCTTTCCCCCTGGAGAGTAAGGATGGGCCACAGGACCTTTGTTGAGTTCATCAGCATCAAGATTCTGGACAAAGTCAATAAACAAATTTGCAGAAGTAGTCCTCATCAAAGGCCCACCAGATCTCGTCCAAGAATTTACATCTATGCTTTCGGATTCGCTTTCACTTCCATCATGCACGTTGCGGTTGGTCCTCAAATTTCTGGCAGCAAGGGTCCCTCCAGCAGATCCACCAAATCCCTGACGGGATATGCAAGCAGCATCATTAAGGAGATCATCTTCGAGTGAGCCGGTAGAGTTCTCTCGAGCAATACAGTTCCAAGAAGGAATCCTTTTTGAAGCACTGAATTTGACAGTGTTGGGGGCTGCACTAGCTAGGCCATGAGAAATAGCAGCAGCAGCAGCAGCTCTCTGAGCACTCCTCTTGAGTCTGCGCATGTGGTTGAGAATCGCAACACATTCATCAAGAGCAAGCTCAATGCCAGAGTTAGCTTTAATGGCTGAAAGCTTCTCCCATGTGCACCTCCTCCCTTGGTTGACTGCCTTTTGAATCTCCACATTATTTGGGTTCTGTATGATTTTTGAGTACTGCATAGGAAACAAAGATCCAACAATGATTGAACTCTTTGCTTAACTATAAATAGATTTCTTCAAATGATCAAAAGTCATTTTCTTCAAACTTTCAGAAATCCAAGTCAGATAAACCATGATTAAGTTGTTGCCTTTAACTGAGCAATCAATCTAATTTTGCGTGTACCTGGGCAAGCGTGGCAGGCATGACAACAGTAACATCACCCTCCCAATCTTGAGCAAAAAGATTAGCAAGTCCCCCTAGAGGAAAGCCAAGTTCCATCACTTGGTTGCATCTATGTTTGACTTCCATCTCAGTGAGGTGAGCAAGCTACAAGTAAACAAGGGGTGATTAAAGCGGGAGACGAACAAGTCATGCGAGAAGTAAAGTTTATCTTAAGATATGAATAAGCAACAAATACATTTGGAAAAAGATAAATATACCCATTACAACTCAACAATTCCTAAAATCCCTCTTACTTCAATTCTTCTGTAATGAAGAAAGTTTAATCAAACTTGTCCAACTCAAATCTATGTTCTAGTTTATACAGAAGAAGCTTATTCCAAGAATTGTTGCACCTTTGTCCAAACAGTTAGATGAGCAAGTTATACAGGTTCTCCACAAGGCAACATATTAAGTGTGTGAAATATGAGTCATATATTGACCTATATGGGCATAAAATCGATAGCTAACCAAATGAAAACTAGTAAACAGGAGTACAAACTGAGGCCAAAACATTGTGGACAACAATATAATAATGCAAGCGATGGCACAAACATCAGAAGTGTTTCAATAAGGATATGATAATCAGTGAAACCACAAGCCTCACAACCCCTGCCAAAGTTGGAAAAAGAAAGAAGTAACCATTTACATGTACAAACTGAACCATACAGCGTGATAAGCCTTAAACCTAGACAAGAACAATACAGATACGAAGAATATAAATTTGAAGCAAAACATTCATACCTTAGCAGCAAAGTTTCCCCCATAAGCTCTTACAAAATCCTTCAGCCTCAATAATGGAGCAATGTGGGGATTTGCCTGACTCACAATAAAATGATTGACATTGAACAGTTCCTTCAATTGCATCATTGGTAAATCAATCTCCAAGCTACCATCCCTCCAACGACGAGCAGATGTATTTGATCCCTCCTCAGGGTCAAGGTTAAATGGGGGATGATAAGGAACAATTTCCCCACTCCTGTCTTTTGCCATCAACTCTTGTGCTTCAAAAAGGCCAGGAAAGGCACAAGAAGCAGTTACAGCACTCCATATAACAACATGAGGTGAAGTTAGGTAATTAAGGCATCTAGGGGGCTCATGCTTCCTAGGGGAGCAAACTGTAATCCCTAGAATTCGACCTGTCATGTCGTAAGCTTCTTGAAATGTAAGATTACTTGTAAGATGCCTTAACATCCACTGCAATTGCCGGATCTCATGAACTGCTCCTTGTGTCATGACTCTCTTCACAACTGTAAAGATCCCACCCATCTGATCAAAAAACTGCAATGAGAGCAGAGAACCCTCAAAAAAACTTTGGAGCTCTGGCCATGACCTGGTAGCAACAATAGAGCACATAATGGATCCTACACTAGAGCCAGCTATTATTCTGGGAAGAAGCTTATGCTTCACAAGTGTTTTAACAACTCCCACATGGAAAGCTCCAAGAGAAGCACCTCCACTCAACAGCAAAGCTGTTCTCCCAAATGCATGCCTTGTTTCATGCATGAAAGAAAGCTTCTCTTCAAGAGAAAGTTCCTCCGAGTCTGAGTCGCAAACCATTCTCAGTTGAGTTGAGACTTCATCAATATATTCCTTAATGAGCCTAGGCACATGAAGCCTACCCTTGTGAAGCTCTGGGTTACACATGTTACCCATATTTCTTACTAGATCAGCTCTCATACAAAACATTATATCCCTCAAAGATCCCTCTTGGCGTCGGTGGTGGAGTTCTTGAAGCTTATTTCTTACCAATTCTACATCGTACAGGTCCGATTCATTCATCTTCGGGGTCTCTCTGTCAAGCATCTTAGAAGCATGAGCCCATTCCTCATATGTCAAAGCACTTCTCATCATGTTCCTCCAAAATTTCCTCCGATATGCCATTTCAGCCCTCGTTTTCACATTGGTGTATCGTTTCAATAAAACTGCAATTATTGTTACCATTGCTAATATTCCTTGTGGGTTCCTTGGATGCAACCATGATAAGATGGATCCCATAAACTCCCCAAATCTTGTAAAGTAATTCAACAACAGACGATAGATTTGATGCCTCAAATGTGACATTGACTTGCAGAATAAGACTCTGTAAGCTATTGTCCTCCCAATGATTGTTGAAGGTCCAATCGAAAAAGGGTCAAAATTTGCCTCATTGCTAATATCCATATTCTGGCTTACAGAAGATAAGTCTACTTGAAATTAGCTCTAATAGCAGGATTTTCCAGAGAGAAGAACAAGTTCACAAATCCACTTTATATCAAATACCTCTCAATCAATAAGAAAGTAGAAAAACAACAAATACCGTTTCGATTCGCTTCAGTTCATCGCAAAATATATAATCTTCAGCACCTTCAATTGGGCGAAAAATTAGGAACTAGTGTTTTTGCAGAAGACTTTCTCTGAATTTAATCAATACAAATGCGATCTCATAAAAGAAGAACATGCCACAAGAAATGTACATAAAAACAACAAAAGTCCAACCTTTTTGATCAGTCAATTGGGTCAACAATCCCAAGGCTTCCCCAGAACCCTAAACCTCCAAACAATGAGGAAAGACTCAAATGAACTTCGAATCACCTTAAAGAAAAACCAAAAAAACACGAGTGCCCAGATGCAGAAACCTATCAAAGAACTCAAAGAACCAATCTTTAAGGAAGAAAACCAACAAAATCGAGAAGCTATAAGAAACCCATAAAAGAGCCCATGTACATATGTACACGAGGCTGACGATCTAGTCAAACCAAGAAGTGTGAGTAAAGAAACATGTTGGGATCGGTGAAGAGATAAAGATAGCGATGGGCTGACGTAAGCTTGTATCATCAGATAGATGGTTTGACATCTGTGGCTTTACTCATTTTGGATAGGATCTGCCACGTTCAGTTAATGAAAAGACACGACACAAGAAGCTTCCTATAATGCTGGGGAATTCAAAATTTGAACGTGTTTACAATGGATAGGATAAAGATTACGAACTCGCATGCGTCACGTTTGACTGTCTCTGTTGGAAAACTCAAACGTTTAATAAGTAAAAACACACGATGTATGTATGATTCATACGATGTTTGCTATTTCTTGCACGCTAAAGGGAAATGGAGTTTGGCGTTATCTTTTAAACACACGAAGTATGTATGATTTCATGCGATGTTTGCTATTTCTTGCACGCTAAAGGGAAATGGAGTTGGCGTTATCATTTTAACAATCTTTTGTTTCTATGCTAAAGATAAGGGCCAAAGAAAATGATGGAGTTGTAGAGTCATATCTTGCCACCAAATAGACAACTTTTGGAATTAGTAGGTAAATTGGTAGGTATCACAATGAACTAGGCTTTAGGCATGGTAAGATTGATTTGAGTAAGAATTACAATAGGTCAACCTGCCTAGGCCTAAGGCAATTGGGCTTGATCTCGAGTCTAAGACACATTGCTTGAGCCTTATTTGACTTGACCTAAGTTTGACTCGAGGCTTAATTCTTAAAAAAAAAAATAAGTTCAAGATTCGGTCAATTTGAGTCTAACATGTTGACTTTAGATTGATCCAAACTTCAAATGTTATTTAGTGTTGAGCTTGAGTTATTTAAAATAATCTTATTTTATATAATTTTTTAAACAACATTATTTTAAAATCATGTTTCTTTAAACTCAAATTCAAATTTTGGGAATTTTACTCAAAGCTAAAGTCCAAACAATGTTGCTTTGAGAAGTTTATTCAAAATGATTTTGTTTTAGAAAAGATGATCGGATCATTCGGAACTATTGTATTAGGCTTCTGATTGAATTTTTTTTGTTATTTTAATCTTAATTTGTAAATAAAAGTTTTAAGATAAAAGATTAATTTTTAAAATATGATTTTTGTGACACAATTTAATTTTTAAATAAAAAATTTAAATTTCAAAATTTGATAATTTATTAAAATTCTTTAATTATTTTATAAATTATAAAAATTTAATTAATTTAAAATTTGATTAATTTTATTATTATTATTGTATGTATTATACTTTGTTGGAAGCAAAACAAAATAAGCCATCAAACATTGGGTGTTTCACTGATGGCAACGGCTTGGCTCATAAAGCCATCAAAATTGGAACACTAGCAGAATTGTCCATTTTAGTAAGTAGAACGACAACGTTTTTCTCCTTCGACAGAGTTAGACAGAGTAGAACTAGACAGGTGATCCGGACTCCAATGCCAGAGGTATTGCACGCTGCCACGCTCCATACAACCCACATTTTTTATTTTATTTTATTTGTTTTTATATATTTTAAGCTTTAATGTTAATTAAATTAATTTAATAGAGATTAAATTGATTTATATTCCTAATAAAATTAAAAAGTGTTTTTTAATCTAAATGTTTGAAATTTGTTTTAAAAGGATAATCATTATTAAGAGTATTTTAGAATTTAGTTTAATTCCTCAAAAAGTTTAATTATGAAATTAAATTAGTTACAAAATCAATAAATAGAATTAAGCAAAGGTTTTAAAGAATTTCTTTCATAATTAAATTATGTTCGAAATTATTAATATAATGAGATTATATTATTTAGATGAGACCAACATTTTCTGAAATTTCAAATCCCTCAATTAAATATTAAATACAAATTAAGAATGTGATAGTTGCCTTCCATTATCTAATAATAAAATTAGAGTTTTGTTTATTGTAAGAATTGATGAGCGAACTCAAGGTCTCTTTAACCAAAATATGTTTTATCTTAAATTAATGAGCCCTACTTAACAAAATTTGTGTGATTTGGATGAATATATTCATGATCATATGAATTTAGAGGTACAGTTAGAAATAATATATAAGATATATTTTGCAAAAGAGTTATCACCTAAAAAATTTAGTCGTCACATAAGATGTGATTGTTAAAGCTGTTATTTATCTTATTTCAATGTAGTTGGTTTATTAAGCAAACTCAATCATTTTTTAGCGAGATCTTAACCCATTAGGAAATTATTTGATAATTTCTTGATGTAATAGTGAGGGCATTATTTTGAATAAAATAGTAAGAATAATCAAATATTTATTAAAGTCCTTATTTTATTTAATTTTATGGTATAAACTAATACCTTTTCTTTTATGTATTTTAGCTGTCAAAAGAAGATGAGTACCAATATGATGTCGAGGAGCATCATGGACCTAATTTTTGGCTTGGATTTACAACTTTAGAATTTTTTTCAGGTAATAAAAGAAGTTTTATGTTCCTGACATAGTTGTTCCACCAGAGCCTAGTTCAGATGTGACTGATGAGGATTGAGAGAGATATCAATGTTATATTATTGATGTTGAACAAGCTATATGCATGTTGTTGGCTAGTATGTCTTTGAAACTTTCGAGGCAACATGAGAATATGACTGCTCCTACTATACTTTTGCATCTCAAGAAGTTGTTTAGTGCACAAAGTAATGTAGAGAGGTATTTGTTCTCCAAAGCATTATTTTAATGCAATATGACAGAATGTTCTTTAATTAACCTACATATGTTGAAAATGATTGGCTATATTAAAAAATTAGGCAATTAGGTTTATCATGTGTCATGAATTGAGCGTTGATTTAGTGCTACAGTCTCTTAGTTCAAGCTTTTCCTAGTTTGACATAAGCTTTCATATGAATCAAAAGGATATGTCATTGCCTAAACTATTAAATATGTTTAAGATTGCAGACGGTTGTTTTAAGAAGGAACGTAGTTATGTTTTTGTTGTGGATTCTTCCAATAAGAAAAATGACTTTAAGAAGAAAAATAACAAGAAACAGAAGGCTTTGTAAAGCCAAAAGGTGGTTTTAAGAAGAAGAGCAATGACAAGGGCACATTATTTCATTGTGGAATTAATAGACATTAAAGAGGAACTACTTAGCTTATCTTGCTATCCAAAAAGAGAAGAATCTTAAGGAAGTTGTTTTTTTTAGGTATGTTTATTATTAAGATCAATCTTTCTACTTCTGTTCCATATTCTTGGGTATTCGATACTAGTTGTGGTTATCATATTTGTAATAACATGCAAATGTTAACATAAAGTAGATCATTAACGAAAGGTGAAGTGGACCTATGAATTGGTGATAAAGTAAGAGTTGTTGCATTAGTTGTAGGAATTTATAATATAGTTTTACCTTTTAGCCTTGAACTAGAATTAAATAATTGTTATTATGTTCAAGTTGTTACTAGAAACATCATTTCTATTTCTTATATTAGAATTGAATGGATTTGTCATTATTATTAAGAATAACAAATGTTCTTTTTATAAAGATGATGCTTATTGTGGATCTGGATTACTCACAAATGGTTTGTATGAATTAATTCTTTAAAGGTCAATCCTTAACATAAATAGTAAAAAAAGAATGTTAAGCAACTAAAATCCATCTTATTGATGGCATTGTAGTTTAGGTTATATTAATGAAACTAAAATCACAAAGTTACATAAAGAAGGATATTTGGATCCTTTTAATTGTAAATCATATGAAACTTGTGAATTTTGTTTGTTAGGAAGATGACCAAATTACCCTTTAGTGGATAGGGAGAATATGCCGTTGAGTTGCTAGAGCTTATACATATAGATGTATGTTGCCTTATGTTTACTTGAGTAAGAGGTGGATTCTTATATTTCATTATGTTCATAAATGACCATTCTAGATATAGTTATATGTACTTAATAAAAAAAAGTCTGAATCATTTGAAAAGTTTAAAGAATTTAGACTTGAGATTGAGAAACAAACTGTTAAAAGTATTAAGACACTTAGATAAGATGGAAGTTATAATTAGAGTTTGATTTTAATTATATTTTAAATATTTAATTTTAATAGAAATTTAAAACCCTAATGCTTTTTCTATAAATAGGAATAAGTATAAGAGAGTTGTTACTCCTGCTAATTTCTCTCAAAAAGTTAAGTGCATTTGACTGCTTTGTGGATACTATTAAAGGCTAGACATATGAATAGCTCGTAGTTGACACATTGAAAAAGTTTAGAAATAATTTCAATAGGAATATAGAATCAAGTATGCCTTAATATTTTATGATTTGAGACTTTTCAAGTTATTCAATTATTGAGATTCGATCAAAAATTGTAAAAATTTTATTTTTCTACTACACCCGTGATTCAATCACTACTGGTTTCCTATCAGTACTAGGCATTTAAAACATTTAAAAAACATAGGTAACATGTTGGCCCCCGGAATCTTCCTTGTTGTTTCATTGAATTAAGCATGATTTAAATTAATTTTGAGGTCTAGATAGATTAATTATTTTGTGGAGTTAATTATTATTTTAATGTTGGTAAGATTTTATAACGTAGGTTATTTGAATTAAAGGATTAAAGTAGTAAGATTGTATAAGGGCAAATTGAGCATGACACTTAAGTTTAAAGACTAAAAGCATTAAAGGAAGGGGCAAAATGGACAATTCACATTCATTAAGGGCATAATTGGAAAGAAAAGTGTTGTCTTGCTTTTGGAAGAATAAGAAAACGTGAGTGAGAGGAAAAGAAGAGAGAAAAATATGAAGAGAAGAAGAGAAAGGAGAGAAAAGAAGGGAAAAGCTAGGGTTTATGAAGATCTTGAAGAGTTTGAAGATTTTAAAGCTTCAACAAGTAAGTTATGCTTTAAATTTCATGGGTATGGTTAAATGAAACTCAAATGAAGTTGATTATATGTGGAAATTTGTTGATGAATGATGAAGGCAAATGTTTTCTTTTAAGGTTAATGATCAAAGATAGATCTTGATGTATTTGTCAATGATTTTGGGTTAAAATGAAGTAGAGGAGATAGTTTAGGGTTAAGATGGGTTATATGTGAAATATGGGAAGTGCAAAAGATGAAAAATGTCAGAAAACATGTTATCATAGTGGGTTTCTGAACAAGTTCGCCACGACAAACTTCTGGGTTTCACCGTGGCGAACTCAACTTTTCAGCACAGAACATGATTTAGTATTTTAAGCATAAATTTTTTTGTAGTTATCCAAATGGAGTGATTTTTTATTTTGAGTAAACTAGAGACATAGAGTATGATGAAATGGAGTTCTAATTTGGTCTCTAAATATTTCAATTTTTTAATGGAAGTTGAACATAGAATGTTGTTTTAGAATAAGAACAGCCCAAAAATGTTTTAGTTATAACTTTTAGAGTACTGAACCAAATTGAATGATTTTGATGTCTTTAGAAACTTAAGACAATAGGGAACATTTTTCTAGAAGAAATTGTTATCAAATTTTGTCATTTACTTGATGAGAATGATCATGTAAAGTTTACCCAAAGGTTGGGACTTTTGGAAGAATTTGAGTATTTAGAATTTATCTTAGTGAACATGCAATATATGGGTCCTCAAATTGTATTCCTATTGAATGGAAATTTCTTTCTTTGATAAAAGGAATCAAGGAAGGCTAGAGGATCAAGAGGAGAGGCATCTTTGAGCAAGGCTTAAGCAAGGATTTCAAGGTGGGTTACATGTTTATAATTAAGTAATGAGCCATGACTATGTTTTCAAAGGAAAGAGAATTAAATGTTTTCAGTTGTTTTATAATTGTTGCATTATTGCTTTTGAATGACTTGAGAAATTGTTGTATGTTTGGTATATGAATTTGGTTGATGGAAATGCATATGACATACTTTATGTTCATGGATAATTATGTTTCTGAACTATGCCTGTCTGGCAAAATGTTAAGAAAATCATGTTTTTTGAAAAAGTCCTTTTTGGGCACTATGTTTTGCAAGTCATGAAATACATGTTATATGGGTTTGTGGTGGTCTCCTAAGTTAAGTCAAGTGCACTTTGAACAAAGACTTCTCCCGTCTACCCGCTAATGGCATGGAGCTCCTTCATGGACTCCCATAAGTTCACGACTACATAAGACCATTAAGTGGGATTGTGATAGTACGTTCTGTTCACGGCTACACAGGACCAATATGTGGAAATGTGTAGTACATTCTATTTTTGGATCCACCCAAACCATTATGATATGCTTATGTGCTTATAATATGTCAACAAGTTGATGCATACATGATTTGTGTTATTGTGAATTAATTGAGAATTTTAATAAATAAGTGTTTGGTGATTTTTACATGCAACATTTACTATGGTTTCCAAAATGTATAATGGCAATGAGTTTTGAAAATAATTTTTGCTTGTTTCTCGATTATAAACCTGTTAAACACGAGCTTTCAAGCTCACCCCCCATTCCTTCCCCTCTTTAGGTGATGAGCAAGAGATCAAGTGATCAAGAGCATAAAGGCATTTGACAACTACAAGATAGTTAGCTTTTGTACTAAGTTAGTTGATTTTGAAGTAGCTTTAGTAGCATAGCAAACATGAGCATCCGTATGTATTTTGTATTAAGAGAATGATGTCATGTTGATAAGTGATTAAATTTTTGTAAAACTATTTACTTTTGAGGTTAACGAAATTTGAATTTGCGTATGGATGGGGTTGAGTTGAAATTTGGTATACTTGAGGAAGTAATCGTTTTGAGATTGATCATTTTGATTATGAATTGTTGTAACATATAAGTGAGATGTGATATGGAAAAAGGAAATATAGGAAATTTTGAAGAATGAGAATTAGTTATAAGAAATAAATTAAATGTTTTAAGAAAAGAGACTAGAGAGTATGAAGAGATAACATTGATAGTTGAATTGTCATGAAATGATGTTACCTTAGAGGGAGTGAATTCGGGACAACTTAGAGTGAAAGTAAGGATTGGATAGATGGGGAAACCTAGGGAAGACTCTTGAGTAAACCCTTCCGAAAGGTATTATTATGGAAAATTTTATATCTTTGCCGCGACGAACTTTTCCCGAAGGGTTTCCATAGAAGTTCTTGTCCGTTTTCCACAGCAAACTCACCCACTAAGACCCTACGATCCAATATTTATGGTATCAAAGAATGAAGATGAACCGATAATAGTTAAGGAGATTTTATTGGAATACGCTCATGCTATAGGGTTCCGTAGTTGGGCTTCGAAATTGGGATCCAACAAGAATAGTCCGAAAATATTTGGGGTACAACTTTTAGATTACTGAATCAAATTGAATGATATTGGTGTCATTAGAAACTTAAAAGATAGGAGAGCAATTTTATAGGAGAGAGTATTGATAAATTACTTCATTTGCATTACCTAATTAGTCATGGAAAATAGACCCGAAGGTTTGGAATTTTGGAGAATTTATAAGAAAGAATGAGAGTTTGGATATTGTATAATTACATAATGTTAGAATAACATTAGTGAATGAATTGTTGGTATTAAAGCATTAAAGACATGTGTATAATGGAAATAAAGATATTCATATGATTGTAGTTGTGATTCAAAGGAGAGGAGAAATAGGTATCAAGTTAAAGTGAATGAGAAATTGTTATTATGAGAGCAAATAATGCTAGAAAATAAATGATGAGTGATTGAATTATGAAATGAAAATGAGCATAAGATGTGAAATTGGATAATATACTCGGGATTGTCATTGAGCATGCATTATACATTACACGCATACATATGTTTAAAATTGAATGTTATGTATTTGAGCAATTATTAATATGTGTGCAACGTGCGTATTGCATAATTATGATGTGCAGGTTAAACGTTCACATTCAGACGTTTCCAGATCATAGAAGCTAATGTTTATCTAGAGTTTACTGTGAGTTGACCTAGATAGTCTCATTTTATTGTTTGTTCTGATTTCAATTTATGCATTGAATGACTATGGTTATGATTATTATGCAATGTGAATATAATTGATATGAATGTGATTTGCTTATGTTGATGCCAGATAATGAAGGTCTGAGACTTGATGCATAAATTTGATAGTAAAGTGCTACTTGTATGTGAATAAGAAGAAATAAGTGTATTCTCAACTTAATTATTGAATGTCAAACCAAGGTCCGATGATGAATATGAAAGTGATTGCGAATCTGAAATCATGTGACTGATTGAAAATATATGAATGTGATGCATTCCATTATATGAATGCATGAAACATAAAGTCAATTATGACGGAAGTAGCCACCGAAAAAGAGCTTAAAGCTTAGATTGTGAAAAAGAGCTTAAAGCTCAGAAAGTGTATAAGAGCCAAAGGCTCACTATGTAAAATGAGCCCGGTATCCCCAATAGATATAGGATAGTTATCAATGAGCCCGATATTCACAATAGATATGGGATAGTTATAGGCACTCGGTGACAACAAAGTAATAAATGAAAGTGAGTCACATGTGCATTCCATATTCATTTAATATGTATGTCCATATGATTGCAATATCCTGTTAACTTGCAATTGAATGAGAATGTGAATGTTGTGAACAAAGTGATATGTGATTATATGAACTGTATGTGTATGTGATTGAGTGAGCCATCGAGGATGGTCACTCATTGAGTTTGTAAAACTCACTCAAAATTTTCAATATTTTTTAGGTTCAGAAGACTTACCCCATTAGGCTAATGGGAGGATAGACATTGCATTCGAGTAAGAGATAGAGGTCGAGATCAGTTCACATCTGCATTTGTTTTCTTTATTTTATGTCAAATTGAGTCTTCTGCAATTATTGTAACTTGTGTATTCAAATATTTCTGTTTTGTAATAACTTTCCAAATTAGAAATGTTTGTAAATGATTTTGCATTGTAATGAAAATATGACTACAAATATTTTGTATCTATAATGGGCCCAAATGGCTATTGAAATTCTGATGATTATATTAATGAGATTGAAAAAGTTTATGAATAAAGTGGGCAGATTTGATTATTGATTTCCGCATTTGCATGTAATTTTTAAAAGAAATCCATAATGAGATTTTACTGACTGACTATGCTAGCATGTCACCCTCGTAAGGTATGTTCTCGAACATCATTCAAGATGTCAGGTACGTGTCTTGCGAGAGTGCGGTGCTACATGTAGCACAACAAGAAATCAAAGCATTAATGTCCCAGTTCTTATCTTGTGAGATGTAGGAGGTGGCCAACATCTCAAACTCTTAAGGAAGAGTGTTTAGTACCTGATGCACTATAAGCGAGTTAGAGATTGGTATATCCATTGCCTTCAGCCTACTCTGAAGATGCCTGGATGATATACTCCCGAACACCTCCCTCTCCAATGTACCTCATGGAGAAATGTTCCTTGATCAAGGCACTCTGCTCAGCATGAGAAAAGATCTTGTACCTCTGGGATATGCTGTCCATGAACTCCCGCGCCACAGTCGTGTCCGCCAATCCACTTAACAGATGATCGGGTATCGACCTCTTAATGGTCAAATAGCACATCGTATTTGAACTTTCCTAGGTCACCATCACTGCTCTGTCAGCCTCCGAGCTGACATCTGTAAATGGGGGAGGCCTCTTTATATGCATGGCCATACTGACATCTGCCTTCTCCAATGCAAACTCCTGGTCCTTCCTCCACTTCTTGAAGTTGAAACCATTTAAGGTTTCAATGGTGACAGCAGTGTTGTTGACTAAGAAAGTGACTGAAAAATAAAAAGACAATGCAAAAATCAGTATAAATGTAGGACAACAACGATACTCAAAGCATTAAAACAACATCTCTACAGAGAATCCGATTACACATATTATGAAATACCTGTGGGCTGAATACATAATATATGCAATTAGACCTCCACATAAAAGCGACCAGAATACAAACCATCAACTCCCATGATACTACCACTTGTGGGTGAATAGATCATTTAAGCGACAGCTTTCCTCCATCTAATGCTTTTATGTTTATCTCAAAATCTCATATAAGGTAAACACCTATAGGTTGAACAACTAAATATGAGATCAAAAACATTCCCCAACATGTACACGGCCACTGTGATGACTGCAATCTTACCAGTACCTGAAAAGACCACAAACATAAGGGATACATCTTTATATCATCCTCACATTCTATATGGACATAACGTATGTGAAAATTGGTAATTAATGAAAAAATTAGATTCATAATCACATACTATTATTGAAAACGTTGTCTCTAAATTTTATTTGAGAATTTTAAAATAAAAAATCTCAATAAGAGTGTCTATCGTTCTTTCCTGAATACCAAACCTTCCGTACGAGACATAAAACTTTAAGTGTCTCCCTCATGTGCTATTCGAAGTACGAAAATGCACTCAAAATTAACTTGAAAAAATTTTAAAAACTTTTCTGAAATCCAATTACCAATATAATAAATCTAGAAAAATAAAAAAAAAACCACTTTGAAAATTTTCCCAAACTCGAAAACTTATCCAAAACACCCAGGGATAGTTTTATAGAAATTTTTGAAATTTTGTTTTATTTTTTGAAAATACTATAGCAGAGGCGATATGGCTGACGTGATTGGTGCGTGCAGTCGTACCGCCACTCCCTAGACTCCTGCAGCAACGTCGGGCGCATGTGTGTCACCTTCCGACAGGGAGGGCAATTTCTGGTGTCCCAGGATCCCTTTTTTGCTCCATTTGGCCCATTTTCGACCCGTTTTTCATAGCTAGTCTTATGTATACCACTTTTATATAATTATATAGGTTAAAAAACCAAAAAATGAATTAAAAACTGGAGAAAATCATATTGAATAAAAATCAAAAAAACCTTCGTTTCCGTCAACCTGATCACGTAAATGGTCTGATACCACAGGTAATACGTAGCACAAACCCTATTATGTACCCAAGGTCATACATGAAAGGATAAAAATGAATAAAATGCGGAATACTTGATTTCTTTTCCATTTCGAGTTTCGAAGCGATTTTTGCTGTCAAAACGAGCTTCGATCCTCCCGCGACAGTTTCCTTAATACGCAAGCTATCTTAACGGGCCAGATAATTGTATGCTTATGATTGATATGAGTAACTGCAAGAGACTTTAACATTTATATAACTTCTATATCGAACTTCCCTATCACAAGACTAATATGGACCAGGTCCACATTGAAAGGTATCCATTTTCTATCCGAACTTCAACCCATTAATCTAGATCATTTATTGGGTCAATTTATTACCCTTAGCTGGATCAAATTACGTAACTTAATCAGTAATTTATTGAAAACTAAAATTATAATTAATAATTGTCTACTTAATAGGAGAAACACAAAAATGCCCCTAAGGGCAAAAATGTCTAACATTAACCTCCTCACCCGTCAGCTTTATCGCTTATCCTAATAATTTGCGCAGACCATTTGACGAAATAAGCATATAACAGGAGCAACATTTGGAATACGCAATGATACGATGAAATAGTTTGTGAGGTCCAAGTGTTGACGATATACATTTTCAACAACTGTAGCACTAAACTAATTTGAAGAAGTTGCCACAGACCACCATTTGTATGCCATTTTATTACGAGCAATTTCTTGACAGTTGTCCGAATGTGCAGAGAAATAGGACGGACTTGGATCCATAGGCAGATTCAGGAAGCTGGCCATTGATCCTTGTTGAGTAATGCTGGCCTAGAACATAATCACTTTCTCCAAGCTTTCAAGACTTGGACGAGAAAATTTTGTCCAAGGTCATTTGGGGAACTTTCACAACCTCACCGAGAATTTTATAGGGAGTCCGAAACCAGATCCGTACTCTTGTCCAGACACCAAGGAAACTACAACCAACAAATGCAGGGAAGTTTTTAATCATAAGAACAATAGATTGATAATCGATTCAAGAGCTTTTAAGGAAATAATTATCACTGGTCAGGACTTTCATTTTACGATGATCAACGGGCCGAGCTCCTTAGCTACTAAATTTATAGCTTGTTGCTGCTTACTTTCTTTATTCAATTTTTGTATCGTATTGTTTCTTGACATCAGAAAGTTAATATTATATGATCAAAGAGATATTTAAGTTCAAATCATGTTGCTCTTGTTTGTAATAAATAATGTGACCTCATATAATTGTCTGCATCTTGTATCCATACACATGTTAGAATAATATTTGAATTATTCCTTTGACTTAACCAATATGGTAGTCATTGACAATTCATGGAATTTAATTACCTAGGTTACCACCAAGTGTGAAATGCATTGCACGTTGGCTTCCTCATTCACAACACGGTAGGACTATGACCATTCGCATTCTATTCTGAGAACGACAACCTGGTCAAGTAAAGACTTAATCTTCCTCGTACAGCGGATACAATTCAACCATTAACGTAATTTCCTGTTTGCATCTTGCCAGAATTCTAACCACAATTTAGATTATTGCTTTGTATTCATTCCTCTTTTAACTTTGACGTGGACATGTAGTTCAATTAAGAAAAGTTGCATTCTTTTGGAGAAAAAAAAAACTTTAACTGTTTTACTTGCCTTACAACTTATTTATCAATTCTAAAAACATAATTAACTGTTTATCAATAATGAAAACATGTTCAAGCAAGCGCTAACTTTATTTGGTGGAGGTGAGGGAGATTCTCTATGCCAGAGGCACGGAATTAGGATGGAAGATCGTGTCCGTGTGACTGAAATTTTACCTACAAAAAAGCAATTATTGGGCGTGTAAAGGTGGACGGTGCACCTGTTAAGTCCACCTGTTATTTGCCCTGACAAAAGTTTGTACGAAAACAATACAGCTGGACTTGACTTTGCACAAGGCTTTTTAGTCTGAAGACAGCTACCTCCACTAAGCCACTTGGGACAAACATATAATCTGTTTTAGTCTCAAGACAGCTACCTCCACTAAGCAACATATAATCTCGAAATGTATGGTCGTTTTCCTCTATCAGGGAGCTTTTCTTGGCCTTCCTGTCCCCTAGCTCGCTGCGTAACTGTACTGACCACGGTGAATTAAAGTCCTAGTATATGACAAATAACTTGTCTGGGAGATGAGACGATTTCTAAAACCCAGAATCGACTATATATGCGCTGTTTTTTTGGTTTAGCATCTTTTGCCTTGATTTGAAATGACACATGTAAAGCTTTTGAGGATTGTAACGGGTCGTCCCTTGTTAAATATATCAATTGTCTGAGTCCATTCCCTCAATTGAAGATTGTTAAAAACCACGAAAAGATCAACTTATATCGAGAAAAAATTTAGCATTGTACTAATTGCTGTAACTAATGTAAGAACTAGAACTTAATGCATATTGTAATTTATTCAATAAGAATTTAATTTTAAACAAATAACTATACTTATCAGAATGAAATACTTGTTTTGTCTCTTTGTATTGTTTCTAACACTTCTTTTATAATGTATCGTACGTGTTGATTACGTTTTGTCTACTCATTAAACCTTTATATAAATAATTGTTGATAATGATTCACCAAGTAATTAAAGAGATATGCTTGTTGACGTGGATGTGAATATCAAATTTTATATTAAACTATAAAAAATTAACATAAAATTTAATAACACTTTATATTAACATTAATGTATATTAGTTATTCTAAAAGTTATACATTTTTAGGTAATGTAATACCATAAAATTTAAATTATCAAACTAGCTACATTAATTGTTATAAATTTGAAATAGTATTTCTCACAATTACAAATTACGTTATATATAAAATGGGTAAACAATTTTTCTTTCAGGTTCATTCCATAAAAACATAATCTAAATAAATATTTTTTATATAAACTATATTGATAACTTGTTAATAATGCTCATAATTCAAGTATTTAATCAATATGATTAGGTAATATTTAAATTAATCAATGTACAGTAAATCTAGAAAATGAAGGGTATGTCAAGAAAGACAAATCCAAAATGCACATTTATGTATATATTAAAGAATAGTGGCACATAAGATTAGACTAACTTGTCATCTCTCGCGTAAACTACTATCGTATAATAAGTTCCTGAAGCATGTTGAAATTGTAATAGAAAATAATTTAATATTGTATTTAAGAACAAGCTTGGTTTAAAGAACTTGAATGCAATTGAAAATTAGTTACGAACAAAAAAGTTTACAACGCATTTTCACGAAGGAGTTAGGAAGACGTCACCATCTTGACTTAAAAAGAGGTCGTCCAACTTTAGCGATTGCGTCGTGTCTTCTTGCAAGTGGAATATTCTAACGTCTTAGCTTCGGAACGGCTTGTTCGGATTAATTTCTTGGAACCAACTTTTGTTCTAAAGAGTCCCTTTCTGCTTTTGCCTTTTAGCTTTGGCATTTTCCTTAGACCTTCCAAGTAATCGTCACATTGTCTATACAAATGCAAACAAAAGTCTAGTACGTTGAAAAGAACAAGACAATATCCACAGACGGTCCAATACTTGTCACATCACTATATTATGGTGAATATAGAAAGAGATTAATGTTATGTTAGATAATCATGTTTTATAGAAAATAATGAAACACTTCAATATAACTAAGCTTATGAGCATAATCTATTTTGATATTAACTTATAATTATAATAATTTTTAAATTATTATTAGCCCTTAATTTATGCGTAGGAGAATTCTGTGCTTGTATTGGAATACTTCGACTAAAAAGAAAAAGAGACTGCAATTAATTTATTGTTAGATAAAAAGGAACAAGTTTGCAAAAAATTTCGTTATAGTTAACGAGGGGCTCAGTGATTCTTTGAAGGCATTTCATTATCTGCATATGAACCTGTTTTCTAAGCGTTTCCTTGGTTCAACGTGAATCATATGCGCATTTATGTAAAGAATATTAATATTATCTTTTTGTCAAATTTATGAAAACTTACATTTATGTGTTTATATTATTTCTCCTTGTGCATTTCCTTTATAATTTAATTTTTCAATGTCGAAACCCTTTGAGGTTTCGTTAAATTGGAATTACAAACTTGATATAGAGTGACATATTGCTAGGTTATAAGGGAGTCGCATTCAGAGAGAACAAAACCCTAAATGATATTTTGGGGGAGAAAATGAGGATATAATGAGCAACTCAAATAAGACTTTTTAGCAAAAACTAAACCAAATTTAAACAAGACTTCTTTACAAATAACCAAATTTAAATAAAATACCATTTCACTCTAAATTTTAAATTGGTCCATTATATTATATCTCTATGACTCCGTTTTCTCGTCATGACGATTCCATCTAAAATTACACTAGTTTTTGTTAGCTCAAAGTTTATGATTAACTATTTTGATAATAATTGTATAATATTTCAAATTTTAAATTGGATTTATTTTCTTTGTATAATTAACGGTCTAATTCTCAAAAGGAAATAAAATCATAAGAAATACGGTTTCTTTCTTGCGGAAACCTTATTTATAAACTTACCTTATTAGAAATGGTTCATCCAGAAAGATCCTACAAATTATGAAGGTCATATATTAGTCTCGAGATCATTGGAAGATATTTTGACAAAGATGACATTGAAGTTGTTTAGATTAAATCTATCCACTTGACTAAGGATGTAAGATGAATCAACAACTAGTTGAAGAAAGACTATTTAAAGAAGAGCAACAACACTTGTGAAAAATGAACATACTCAAACTTTTGAAACATTTGAGCAACATCTATATTCTTAAGAGTCATATCATTCTTATTATGCCTAAGAAAGTTAAATCGTTCTATCAAAAGAGAAATTGTTATTTGAGAACTTATTTTTGATTTTACATTTTATTCTTCTGTGAGCTTTTAGAAGCTTGTTATATACTTCGAGTGTTGACAACTGAAGAACCTTGAAAAATATGTATTTATGAGCTTGAAGAGGCTTGTCAAATTACTACTTAGTTTTTATAGTAACACACTCAAGTTGGATACTTGGGGACTGAACGTAGGCTGGGATTGTAAGTCAAATCAGTATAAATAGATTGCATCCTTCTTCTCTCTCTCTCCTTATCTTTTATATTTCTACATTATATTGTGTATGTTTATTTCAGCAAGAGACTCCTTCCCTTTTATAATAGGCCCCTTTTGTTTTCAACTTACTAACAATTTGATTCATTTTAACAGACGCCTTCTTTTTTATTGTTTTCAGCAGGACTTATACTTTAGTAGGCTCTTGTCATTTAACAGACTATTATCGTTTGAAAGGCATATATTGTTTTAATTTTTAATAGGCCAATGTTTTTTATACGAATTGAAAGTAACTTGCGAATTTTTTTAAGTCACACACAATTCATCGTCCCTCTTGCCTGTGTTTGCTTTATCATTTGGTATCAGCGAGAGGTTTCACATTTATTGTATTTTATAGCACGTGATAGATCATGGCAAATACCTTGAGAAGTTTTGAAGGACAATCCGTCTCAAAGTCTTCTTACTTCAATGGAAACAACTACTTATACTGAAAAGAGAGAATGACCATATATCTCCAATCTATAGTTATTGAAGTATAGCAAGCAATTAGAGTTGGAGCTACAATTCCCACTTCGGATAACATAAAAGTATAAATTGATGCTGACAAGAGAAATGTACAACTAAATGCTAAGGTAAAACATCACCTGATATGTGAGTTGTCTCCAGAAGAATATGAAAATATATCCTACTGCTCTACAGTAAAAGAAATGGGGGACAAACCACAATTCAGGTTTGAAGGAACAAATGAAGTAAAGAACCATAAAATAAGTCTTTTAGTGCATCAATATGAAACTATTGGCATGAAATAGGGAGAGACTTAGATGAATTCTTCAAACGCTTCAACAATATTACCATTACCTTAAAGAACTTGGGAAATATATATGCCAATGATGAGCTTATAATGAAGATTCTAAGGTCACTACCAAAGAAATGGAGACCTAAGGTGATAGCTCTAAAAACGACAAAGGATCTAAATTCTATTTCACTCAACTATCTACGAGGAAGTATGATGATCCATGAAATTGAGCTTAGGCAAGATGAAGGGTACTCTTATAGAAAAGGAATGGCACTAAAAGCAACTGACGAATCAAATGGTGATGAAAGTGACACTGGGTTACAAATAGATGGAGATGACAAGTTCAACTTTATGGTCAGAAAATATGCCTGCTTCCATAAAAAGAAGAAGATGAAGAAAAAAAAAGAAAACAAGAAAACTGGAAACAACAAGTTCCTATCAAAAAGTAGCAGCAATAGCAATACACAAAATAATCAAATCATATGTTATTATTATAAGAAGCCTGCACACACAAGACCAGAATGTTCTCTTCTTCCAAACGACAAGTCTAATAATAGAAAATCCAGAAAGCAAGTGATGACTACAACCTGGTCCACTACAAGAAAAGTAAGAATTAGCAATGAAAAATTACCGATAGAAAAGAAACCGTTGTAAATTACGAACGAAAAATCAATTTTTGTCAATAACATTGACGGAAAAAATTTTTGTTTAACAGCAGTAGTAATATCTATCGGCAAATATGGAGGGAAATCATTCTAGAAAAATTTGCGATGGACTTTGGCGGAATAAAAAAGTTTAAAGTTACCAATAAAAAATTTGTTTGTTGGTAAATTCCATCAGTAAATTTTCAAGATAAACGTTGTCATCTGCTTTAACTTCAACATTTTAAAGTAAACAAAAGATGACGTCATTTGGTTTAACACCAAATGACGTTTTCTTTTACATTAAACTCACCTAAAAGGT
>JAOSBK010000004.1:29468271-29491828 GCA_027568895.1 Erythroxylum shatona
AAATACAACAATTATGGAGCAATTTGAAATCATTCCCATATCACTCAAAATTCATTCACAAAATTCATATACAAAAACATATGGCACATTCTCAAACCATTTTAAAGAACAATAAATGTACATTATCAAGGTAGTTGGAAATCATTTAATTCCATTTATTTGAAAGCAACTTTAATAGCTTATTGACTCAATTATAAAAATATCACCCACCTTAATTTCCTTGCTTGAAAACTTCGTCAAGGATGTCCGTCTTCTTGCTCCTCTTACCTCCCTTGCCTCCCTTCAACATTAGCAAAAATCCCCACTAAATAAGAATTTCAAATTGGAAACCCCAAAGAAACCTATGCATGAAATTGATCCTAGAATACTTAAACCCATGCATTTCCTAAGCTCTTTGAACCCAAAGCTCTTCCAAAAATCCAAATATTAAAACACAAGCTTACCTTGAATCTTCACCAAACAATGGGTTTCTTGGCTCTAATGGAAGCTTTAACCTTCCTCTTCCTTTTTTCCTTCTTGATCACTCTCAAAATCCCTCTTGAAGATTAAGAAAAGTTGAAACCTAGGTTAACTCCCTTTTTCCTCTCAACCCACGACACTTCTCTCCCTTCTTTCTTATTTTTTTGTACTTTCTCTCTTCTTTCATTCCTTACTAACGTTTTTCGGCTTCTAAAATGCAAGCCAACAATTCCTCTTCCCATTTTGCCCCTCCTTCAATGCGTTAAAACTTTCTCATTTAAGTGATCTTCCTAAACTACCCTTCATGTATCTTACCACCTTAGCACTTTAATTCCCTTAACCTATGTCATAATATCTTATTCACATTAGCATGCTAATTAATTCCAACATACATTAATCTAGTAAGACCCTAAAATTAATCTAATCCTGCTTATTTATCAAGAAAAAAATTTGGGGCCGAACAATAATTTGTCAGGGGTGTGTGTATAATGCAATTGCCTATTGTACGGTAATTAGTGGGTCCTCTGAAGATAATCGTCAAAATTAGGAACTCTTATTGGTCCAAGAACTATAATAATTTATTAATCAATAGTGAAACTAAATATAATAGAGCCTTAGGGGAACTTGACCTAAATCTAGCTAATTCATAGTTTGGTATATTCTTGATTATTTCTTTGCATTAGTATTTAGATTGTCACTTTATTTTATTTATCCATTTACCTATAAATGTTAATATATCTTGCTAAGTTTATAAATAGTGGGTAGTTAATCAAGAATCCTCATCGGATTGATATGTACTTACATTGTTAGTTATAACTATATTATGCACTAGTGGTAAAAATATTAAAACGAACAATTAAGTGATGCGAAATGCATCATTGACTTTTTGACTTTGAGTGTTCCATTTTACAAAACCTATCTAGTACTACAAATATTGAATCCTTACCATTTCTAGAACTAGATAAACCTAAAGAAAATTTTATTAACGAATCTACCTATTTATGGGGTTGCACTTGAGATTTAGCCTATTTACAAATAACACATCTTTCACATATTCTCTTTATATTTGAAGATTCTTTTTGACTTTAAAGTTTCCTAAGCAACAATAAATTTAAAATTTATTTTTCATATGATAAATTAGCATAATTTGTTATCTACACTTATTATTTGTATTAGAAGCACTATTTACATTCCATTTAAAATTAACCTAATTATTTTCATTTGTTTTTAGTTCTTTATTGCGTCACTAAATTGTAGGATCATAGGAATTATATACTCACATTCATTAAATTAAAGGAAAGGAAATGGTATATTTTATTATTTTTCATCATTCTCTTTCCAACTTATAGAAAAGGAGTTTCTTTTGCTCAAGTAATGTCATTAATTCACTCGTTTTAGATTGTTGGCTTCGCTTCATATTTTAAATAATCATTGTGAAATTTCATCTGGATAGGATAAGGAGGGCGAGAGATATAAAGAGGAGCCTGATTTTGATTCTAATTCTTCAAAAAAAGAAGATGGTGATGATTTTTATTACAATTAACTGCTGAGAGCAATTAATTTGTGTTTGTAATAAAATATTATACTTAACAAATTAATTATTTCCTTTTCAATTTATTGTGTGAAATATTGAATTGAAATTGTTATATTTCTGGAATATTTAATCAAATATGAATTTTGGGTTGAAATATGCCACCAAAAAGAAAACAGGATATAATGTGACCAAGGTTCAGATCACGATTTGGTGCCAGTTACTATCCAGGTAAAGCATCACATTCTGCAGCTACAACCGAATCAGATGTTGTACCTCTAGCTACTACACTCATAGATGAGGCATCACATTCTGTACCTGCTACTACACCATCCACCGTCCTAATACCAATAGAGATATCAGGGATAATTAAGTTATAGGATTAAATTTAAAAAATGGTATAAAATTAATTGTTTTATATTAAGTTGATTTCTTCTGGATCAAGCTCAAGAAACATGACATCTAAATTCAAGGAAAAGATTGATCTTGAGAGTTATATTGAAAAAATATCTCTCAGGCGATAAAGGAATTTTACTATCAAGAGATTGAGGTACCCAAAAAAAATTATTTTTAATTGATTTTTATACATTAATTAGATAAATATTATTACATTATGAGTACTTATTGTATGTTTTTCTTTTTGTCTTAGAAAGAATTTTTTGGGATTTTAAATTTGACGCAATCATTTATAAAGTATGGGAGAGACGAGCAAGTACATATCATCGAAACTTTGTTGGTGAGATACACAAGACTGGTGTACGATTGCCTTATATTTTTGAATAAATATGGAGTCGTTAGCAGCAGTATTGGACATTACCTGAGGCAATGTCCATTTCAGAGCATAATTCTACCAACAGCCATGAAGGACATGGGAGAAAGTCTTCCCATGCTAGATGATCTATTACCCACCATGAATGTATAAAGAGAATTGTAAGTATCTACACTTTATATTTATATTCTTTTTTTTACTTTGGTGTATTTCAATTTAATTTGATATATGAATTTTGGAATGAAAATATATGTATTATGGAGAATGATAATGTTATAAATGTTTGGTGCCATATATGGCTGTGTTGTTGAGTTACTTTCTTTGTTCAACAAGGAGTAAACATCATAAAAATAGACAAAATTCTGTTGAAATTTTTATAAATTATAGTTCACTTATAATATTTTATTCTGATGTCTATAGCCACAAAGCCTACACCCCATTAGCTCTTTTTGTACACTCACATTAAGAAGCATGACGATGTGACCTTTGTCAACTCTCGATGTAGAAAACTAAATATATGTGAAATTTATGCTTTAATATTAATACTTAATAATTATTACTTACTATCATAAACATTGCCTTTTGAAAGAACCAAATACAAGAAAGCATTTAACGATAGTCTCAATAGTCTGAAGATGTTGATGGGAGTCAAACCTATCTTCATGCAATGGGAGGTAAAGACCATCGTTTAAGAATATTTGACTTAGGTTCATTTATGAACATATATTATTCGCAATCCTCAATATCTAATGCAGCAACATCTAGTAGGTGGTCCACACCTAATGAAGTCCATGAGCTTTGGAACATAGTACAAACATGGGCAACTCAGTTAGAACAGTCAATGGAGTACATAGCTCAGCTCCGTAATGAGGTGGATGAGTTGAAGGGGACAGGCAGCACCTCATTATAGCAATCAGAGCATCTATAGTCACCAAAAGAATAGTGTACTTGTAGTCATCTCGTATGAATTAAATACTTATTATGTACAAAATAATTTTATTATCAACTAAGATAATTTTTACTTTATATCATCAATCAACTTTCTATTTTAACAAATTAAATATAGAAACAAATCAAAATATTATCAATAAACAATTGATAACTATATAATATATGCATCAACCATAAGATCATAAAATAAAATAAAATGCAAAAAAAATTAAAAAATAATTTTACTAAATTTACTGACAAAAAAACAAAGTTCGTTGGTAAAATTTATTCGATTTATTGACAAATAACTAATAACCGTTAGTATCAGTAAGGTCACTGACAGACAAATCTTGTATGTCAGTAAATTTACCGACCAAAACAACCTTTCCGCCACTAAACTTACTGATAGCACAAAATAACCATTAGTATATTCATCGATGGTAAACACAAAATGTTCGTCGGTAAATTTTCTACAGACCACAGACATACTATGGTTTGTCGCAAATTATTACCTACAGATATTTCTCCGATATCTTTGTTCGTCGGTAAATTTCGTCACTAATTTAGCTTATTGACGGAATGTTCCTCTTTGTAATTTCCATCGCTAAACTTTATTTTTTTTGTAGTGGTCAGATGAGGATTCTGAAAACTTTGATGAAGATGAGCCAAAAGAAGTTAGCAACGTTTACTTCAAGGTTGAATCAGGAGACGATGAGGTATATTATTTTGACTCTGATATTGAAGTTGATGAATTGAAAATTGCATATCATGAATTATATGATTAGTACAAAAGGTTGATAGTGATGTATTTTAAAGAAGTTGAGAAGTTCAAGAGCAATGATGCATCGCTAAAGAGTAAGATTAAATCATTGGAATCTGTGAATGAGAAATTGGCAACCAGGAATATGTCTCTTGAGGTTGACTATAAGGAAAAGGTTTCTGAAAAGGAAGTTCTAGAAGAAAGAATAGTTAAGTTAGAAAATACACTGCTAAAAAATGATTAAGATAAGGAAAGACAGTTAGAAGAAAAAGTCGTCACCTTATAACTTGAAAAAGAGAAAAGTGCTGGAAAGATCTTATCTCTAGAAAAAGATTTGAAAATTTTTGTTGATAAAAGGAAGATTCTTGATGCGTTGCTGGGTAGTGGTAAATGCATTTTTGGTAAGGCCAAAATAGGACACAATGAAAATAACAATTTTAAGTTATACAAAAACTTCTTTGTTAAATCCAATAGTAGTTATAGCTAAAACAGTAGGAACCTATTAAGTGGAAAAAAATCATAGCAATTATCATTCATCTTTTTTGTGCAATTATTATGGTAAACATGGTCACATTAATCATTTTTGTAATTTTTTTAAAAAGAAATTATCTCATATGTATGTTTGGAGACCGAAAGGTCAAACTACTAACCCGAATTGGCTTAGAAAATATAGGTACGTAAAATGAGATAATGCTTTCTGTAGATATGTTTCAAAATGGAGACAAAGGAGAGTTGATGGATATTTAATAGTGGTTATTTGAGAAACATGATAGGTGAAATATCACACTTCAACTACATTGAAAGAAAAGACGGAGGTAATGTTGTCTTTGCAGACAAAAATAAAGCAAAGGTCACTGCAATTGGTAAAATTGGTAATTCTGACTCTACCTCTATTGATAATGTTCTCTTTGTTGATGATTTGAAACATAACCTGTTGAGTGTGAGTCAGCTATGTGACAAAGGTTCCAAAGTCATTTTTTATGCATATTATTGTGAAATTGTCAATATTTATAATGATAATATTGTCTTTGTTGGTTTTAGAAATAAGATTATATTATGCTCAACTGGAAGACGTGTCTTCATAAAATATTAAGTGTTTTGTTTCTCTATGAAACGATTCATTTATCTAACATAGAAGATTTGGACATGACAGCATGAGCATTCTATCAAAATTTTCCAGAAACAAGTTAATAAGAGGACTACCAATCTTAAAGTTCGAAAGTAATCAAGTTTGTGAGGCTTGTTTAAAAGGCAACAAGTCAGAAGCAGCTTTCCTCCTAAAAATATTGTGTCTACTAGCCATCCACTTAAACTTGTGCACGTGGATTTATTCGGTACCACTATGACTCAAAGTTTTAGTGATAAACATTACGATTTTGTTCTAGTAAATGATTGTTCCATATTTACATAAGTTTATTTCTTATCAAATAAGGATGATGTATCAAATACTACAAGAAAAATTTCAATTAACGGAAGTTGAAGTTTGCTATAAAATGCAGTATAAGAAAAGAAAGGTGGTTGCTGGGCGGTTATTGCCTTCATGATGTTTGATGACATAGGCATACCTATCTCTCCTTACTTTGTTACCATTGATCGGGAAAATTTTTTGAAATTAAATGAGACAATATGCGATGAGTTAGTAAGGATATTCTACGCACATATGAAAAAAAGAAATTAATGGAAAACTAGCCATCGTCCCATAAGGATATTCTACGCACATATGAAAAAAAGAAATTAATGGAAAACTAGCCATCATCTCATGAGTGTATCAATATGAAATTTTAATTTATGAGGAAATCTTAGGAGACATACTAGAAGTAGCTCCTATGGGGAGAACTAATTTTTCCTATCATAAATGGGATGTTGATGATCTGGAGTTAGTTGCCTTTATGCTGAAAACACCCAAGACATAGAGTAAACAATTAGACTTAATACCATGATGCCCTACATCGCTTTCAACTACTTCAATTTTTCCCAGGAGTAGCTCAGTTGAAAGGTGCAACCTATCGGACATTTATATGGTGTATAATTTGCTAAAAGGGAATAGAATGAATCTTCCAGCTATGATCTCGAGGTTCATAGTGGATAAGAGGAATCATAAGAATACCACAGCCTACCTTATGGAATGTTGCTCATCGATATTTTCAATCATTATAGAGTTCCTTTTACAAATCTAAATTGGTATGCACCAGCTAAGTTTCACCATTCCCTTCCTTATCAATTTGGATACAAATTGCAAAACAATGTTTGGGTAGGCAAAAGATCTAAAAGAGTAGCAAAATACTTATATCTTGCCCTAGACCATCACTCTCCTGTCCCTCCTCAGAATGAAAATATTGCAAATCTTCAACAACAGCTAAAGGATATTCAAGCCAATCAAGACCAAATGCAAGAACAAATAAATAGCATGCAAAATCAACTTCTTGGCATACAGATTTTGCTCATAAGAATCCATGAATCTCTTCAATAACTCTGTTGCTATTTTCTTTATGCTTGGCTTATTTATACTAATGATTTTGTTTGATGCATTATTTACTCTTTCCCTCTATTTCATTATATTTTATTTCACTTCCTCCCTATACTTTATTATTTTTTATAATGACAAAGGGGGGAGAGTTTATGTAGTTATATTTTTTGCATTTTTGCATATATGATGATATGTTTCACAATATTGCCTCGATTATAAATGTGATTGATCGATTATGTTGTTGAACTTGTGAAAATCTGTGATATATAAATGATAGGGTCATTTTTTAAGAAACAAGCTCCTTCTAAATGTCTAAACATATAAAAGTCACAGGCATCTTTCAAAAGCATCTATTATCTCCTTGAATTTTAAAAAATATATCTATTATTGCTTGTCATCATTATAAAGGGGGAGATTAATAGCTCAAGGCTTATGATTGACAGTTTTGATGATAAATGTATAATATTTCAAAATTTAAATTGGATTTATTTCTTTGAATAATTAACGGTATAATTTTCGAAAGGAAATAAAATTATAAGAAATACGCTTTTTTTTACAGGAATCTTCTTTATGAACTTATCTTATTAGAAATGGTTTATCCGAAAGGATCTTAGAAATTATGAAAGTCATATATTAGCCCTGAAATTACTGTAAATTTTTTGGCAAAGATGATATCGAAGTTATTCAGATTTAAATCTACCTAGTTGACTAAGGATGTAAGATGAAGCAACGACTAGTTGAAGAAATTAATTATGTAAGGAAGAGCAATAACACTTATGAAAAAACGAACATACTCAAACTTTTAAAACTTTTGAGCGGCATCTATAATCTTGAGAGTCATATCATTCATATTGTGCCTTAGAAAGTGAAATCACTCTATCGATAGAGAAATTGTTATTTGAGAACTTACTTTTGATTTTACAGTTTATTTTTCAGGAAACTTTTATAAGCTTGTTATACACTTCAAATATGGAAAAGTTGGAAAACCTTAAAAAACATGTATTCATAAGCTTGAAGAAGCTCGTCAAATTACTATTTAGTTCTATAGTAAAACACTCAAGTTGGATATTTAGAGATTGAACGTAGGCTTAAATTATAAGTCGAATCAGTATAAATCGACTGCAACCTTCTTCTCCCTCTCATCATCTTTTATAATTTTGCATTATGTTATGTGTGTGTTTATTTTAGCAAGAGGCTCATTTACTTTTATAATAAGCTCTTTCTATTTTCAATTTACTAACGATTCTTTTCATTTTAACAAGTATCTTCTCTCTTTTTATTGTTTTCAACAAAACTTACACTTTTTTTACTGATTTACAAAAAAAGAAAAAAAACAAGACTTATATTTTAAGAGGCTCACGTCGTTAACAGGTTGCTGTCGTCTAACAAACACTTATTGTTATATTTTTTTACTGATTTTTTTTTAAAAAAACAAGACTTATATTTTAAGAGGCTCATGTCTTTAACGGGTTGCTGTCGTCTAACAAGCACTTATTGTTTTATTTTTAACAGGCCCCGAGTTTTTATACGAAAGAAAAGTAACTTGAAATTCACTTTATCAGTTTTCTCCCTCTAATTCAAAGTCAAACGAACTTTTTCTATACATCACCAAAATTTACCTTCAATTTTCTCACGTAACAAATTTTCTCGTTTTTCAAGGCAGTCTATTCCTGGTCGTTGACTGAATTTAATCAGCTAGGCTAGCTTTGTTTCCATGTCGAAACAACACCATTATTAGCCGAAAGTAGTGGAATCAGACCGAACATTAAATATGGGGGAATGTAAAAACATTAAATACAACTACTCCCAATCATAACATTTTTAATTTGGGGGAATGTAAAAACATTAAATATAACTATTCGCAATCATAACATTTTTTTGTGGTACAGATATTTGCTTTTAATTTTTTCTTAATCATTGCCCTTGTCTAAATTAAAATATTTTGTGAAACTGAAACCTCACATATTTCACCATTTTTTAAATAATTTTAGAAGCAGAATGATTTTGTATTTCATGTCACATATAATGGTTATGCTTCACTATTGCGTCTTCCTTCACTTCACTCTTCTTCGTTAGTATCTACTATCCAATGATCTCTCTGCTTTATTCGTTCTCTGGCGCAATCTTTACAAGCATATTTTGCTCTTAAAAGATTTGAACTAATATCTTTACAAGTGCGCTTAAGATTTGCTTGACAAGAGTACTCATGTGCGTGTTTTAAATTCTATTTCCATCCTAGCGGATTCTACCACTCTCATCTTTATTAGTCTTCTTCAGATAACTGTTTTTTCTTACGCTGATAGCTACAACGATTCTGTTGATAACATAGAACTTACATTTGGTGTTGATTTTAATTAGGATCAACCCTACAGCAAAAACTATACAAATTATTAACACAAGTTATATATTTTCTTTATAATGATAGCTCAGACATTTTTACTGTTCTATAGTAACAGTTTGAAGTCTTTTCACGAGAAAATAAAACTCTTTGCTGTATTTCTGGGCTCAGATTTGGCTCTTGGTCATCAGATAAACCGCTAAATATCTCTCATTTTACCAATGAAGCTGAATATCGTCCTTTGGCTTCTGAAGTCACCTAGCTAGCTAGAACGTTTATTTCTTGAGATTTGCTGTCTTTGATCTACCCCATCAAGGTTATGGCGCAATACACTTTCTTTATATCATACCCGAAATTCTTGTTTCCTCTTGGAAATCTATTTTGACTTTAGAGCAGGTTTAAGTCTAGGAAATTACCTGAAAACGGGTCTAAAAGACTAATAAATTGTATCATTTTAGTATAAATAATCAAATCCACTTTATTTTGATTTGCACATTTAAAATTTTCAAAATTAAATAAACTTTGTTTTATTTCAAGTTAATAAAAAATAGACATTAATTAAGTTAATTTAATCTTTAAATCGACCTATTTCGATCTCTAATTGTAATATCTCAATATATCACTAGTAGGATTTGCAGAGAGTGATTCCTTATACATAAATAGGATTTGATATTGCAGATAGCAGACATTGATATTGTAATAAAATAATCTCTAATTGTATTTATGTGTAAATTTAACTTTTCAATATTGTAATAAAATACGAGAGAGATTGATATTATATTCATTATAACCGCAATTAGATTTATCAGTCAAATTAATTATAATTATACTCACATCATTTCTCTTTAATAATTCACAATCTCAACGTAACTCATCATTCCCAATTTTATTAGAATAGAATATAAGTGTATAATTCTCAGTTTTATTATAATAGAATATAATTGTTTGCATTAGCCTTTTTCACGACTAATCTATAACATTTTACATTCTTGAACTAACTTCAGGTTATTCTCATCATCAGTATGGGTTAAACAAAGCATACAAAACCTAATACTGATCGTCGTACGTAGAATTACTTGAACTGTGAATTCTGAGCTCAGCCACACCAGTCTAATCTTTCCCAGTCCCATGAAAGATCTTCGTCCATAGATACTGGCATGTTGCTACTTTCAGCTAACTTTGAGGGATTTCTCTGATCCCCGGATGATGAACTCTCAGGCGAACTTTTTGTCTCCACAACCGGAGGGTTATGATGACGATGAGATGATGTTGTCCCATCACAACGGACTGTTGTATCGACCATTATCGGTCCCAATGGTCGTCTATCAAATGCTCTCAGGTTCTTCGATTTCTTGTACACGCGGCATAGACTGTATTCTTGCATCAGCTATACCAGTGAGACAAATAACAGGTTAACAGTGGAGTTAAATGTTAGATCCATGCACCGAGAAATAAGCAAATTAATTTTAAATTAACGAAGCATTTAAAATGCACATCCAATATGAGCTTTTAAGCTTAATCTAAAAAAATCGAACCATAATTAAGACTTTTAGTAACTTAAAGGGTTTTATAAAAAATAACATAATATTGGTGGGGCTAATGTTTTCAGAGGAATTTGATAATTGCCCTAATGGAACACTTAATAAGATTTGAGTTTAAACCATTTTATGTGCCGTGGCGATGGAGGAGGAACCTTCTCGTAATTGTATGGCTTTGTACTCGTTGATTTTCCAGTCAGTTTTTCGACCGATAGGAGCTCTTCCCATGTAGAAGACCATGGTTCTTTTCATGCCGATAATCTGGTTAATGCTGGAGTAAACATGGGAAGGAGAACCTGTTGCTTTCCAGAATCCAGTGTCTGTGAGTCGCTTGGGTCTTCCGCCTCTAGCTTCCCTCTCTTGTCTTGGGACGAAGAAGAACCACTGCTCAGGGTCTCTATTGCACACTTCCCCTGAAAATTCTGGGCAAAACAAAGGAAATAAAATCCAACTGAAAGATAATATACCATGCATGTACAATCGCTAGCTAGAAATCAAGTAGAGAACAGCACACTATATCAGTTCCAAACCAATATCATGCAGTAGAACCAGAAAATTGTAACGCTATGCTTGTATGGTAGACAGTGTGTTTGTAATTTCCCAAAAAGAAAAAAGAAAGCTATCAAGCGAGAATGAAGGAAGTTAATTTACGTGGAAGATCCCATGGACTGAACTCGTAGATATTAAGGACAGGAATAACCCTATCAATGACCAAATTCAAATCATCTCTTCCGCCTTCGAGTTTGTTTCGCAGATAAAAAGAAACTAGTTCTTCTTCTGTAGGATAGAAACGAAACCCAGGTGGCCACTCCATTTCAATCGGCTCTCTCTCTAACCAATGATTATATGCAAATTGTGGCACTAATTGGGGCTCTGAGTATTGTTTTCTCGTTTATATTTATATATTCACATGTGCTTGTAATTTTTACATTTGTATCATCGTGTGTCGAGTTATTGATCTTGGAGAGAAAAATCCAGGAAAGACCGGAGAGGAAAGTATCTGGAAATCCCTGGACTGCCAACGCGCTTGTTCGTCAGAAAATCCACGTGTACCTTCAAGTCATATTTGGTTCGTCCATCTGCATTTTTGCTTCCATTCCGCGGCGACTTGGAACTCTTTTGCAGACTAATTATAGCATCATCAAAAGCTTTTTAATTTTCTGTTCATAAATAAGAATATTAATTAATCGTCTGGTTATACCAGACATACGAACATTTTCATGTCTACTACGTTGGAATTTTACAAATTGTTTCGCGTCATATATAAATTCAAATGAAATTAACTCTTCTCCTAGGTACGACAATAAAGAATAGTCTTCTACTTCTATTCACATTTTTTTCTTGATTAATCTGTTACAAACCTTCTCTGGGGCTATATCAAAGCCAACTCTCGTCTTGGTCAATAAAAATATCGATGCTTCTCCTATAAGCTCTTTGTGGTACATAGTTTTCCGTACAACATATATTCTTAATTTTCATTTTATAATCGAAAATTTAGGCCTGACTTAGACCAATTGTTCATTTCTTTGTGAAAATCACGACTTGATAAAATGACAAAGAAATCAGCTTACCAACATATGACTAGTAATAGAAAATTTTGACTTGTTGAAATAGAAATAAAAGATTAATTCCTTGTAAATGGGGTTTTTTAATTTAATTTGTTTATTATTATTATTACTATTATTATTATTTATGTGAAAATATCGTTTTTATTAGTTAAGAGTAAAATTATATACTATTAGATGTTTTTGAAATTTTATTAAGTAATTGTTACTGGTAGAGCTGAATTGAAACTTATCTGACATTAATTGGTGATTAGAGAAAACTTTTACTTTTGGTTTTTTAAATTGACAAAATTTTGGTGTATTCATAGGTTCATAGATTAGACATTTTAATGACGATATCTCTTACGACAGCATTTGTAGCATATCCACCGGCGCCAAACCCCGCAATTTCCGTAATTTTTCGTCGAGTACTGCGCTGCACTGCTCGTGTTTGCGTGTGGTAGGACCCAAGAGGTTTTATGTATAGTTGGATGAGAATCCTATAACTTACAACGTAAGATTTCTTGCAGTTGGGAAGAATATCTTGTTTTGTTAGTCTATAAAAAACTTTAAATTAATTAATATAAACTACCATAATCTTATGATAGTTAATCATTTATAAGATGGATGTAACATATATAGATCTTCGAGTTTAATCATGCACCAATATAATCCTAACCAAGTTTACTTAATTGACCTTGGGGTTCATCATATTTAACCTGTTTGATTTACTCTTTTCTATTGTTAATTTGGAGAATTAATTATGTGAAAAAACTTGGTGAAATGGATTCGTGGAGTCTTAGATTGTTTTATTCTAAACAATTTCTATCATCTTAGGAGGTTAGTCTTTAATTTTATTGTTTCCCTAACTTCAGAAATGAAACTATATATAAAAAAGAAATAAAGCCATCGCTTCCCGAGCTAGCAGTAATGTCACATGCATTAAGGTAGTAATCTCTACAGCTAGAAATAAAACCTACATGCCTTTTAATTAATTAGAGTTATTAATATATGTTGCAATTAAGAGAAAAAAAAATAGTTACAAATGAAAGAGGATGTTCTGAAAACCCTTGTGCCATTCCATAACTATTACTATAGTTTAAGGTGTATTCGTATAGAGTAGTTTCGACGTGATCGATGTCAAGTAATCAACAAAAATTGTTACGCCAAGTTGATTTTTAATTGGACCAAAAACACTCATGTGAGATCTCGTTCAGACAAAAGCTGCTTAAATGAAATCATCAATTGTTATGGTGAGAAAAGGTCAAGGAGAATCAGAAAAAAAGTCAATTAAACGTGTTAAGCAGTACAAAGTCACGCAAATTTCACTTGTTATTTGGAAACTAACTAGTCAATCAATACGGTGCCTTCACAGCCTCTTTTTTTTTTTTTTTTTGCTTGCATAAAACGGAAATAGCCAAAAGTTACCGTAGAAATTGGTTCCTTACAGATGCGGTGTGGACAACTTCAAGGAAAGTTATGAGCATATTATTTTCCATTAGAACAAATATAAACTTGCAATTAGCATAAAATTTTTTAATAATTCAATTTACTATTAAGTTTTAAAATAAAAAAATGAATAATTTAACTATAAGAAGGTAAATTTAATTATATCAAAATAAGTTATTCCGGACGAAGCTTGAATTTTATGAATTTGGTCTACATTTTTAATTTTGAGACAGGTAAACTTAATTCATTTATATTTAAGACTAAAATTTATATAAGTTTGGTTGAAAGAGTACATAATCATCTCTAATTAGGAGTTGTTTGGTTCACATCTTTTTTCTGCTGTTGCTATTTTAGTTTTTATTTTTCTTTTAAATGAAAAAACCTATTTAATTGCAACTATTGATGAAATAGACATGTTAGAGATAAATTATTTTTTGTTAACTAAATTTATTTTAATTTCTTATATGGTATTTATTAATAAAAATTATTTTTATTTTACTAAAATAAATAATTCATAAATTAAATTTTATTTATAAATTAATATTTATTTCAAATATATTTTAATTATTAAATCAAATTTATTTGAAAAATATATAATTTGAAGATTTTTGAATTTGGTTATATTTATTAATAATTATTTAATTAGTTAAATTGTAAACATTAAATAAATTGTCAAGTTAAATTAAATTATTCCTTTTTTACAACTAATTGTTATTAATTAAATATTAAATTAAATTAAATTATTCTTATTTTATTAATAATTAATATATATTTAGTTAATATTAAATCAAAATTTAAAAAAATTAATAAAAATAAAAATTACTTTTTGTAGTTTTCATAAATTTTAAAAACTAAAAGAAACCTGCCAAAACTAAAAATAAAATAAAAAACTTTAAACAAACAGAGTTTTTTAAAAATAAAAATAAAAATCCTTAAATTAAAAAGTAGTAAGGCTGAAAAAACTATTGAATTATTGGATACGTATCATTATTCTTTTTTAAAATATCCAATCAAATCCCAAATGCTTTTTTTTTCTATTATGTCCGATCCTATTGGTTTACTTAGTTGAGTAATAGAGCCGGTCCATATAAGTCAAAAGAGAAAATGTGATGAATCCAGCAAAACATAGTTTCTTTTCAAAACAAAATGGAGACTTGAACAAGTCATGTTGATAATACAAGTATAGAAAACGTGTATATTTAGAATTAAAAACCAAAGTCAAGTTGGTAAACAGTCACCATTTGTAATTTGGTCCCCTCCAAAATGAGAGACGTTCTCATCTGTTACGAACTTTATTGGATTTATTTTACATTGCACAGCACGAAATTACTCGTTAAATTCTTATATTATTATGCTTAGATGAATATTTCTCATATAATCTCAAATTATATAATGATATTAGTAATTACGTATCTGATTGAAACACATCTTTTATTAAGTGCTATAATTAAAAGTGTTATAATATGACAACATTTACTATTAGCTAAGTAAAAACATTTAATTATTTAAGAAATTGCTTTCAAAATAATACGACTGTACATAGAAATAAAACTAATAAACAGTATTATTAATAAATGTCTTAAAAATGAGACAAAAATTAAATTAGTAAGATATAAGTTTTAAAGGTTTAAAGTATAAGATTTTCCAAAAAAAAAAGATAAAAAATTTAATTGGTATCATATTGTCATATATAATATACAAAAAAATGGAACAAAATTGAAGAACTTAAAATATTAAAGTGCATCAAAAAGTTGAACAGTGTAACAACGGATTTAGTTTTTTAATCATAAAATTGTATTATAGAGATTAAGTTCAACTAAATTTCTAGTTCATTAACCTTCGTGCAATTGGATTAGGAGTTGCATCTGTTCACCTGCTTGATGGCTTCTATCTCTTGTAATGTGAATAGCCTTCAATGTCGTAAAAAACAAAATGTTAGACAACACATGACAGTTTGAATTTTAATGAAATATTACTAACTGTACGATTTTAGATTTTATAATATAGAACGTAAATTTTTTTTAACAGATGAGAGATGTATAATAGCATGGTAGGAGAAGAGTTCTTTACAGAAAAGTAAAATCAAGACAAAGTAGAAAGTCTGTTATTATAAATTGGATTTAAGACACCTTTTTTCGCAAACTATGATTTTTGTTTCAATAAAAACGTACCAAACATTATTATTTAATCATTGTTTTTCAAAAAATGTTAATTGAAACTTTTTAATACAAACCCGTATCCAGAAACTTGAGAGACAGTTTGGAAAGCAATCCCAAACTGGACACTGCCATACATTAATCAGGGTATAATTGCATTACCCTTTTAACTAGTTTGGCTTTGATAGGAACTTCAAGTCTCAATGTGAATAGATACATAGAACTTTGATGTCACAAATTAAATGTCAGGAATTTGATGTTGACCAGAATTAAATGTTAGGAGAGGCAAAAGATGAGTGAGACAGTCATTTTTCACATTTATGCGTGGGTTCACTTGAATACCATCCACAAGTTACATGTCTGCTGGTCTTCATGTCTTTTTAGTCCAAAATGATATGCCGTGGCAGACGAATTTTCGGGATCGAACTTCTGTACCTTTTTTATGTACCCGTATGTTCGAAGTAACATCTAACTATATAATAATTAAATAGTTGAGATACTGTTAGAACAGAAAGCACGGAAAGAAAAAAAAAAAAGACTACTGAAGCCTGGATTTTCCATCTGGTACCCCTTTCACGCCTTGTTTAGCCAATAGATCACATGTACAATCTTAATTCATAAGATAATTCTCGCAGACATAGACCAGGCGAGGCGAAGCCCATTCAAAACTTAGCAAAAGTCCAAAATCCACTTAGTCAGGTATATTCCGGCTTTATAGTAAGAGAAGTGGATTGGATCTCTAGATCACAGGCCATTCAAAATTCAGTATAGGACCACTTAGCTCAGGGTTTTCACTCCCGCTATTAAGATTTGACCTTCTCATTCACACGACGCAGAGCTATAAATTCTCGTCCACGGCATTTACCTAACGCAGCGAAAGTGTTGGTGGCCTGGCCGCAATTTGCCGTCTTTTGTCTTAAAAGATTTTGTTTTTCCTACTTATAGGTTCTTACAGCTTCAGAGTTTTGCTCATCTTTCCTTTCAGCGCTGCCCTTAATATGGCCTTCCAGTTAGCAATGGAAGCGTTTCGAGTCATAGCTGCGCAATAGCGGTCTTTTTCTTTGGGTTGTTTCTCTTTCCTGCTTGTCCCACTTGGGTTTTTTCATGATCCATCTGTTTCTTTGCTTGGGTCTAATATGGCTTCCCTGCTGTCTAGATATGGTTTCGTTGTAAGCTATAATGTCTCTGGTGTTCCGAGTTGTGAAAGCTTTCAGCTTTTGAAACCCTGTAAATGGCTCATTTTCTTGTCAGAAAGAGCCATTTACAGGGTCTCTTGGGGGCATGCCCACGTAAGGTGAATTGGTACATTTTGAAAAGCTTTTTCTATCACCGTTTCTCTGTAGGTTAATGAACTGGCAAGAATGATGAAACAATTAGATGGGTGAATGGATTCGATCCATTATGATCTCAACTTCTGAGGCATATGAGTTGCCTGACTTGTCTGTTTGTCAGTACCTGCGGAAACGATGTTGCCTTTTTTATATTTTTATTTAAATCGATTTGTTCATAAAGTGTAGATGATTTTATTTGGTGTTAATTTCGCTGGAATTACATTGGCAAGGATGATGAATCAATTAGATGTGTGAATGGCTTCATCCATTTTGAACTACAATTTCTGAGGCATTTGAGTTGTCTGACTTGCCCCGTTACTTTGTTGTTCATCTCAAAAATGGTAGCTTTACTATTGCTGATTGTATTTGCAAAGCTTTGAGTAGACGTCTTCTATTTATTCCATAACTCCTAGTTTAAGTTGACGATGACAAATCCAAAGGCTTGTTTCTCAAAACATTCGCAGTGGCCGCCTAAGAGCTTTCGCCTTCGCCAGGCTTGAGAGCTGGTGCTGCTCTTATCCTTCCTTGGATGTCTGAAACAATTGTTAACACTTTTAAATTGTGTAATCTGTTGCTACTGGCATTAAAATGGAAGAGTGATAAAATGGAGAGGATTGAAAAGACAAGAAAACTAGATTGAATAGAGTTCTTCTTCCAATGGTATCAAGTATTTTCATTATTCTTTCGACGTTCATATATATAGAGCATCTGAATCTGTCTACGAGATGATACATTCAACGGCCTAGGCGGTTTAACGTTCTTGTCAGAATATTTATTCATCACTTTGATTTTTTCAGCCAGCGGATAGCGTATGACTGTATTAATAAACTACTGCATTTTTCTCCCAATAGCCACCCCTCTCCTGAGGACTGCTGACTTCTCGTATTTGGTAATACAATTGCAGCACGGTTTTATGGAGGTGTGAAATCTTTTTCTTTTTGGTTTCCCAATGAAAATCGGTTCAGTGAAAGAACCGACAATCATTACGCACTAGAAACGGTAGAAAAGCAGATATGCAAAAGAGTTAGCTAACGATTTAGTACAAGTCGCCAAAGACTAGACAATCCAATTATAAATTCTACGAACGAAATTGAAATTTAAACAATACCAAATTAAGACATATGACTTAGCATTCTTGACAATTATACTAAAATATATGTCAATTACCAGTAAGAGTCACAACCGCAGGCTAAATTAAGTCCAACACATGCTTCAAAGCAATAATGGAAAAGGAATTGATATAGTAGTAACCGTTACAAAGTAACATCTCTAATTCTACAACAGAATTAAGATCCTAAGTTCCATCAATGTTTATTTTAGAGATACCTTCTGACGGGAGATTCCATCTATGAGGAAACCTTGTTGGAATATTTAAATCGTCGTGAAGCAGCATTCCATTCATTGAAAAATTTAACGACGCTTGAGACCAAAGAAGGAAAGGAATAGCCACTGTGTTCTTGCCATGCCCAATTTGGTTTCTATTAAATTGGAGCATATGAAAAAAAGAATGATAAAATCCTTATAATAAAAAGTAAGAATCTAGTGAAACCATTACACTAAACTTGAAATATGTAGAGTCAACACGCGTATAAAGAGGACAAAGGAATCAAAATGTATAAGTCAAGTGTAAGCACATGAAAAATGGACTCATCTTCCACGTTGCACACGTAACATGTTTGGCTTATTGAAGATAATGCTTCAAAATTTCCACTTTGTTTTGTTTCTTTCCATCTCTTGCTCCAACAAGCCTCAAATTTTCTACTTATTACTTCGTTAAGTACGGCACAAAAAACTTCAAATTGGAGAGATCTAAGCTGGATGCTGGTGAAAGTGAGGTTTAGGGAGATGCAGCTGGAGATAGAAAAAGCACAAGCTCCACTTCTTAACCTTTGATTCAAAATTTTAAAGGTAAAATGCAACATCCCACTGTCATAAGACAAATACCCCGAATATCCGAAGGACATTCAAGTATATACCTTATGATAATGGTATGTTGGAGCAAAAGTAAATCCAACTTATACATGACATCACTAACATCATTTAAAAGTTAACAAATTTTGAAACCCTTCATTTCATTCATACACCTAATTTACACTGTTTCCTTTAGACAAATATTTACAAAACCTTTTATAGGTTCTAGTCAAAACTACAAAATACAAGACTCCACACTCCTGGGGCCAGCTGACAAACCTCTGAGCTATAATAAAATTCCAAAATGTCCTTAAGTCCTGTCTAAAGCACTAGGTCTCCTGTTTCGTACCTGAAAAACCACATTACAATTTTAATGAGTTTTGTGAACTCAATTGAATGAACCATCATTGATGATTTCACCGGATCACATACACATATCACATATTTCACATATTCATTCATATCATATTTATATTCCCAATATTCATATAACATGGTATCTCATATGATCACATAGTTCACGTAGCCAAGTATAGCAATAGTTCATATCAATTTATCACTTATTTCAGCTTTGCAGATCATTCAGTGGATTTCAATCTTATAATGTTATATGTATGAGACTCATATTCGTTCTTATTGTTGTGACTGAGTGCCTATCACATACTTATATAAATACTGGGCCATAGGACTCAGTCAAAACAGAATCAGCTCTACGTGTAGAACATATATCACAGAGCAAAGCTCTACGTGGAAGAGCTTCATACTGGCTCCTCAAGTCACAATGCTTTTATCTGAGCGTGCATTTTATGAAATGCATCAAATACTGATTATGCCATATCAGACAATCGCATATGATATTCAATTAGAAACTCATAATCATCGAACCTAAGTCCGGCATTCAACTTTTTTTGAGAATTCACATATCATATAGGATTTGACGTCAAATCAGAATACTTATAATACATGCCCAACTATTAAACTCCTCAAACTTTAAGTCCAGAATTTTAAAAAAAATCATAAGTAGTTCAATAATATTGGAAGTTTAAACAAATCAAATCAATCATAGGAAATCATCTAGGTTGACTCACAGTACACTCCAAAATGCTATTGCCTGGATGGTCTGGCAATGTCCAAATAGCGTCCAATAAGTTCTTCTATATCATACAAAACACATTTACAAATATCACACTTTTGCACAATTGTACAAATATTTCTTAATGCACACGTACTTATACAATATGCACAATGCATGTTCAATAACAATTTCGAGGTACTTTATCAAGATCCTTATGAACAAATGATTCAGATATCAAAGCCCTCATTAATACCATGTATACTTATAATTTGGACCAATAAAAAGCAATGTGAAACTAATTACACAACTTCATTGACCACTTCAGATTTTCTTCCAATATACATACGGGTCAATTTTGCATAATAAATCTAATAAAGTAAATGGCAAAATTAGGTAACATTTCCTTCTACAAAGTTATTTTCCAATGTCTTAAGTTTCTATCGACATCAAAATCACACAATTTTGTTTAGAAATTTGGAAGATATACCTTAAAACGTTTCAGATTGTTCTTACTCAAAAACAGTTTACTATATACAAATTCCACCCATAAATTGAACATCTTAGAGACTAAATCAAAATTAGACTTTGTCATATGATTTGTATCCCTATTTCTCTAATTTACTCTAAATCAAAAATCATCTAATTTGGAGATCTATAGATCTAGATATAATCAAAACACTGAAGTATATTCAGTAAAGCAATACCAGTTCATACCATTCCAACAAATTTTCTCACTTTCGTTCAATCAATCTTTTTTAAAACAATTCAGAATACTACCAATTTTTGTGGAGAGGTAGCAAAATGTGTTAAAATCAAGTCATTTGAACATCAGATAAAGAAGTTATAAAAAAAAGATCAAAGTATGTTCAGAAAATAACCTCCTTTGGTTATACGGTCGCAACACTCCGGATGGTCCTATGAGGTCAAGTGCACGATCGCGACACCTCAGGTGGTCTTGCAAAGTCGCGATTGTGCGTATGCACGACCACGACACTCCAGTGGACCTGCGAATCCTTCTTCTTCTCCATCGACATCACAACTGCAAACTTCCATAACTTTTGATCTATAACTCCAAAATTTACAAACTTTATATCAATGGAAAGCTAAAAAAAAGATCTACAGCTTTCATGAAGACCATTTTGTCAAAATTTGTCTAGTTCAGTACAATAAATTCACGGAAGTTTCAGATCAATAACTCAACACTGTTACTATTCATTCTCAGAAAATTTCCGGACTTCATTCTCTAAAATCGAACACTTTAAATCTTTTATTTCTAGTTTTTCTACTCCATTTCAAAAAACTCATTCACCATAATTCATACTACTCCAAAATATATAAGTTAAAATAAAAAATCATCAAAAGCCAAAAATTCATATTCAACCTATTCATGCTCTGTCAACTTTTTGCATTTCCAACTTTCATTCTCAATCTCCATGTTTCCTCTCAACTTCCATTGAAACACTCATTCCCATCTCAGATCATCATTTTACAATTATTCTTCAACTCAAAAACCATTTTCTTGATTATCTCTAAAGCTTTCACTTACCTACATAAACACACATATTTATATATTTACATGCAAAGTGAAGAAACAGAAAATAGAGCATACCACTTTTTCATTCTTTAATTTTCTACACTTATCCTATATAACCATTTATTACTATTTCAAACTCCAAATCTCATTTCTACAACATCTGATCACTAATAATCATCAAAACTAAAATAACACTATATCCATATTTTCATCCCATTAACACAGTGTTTATAAATATATACACGTAAATCCCATGTTCATACAGATGACAGTAAATTCATCAAATTTATTTCATAAATCCATAACTCTAAAAGATTTTCTCAATACTTACTTGTTAAAGATTTCAAAATATTCAACTATCCCAAAACCCTAAACTCCATGTAAGAACACGTAACCCACTGTAAACTCTAACCAACTTCTGGTTTTTTTTAAGGCAGAAGAAACACTTAGTAGTAGGGAAAATGGTGAGGGATATGAAAAAGCAAAGTTAAGGAGTTTGATGGAAAATTCTTTGTATGGGAAGTAATTCGGAGAAGGTGATGATAAGAAAAAAACTTAGTCTTTTAACTCTTAGATATCAAAACTTACTTCTGACAAATAATAAAAGCAACTTAACACTTGTTACTTTTCCTAAGGTCTAACTCTAACTAAGTTTCTCTTGAAACTAACTCCATTAATTCTATCTTTACAATACAACTATCTATAATCTTCTTTTGTTTCCTTTTTCCAATTTTCCATAAAAAATATAATTTTCAAAAATCACCAAAATTAAAAAATATTACAACTCCACTAATCAATAAAATTTCCAATATAATTAAATTCCAAATTCACAAAATTCCCAAAATCACAACTCAATCTAAATATGCCCGGAATTATTCATGAATGCACGTACAATTATTTCCATGTGCACAATTTTATTATTCATGTGTATGTGTATGCTATTTTATGCATGAGCATGAAAATGCAAATTCTAAGCTCTCATTGAGCACTCTTATTTACTATTCTAGATGTTACAGATATGACTCGTTCTTAAGTGCCACATATATTTAGAATTAATGCTAGAGTCATTGGAATATCATGGTTTTATCAATTCTGTGGTGTTTGGTGAGCCTGTCATAGACTCTATAAAGAACAATCCTTGTTTAATTATCGCATCACAAATAAAATCCTTATTCTCGTATATTGAAATAACATTTTCAAAATATAAGGAATAACCATATTTTATTAGACAAAAAACAAAAATCATGTTCCTTACAATCATTGGCATGTAATAAACATCCTCTAAATATAACCTATGACCACTAGGAAAATCCAAGATAACTACTCCCACTAATTCTGCTGAAACACAGGACCCATCTGCTATCTTGACTTGAAACAGGCCTTTAGGTAGTCTTCTCCTTTGCAGGAACCCCTGCAACGAATTACAAATATGGTTAGTGACTCCTAAAACAAATATCCAAGAAATAGATAAATCTGTCAGATTTCTAGTTCCTAACAAACTTAGGAAACCCATACCTTGTTTCCTTTTGAGGGACTTTAGGTAGACTGGACAGTTTCTTTTCCACTGGCCCATCTCATCACAGTGGAAACACTTTCCTTTGATGTTCTCTTAGGCCTTCTTTTTCATGGGTTTGGCCTTGACCCTTGTTTGGGCCTTCTTTTTCATTGGACCCTTCTTCTTTTCCTTTCCCTTACCCTTGGGCTTAGAAGAAGAAGCTACATTAGCTTCTGGCCCATGAGCCTTAATATTCAATATCTCCTCCGT
>JAOSBK010000004.1:29506761-29518235 GCA_027568895.1 Erythroxylum shatona
ATTGTTGTGTATTTTGGATTAGGGTTATGGGTATTGTATATGGCTTGAAAATGCCACTATGATTTGTATAAGGCTTTTGAGTTGTGGAATTGTTTATGAATATGATTGGTATGGATTAAATTATGGATTGATGTATTGATTTGTTTTAATGTGGAAAAAAGTTGAATAATATGAAAATGAAAAGGAAAAAAAAATTTATACCGGTTTCGTATTGGTTTAGACCGAGTGTGTCATAGGGTTTCCAACGCGATCGTTTTTCTCTATTCTTTGTTTTCCGATGTCGGACCCGCTTTGTTAAGTTTTTGTTCCGCTTTCGATTCATATTCGATTCGCTTTCGATTCTTTCGTCATATGTTTTCGATTCGATTTTTGATTTCGCTTTGTGATTTTCGTTGGCATACTTTGCCTTTTGCCTTCCGTTCCATTCTTTCGAATTTGATTTCATTAGTTTTCGCTTTCCGCCACTTCGTTTTTTGTTTCCGTCTTTTGTTTCTCCGGTTGGGGTCCAGTTCTGGAATCGGGTCCCAAAAATTTGCCTTGTCCATCTCATAATTTTTTTTGCATCCTATAAGATCAGCATACTCCCCTATTTTGAACACTTTTCTAGTAAACTTCTAACATTTCCTTCGTTAGGCCAGGGTCGGTTTCCATTAGCAAGTAACTAAAACTATATCCTGATAGAAGTAGTCATTCTCCCCTAAATTCATTAGAGGAACATTATCTAAAAGATTTTTATTTATCTCCACACTAATATATAATCTTACATAGCCCACTCTTCTCCTTTTTGCAATTGTTGCATGGATACATATTGGTTTCCCATATGGCTTGCAATAAAGTTGAGTCCCTTTTTTGAACAATATTCAAGGGGAATGTTATGGTAGTTAACCCAAATAGGAACACTTTCATATTTGATTATGTCTAGATTAGTTCCAGGTTTCCAAATATGTAGAAAAATTGGGATGCTATAGATATGCCATAGTCCATTCTCTAGCACTCCATTTTCTTCTATTTCATTTGAGAATGTAAAGAGGACATGATTTTGTTATGATATCATGACTTCATAAAGTCCTCTTCCTTTACATACCTTATAAGCTTATGTGTTCACCATTTGAAAATGGTGTCTTTTTTCAATTGAAAAGCCAACTAGTGTGGATCTCTAACTCCTAGCTCCTTGTTTAAGTATATTAATATTAGGAGAAAATATACTTCTGCCACTGTCATTGTTGAGTGGGGGCATTAATGCAATGAATTCTCAATTGAGTCTCCTACAACATATTTCCAACTTAATATATTTTTTGTTGTAGGGGAGGGATTTGTGCTAGCTTTGGATTGCTTCAACTTGCTAGATTCTTCTTAGAGGGGTCGAAGAGTATTTTCCAATAGGGATCTTTAATTTGTTTCTACCACTATTACTTTCCTATCCCAGGGAGGGTAATTAGTCGGCCTTATAGTTTAGGATTTCATAAGTAGTTACCTAAAATTGATATGGGAGAGAGATGGGAAAACTATATGGGTGAACAAAGACAAGAATGCCCTTAAGGAGAGAATCAAAGGCAAGATTAGATGGGGGATTGCAATTGAATAGGCAAGTAGAAGAAGGAAAATCGGGTTTAAATGCTTACATATATTTCTTGACACTATGAGGGAGATCCTATACCTATTAAAGTATGAAAAACAAACTTAATTAAATTAAGCTATTTTTATTTGTACTTCTTTGTACTGATTACTACTTACCTCCAAAATATTTTTCCTAGTTGCTTTCATAGATTTACTTGATGCAAAATTAATTGTAAGTTTTTATCCATAAGATGTTCATAACTAAGAGGGAAATTGTCATACATTGTACTAACTAAAAAGGAAAGTACATTTTGATAACAATAATTATTAGATGATCATAATTGAAAGACAACAAATTTCTATATATTCAAAATCAAATCGATTATTAAAATAATTTAGTTTTGTAAATGTATACAAGAAAAAAGAAAAAGAAAAAGAAACATAAAAATAAAAATAAATTTATAAATGACCTAACCTAATTTCAATAAACCCACCTAATTAAAGAACAATATAAGTAGGTTTAACTAACTATGCAGAGAAAATTAGCTAAGCTATGAAGATCTTGCATAAGAATAGCTTAGATGAGGGTTTCTCAAAGAAAGTTGTCTTCAATCTTCATTTAAGTAGAGATTGCCACATTAAAACTCAATGAAGCTATCAAAGTCAGACATTCAAACAAATATAGGGCATCAGAAGACGTTATGCTTTGCATTCAATATCCCTTTGATGGAGATGACATCGTTGCATTTGGTGTTTTGGAGGTATGGTGATGATTAAATTTTAGCAAAGGTGAGGTGAGCTGGCATACGTCAATGTGTTCATTGTGTTTGTCTTCCATGAGCGTCCATATACCTGACGAATACTGGTGTGACGTTGTATTAAGTATGCTCCTGTCGATTTAGTTAACAAGAGATAACATGTTAAGAGTTTAGAAAGTTTAGGAGATTTCATTATGATATCAATCTCTATGGATCCACCTAAGAATTTCGATTTGATTTCAATTCCTATGATACGATTCTAGGAATTTTATTTTAATTTCTAGTCTTATTTTCAATTCATTCTTCAGACATTTTTTTTAATTTCTTTTAAGGCTTATGTAAGACCATAAAAGAAATTAAAACGTAAGACCATAATTTCTTTTAAGGTAGCCATTAAAATGCTTTCATGTTTTCAGTCATAAGTATATTTCCAATGTAAATACCTGGCTGAATTTTATTCTAGCTCATAATCATTTATTTCTTCCATTAAATTCTCCAAAGTGGGAGACCAATTTGAGATTTAGGTACTAATTTGAGTTTAACACTTTTCTAATTTTATATCCAACCCCCAAGTTTAAACTTTAAGTTCATTTTCTTTAAAATAATATATACATATTTATAATACCTTTTTAAAATTTTCCCCTGCATATGAAACTTATGCTTAATAAGTGTATTGGCATTTAGAAGCAAAACTAGTAAGATGTTAATTTAATTTCAAGTTTTATATGTGATAGAGTTTGTCATTTTTCAATATGTTATCAGTAAGAGCTCTAATAAATAAACATCTCTTTTACATGGTTGGAAACTTGTTTATATTCCCACCTTAACCATCAAAATTAGCATCTAGTTCACAAAACCTTAAGTAAGAAACTTTTATCGTATTCTTGACATGTCTGGATACCAATTCATGAAACGGCATGTCATGTGCTTGTACTATTATAAATTTCCTGGTTTTTTTTTTTTGGTTTGGTTGCCCACGAGGTGTCTTATGAGGGTTCTAACTATGGGAAGGCACCTTTAAGCCATCCACACCCAGACTAATCCCCGTTCGAGCCGGGTAGGTCCCTTGCAGGAGGCAAAGCTCTGGTCCCAAGTTTTAAACGGCTGCATACATGAGGACGGTTCGAACCCGTGACCTCACTTAAGCCAGGAGAGCCCCTTACCAACTCACCTACTAACCTTATTGAACCAATGATAATCTCTGCTGAAAAGGCTCAAAAACAACAAAAACCTTTTAATCAATCCTCAATAGTTGCTTCACCTACTATTCCTTTTGTTACATTTGTAAAAAAATTCTAAAAATGTTTCCACCACTACTGCCAGTGCATAGATGTTTGAAGTGTTGCAGGGTTCAAACTACCAACTGAAAATCCAATAACATGTAAGAATCAGATATATGCTAAGTCATTGTAACCCTACTCGTTAGCTCCATACTAAACTTCCAATAGTTTAAGGGAAGTTTCCTGCTCCTACAGGGATGCAATTTATTAATGAGAAGCATTGTTTTCCATTTCAAGCATTCATGAGACCACCTATTTATGCAACAATTTAAGGGCAGTTCCAAAATAGGCCTATAGTCTTCCCTCAATTAGCGGGGAATGATTTGAAGGTTCCAAATTCAATCTCCATATCAAGGGCTTAGTTCAAATTCACATCCAAATAAAAAGCATGAATTATTTCCTTCAAATTTGAACACTGGTTTTCAATCTCCAAGGTCTCCTGCAAAATAGTATGTAGGTATGATGGTTGATTCACAACAACTAGACATGACATTACAACTATGAGCATTAATGGCTTATTTGATGGCAATGCCTCATGCAAGTAAGTAGATATGATCTCATAATCAATTATGGATTATAGAATTCACTGCTTAAACTATAATTGAATTTGATATATCTTTTGAGATGTGGTTTACTAGATTTGGTGGTGTGCAGATATTAATCTTAGTCTTGGACAGGATATTAAGCATATGTTATTGAACTAGGATTTGTTTATATGAAGCATAGATTTTTGTAGATGTGATAAATGGAATATAAACTCCAAATGGGCATAGCATATCCTCTTGCTCATATTAAGAAATATCTATGTATATATAGGTGAAGAAAAATGAAAATTTTCGTTTCTCATTTTTTATATGGAGTTGATAATCTCATGTTGATTTTTCACATTTCTTTTGTTTGTTTCTTATGCCATTTGTTTAGTGTGTTTAGTTGTGAAGCTTATAGATGATCCATATCTGAGCAAATGCATAAACATGCCACATTCACTAGGACTAATTCTAAAAGTAAATAATATGCCTTCATATATGGCTCACAATCTAGCCATAACGTTCAATATTCTTAAGGGAAGAATAGGAATAACTTCTATAATAACATAAAAGCCCACTCATAACCCTTTTTACACCTTTAATAAGTATGCATCGGGCCCTCATTCAAAGTAGGTATCATACATATAATCATGGTCGGTCATTTCTCTACCCTACGAAACTATTTAACACCTATAATGTCCAAAGGAAGTTTCCTCATTATACATACACATATAGTAATGCATGTAAGCATCATCATCACTCATATAACATAGTATATCATTTTTGTGGTAAGTTTGGATACGTTGATCAACTTTATTTTCTTAAGCAAAGAATGGAAAGCAATTTTGAAAATATGGTTTAAAAAGAAGAAGAGGCCTAATAATCAAGGAACCGAGCTTATTTGGATACCTAAACCATATTATTTAGCTTATTTTGTAGGTTTCTTAAAGAGAAAATGGTATGTACTAAAGATGGTAGTTATTGAATTGAGTATTATTTTTTAAGAGTTTATATTTTTTATCTTAATAAATCTAACATTCTTATATCCAAGAAAATCTTTAAAATGTTTATGTAGAATGTGGAGAAAATTTTCCTTAAACAGAGCAAGAATGATCAAAGACTTTTTAAAAGAAACAATTATTAAACTAAGGATGATAAGAAAGATGAGATGCCTATGATAGACTGTAAACTCAAAAAGAATCTTCATTCAAATCATTCATAAGTGATGACCAATAAGAGGTAACTATTAGTTCATACCTTAGAAATTTGTCAAATATTGCTCTTATTTATTAATTTGAGTATAAATCCTTAGTGTCAGCAACTTGGGTTTAAATTATGAATAAGGTTTTTAGTAATTATTTTTATAGTGTGAACTTTAGTACCTAAACGTAGAGATTATGTGAAAAATGAGGTTAACTGTATAGGCATTTTTTTAGTCACCATATAGACATAATGATCGACCAATGCCCTCTTACAGTTAAATAATGCCCTTGTATTTGATGTTTCCTTTTTCACTGAGTTTGTATGGTTGCTCCTCTATTCAATCACCTATATATTTTGGTTAGCCAATATCCTTTAGTGGTTGACTGATGCCCCTTACCTAATAAACTTTTCTTTCTAGTCAGTTTGTAAGCATATTGATTACATATACTATTCGACCACACTAGTCATTGGTTGACCAATAAAGGTTTATGGTTAGCCAATGTAGCAAATTCAAAACAAATGTTTAGCACTGCTTCATCTATCCAATCTGAGATAAGCACTAGTCGACTAGTATAATTTTGTAGTCGACCAATTTTTGTGCTCCAAGAGATTTCCCCTTCTCTTTTCTTTTATTTACCTTTTTATTGCTTATGCCTCTCAAATTCTTAAACAACTTATTCTTTTCTTTGGAAAAGATTATCCTCCTTAACAACTAACTACCCTTTTTATCATAAACAAAAATGTTATGTACTATTGATCTTTAATATTTTCTTTCCCCTTCATATTAAAGATTCTTTGAAGTTTTCTCTATAAATTATATTATCCATTCAAGTTTCTTTTTAGAATTAAGTGTGATTGCATCAAATTGAAAATTTTTCAAATTTGTGAGTTTTCTGAAATTTTCAAATTGATAGTTCTATAGTTAATTTGTAAGAGTCAAGGTTGTTTCTTTTTCAATTATACTGATAAATCTTTAATTTTGTTCAATTTTGGTATTTTGGAAAATTTTTCATATCTTTTTTTTTATTTTTCAAAATTATATATTTTTTAAATTGATTGTTATATATTTCAATTATGTTTATATTTGTTACAATTCCAACTCATAATTTTATCAACACTAGCCTTTTTTGCTTTAATTGATTCTTTTTTACATAGGCGTAAGACTAAAATTAGGATTTTTCAAAATTAGATATTACTAAGGATGCTTCTTTCAAAATTAAGCAATTATTTTGATTCTTTAAATATCTAATATCCTTCTTTCCATAATAAGCTTACTAATATTAATTATATTTATTTTGATAGCTTAACCAAGTTAGCTTGATGCGTGACATTTTGTATTATGCATTTATGGATAAATGATTTCTTTTTGATGAATTTAAAAAGGGGGATAAAGAGTATTGATATTAGGTTTAAAAAGAGTGGTGAAATTTAGGGGGACTGATTTTTGTATTTATTATACTTTACGTGACACGCTTGAGTAAATTTATGTTATCTACATTTATAGATATTTCTTTGATATTGAATATCTTTTTTGTTCTTCATATTAAATTATGTTTTTAATATTGTATTATGTGTTATATATGAATTAAGGGGGAGCCACTATCTTTATAATTGTATGTGTGCTTAATAAATACAAATGTTTTAAATGTCAATTAATTTTCATAAACAACTTTTTGCAAACAAAAATGTCAAAACAAACAGATAAAATAAACTTGTGAAGCTATTTGTGTATGCATCAATTCTAATATCTATATCTTTACCAATATTTCTTGCATATTTAGAAAAAATATGCGAAAATCAACAGAGATAAGGATTTGTGCTCGTTTGCATCTAGCACTCGAATTACATATGCCTAACCACAAGATAACATGACATTCAAGTCTTTTATAACATTTTTAATCAAAATTTTCAAATCCAAGAATGCCAATATTACTTATCACAAACATGGAGTATGTTACAAAGGTATTCTTGGAACTCAAACTTTTACTCGAAGTTTCTCGCTTACACCCTTTGCACGACAATCTGGCTTAGATTCGTTAAAGCAAAGACTCAGCCTTTCCCAACCCTTGAAGTGTATACCTCGCAAACACTCGAAGAAACAATACTTATAAGAACAATAAAAACAAAGGCAACAAGAACGCACAGAGATACAGTATAAAACCAACTTTATATACTTTCCCTTAAAAGAATACAAAGAATGCTCTCTCTGATTGAATGAGAAGAGCAAAGCTCGAATGAGCTATATATATAGGCATCCTAACTTGCCTTCCAAGTTACATTCAGAATCCTACTTAATTTGAACTACCTAAGATCGTGCTACATCACGTCTATCCTTATCAGATTACATCACGTGGACCAATTAGATGACACTCCCATCTAAATAGGACTCTAACTGATAAGATAAGATAACAACAAGATAGAGATTACATTCAATTAGGAAACTAACATCCTTGTCCTCGAAGAACTTTACTTTCTTCAGACGTTCAGTTCCACTACAACTCTAACTTCTAATTGTCGCCACATCATCCAAGATCTCCCCACGATCTCTATCTGCTGATGATGCAATATGATCTCGCCGAAGCCCACTATCACATTGTCCTGATCCAATGTTCCAACAACAAGCCCATTAGTCGTGGTCCATTCATCCGAGCATGGGCTAAGTCCTTAGTCTGTTAAAACCTTAGCCTGGGTCGAGTCAATCTCCATAAGGTCCGATGCTTTACCAAAATTTGCACGAGGTCCGATCCCACTCGCCCACATTTGCCTTAGTGTTTTTGCATTCCTCCCTCATTCGTGAATCCAACTAACCTCTTGCCTAAGGCTCCTCATGAACGTAGTTGAGAAGTGCTCCGAAACTTAGGGGTCTAACAAACCACCCTCACCAGATGGATTCGACACTCTCATCGAATTATTCTGAAGGTAGGCGTTCACCTGATCTTTGAATTACCACAAGGTTGTATCTTTCTCCCACGTAGCTTCTGCTACAGGTTTACCCTTCCACTGGATTAAGAACTCGATATGTCGGTTCTTCTTACGTTGACCTATGGTCCGATGGTCTAGGATCTTCTCCACTTGATCCTCGAACTGTTTTCTCACAACCGATGGTGCATGCTTCACCTGACTCCTATTCGGATATGATGCATCCTCATAGTAAGGCTTGAGAAAACTAATATGAAAAGTAGGGTGTACCTTTAACCACTCAGGTAACTTTAATCGGTACACCACATTTTCCACTTTCTGTAGCACTTCAAACTGTCCATCGTATTTTGGCACCAATCCCATGTGTACTTACTTGTTTGAGATCTTCTTCCAAATCTGCGGGTTTAGTTTCAACAGAACCTTATCTCCCACATCAAACTCCAACAGTCTCCTCTGAAGATCCGCTTACTTCTTCATTCGTCGAGAAGCTTTGTGAAGACTGCCCATCGCTTCATCCAACAACTCTTGCTTCTCCACTGCAAACTTATGCGTCGCAGGACATTTGCCACTTGTCCTTTACTGAGTAATCTCCAATGGAGTGAGAGGCTATTGTCCCATCACAATCTCAAAGGGACTCTTCTCCGTAGCCGAAGATTTGTGGAAGTTATAACAAAACTATGGAGTATCAAGTAAATTCAACCAATTACGTTGACTTGCACTTACGTAATGCCGAAGATACTCTTTCAACAAACCATTGATTCATTTTGTTTGGCCATCTGTTTGTGGGTGATTTGCCGTTGAGAACTTTAACTCATAACCCATCAAGTTAAAAAGAGATGTCCAGAATTGGCCTGTAAATCTGGCATCTCGATCACTCACAATATCTGCTGGTACTCCAAAATACTTGACCACGTTTTTATAGAACAGCTCAGTTGCAACATCCGAAGGATAAGTTATAGGAGTTGGCACAAAGACTGCATACTTAGAGAATCTATCAACCACCATCATGATTGACGCCATGTTGTCCACTTTTGGAAATCCACTAATGACATCCATTGAGACCGACATCCAAGGTCTCTCGAGGATGGATAAGGGTTGTAGCAAACTGGCTTCCTTCTTCCTCTCCGATTTATCCAACTGACACACAAGGCACGTCTTGACATAACATTCCACGTCATTCTCCATCTTCGACCAAAAGTAGGAACGTGATAGGAGCGCTAGCATCCGTTGAACTCCTGGGTGACCAGCCCACAGCAAGTCATACGTCTCCTTCAATAATTGTCTCCGCAATCCACCAAAACTCGACACATAAACTTGACTACTCTTAGTCATCAATAGCCCATCATCATCAAGCCAAAACCCACGTACAACACCCTCCTTTACTTGAGTAATTAACTTACGGTACATGGTGTCTAGCGGAGCTGCCGTTTTGATATGCTCCAACAAGTTGGACTCCACCCTCGTGATCTAATAACGGGCCGCAAATACCTCCTTCTTGCTCAAGGCATCTGCCACATTATTGTGCCTTCCCAGTGTATGCTCCCACACGAAGCCATATTCAGCAAGGAACTCCTACCAAAGGGTTTGTTTTACGGACAACTTCTTTTGGGTCCTGAAAAATGTGTTAGCAATATTGTCTGTCTGAACAACGAACCTGGTTCTCAACAAATATACTCGTCACATTTCCAATTAATGCATCACTGCAAGCATCTATTTCTCGTGGGTCGAGTACCATTGCTCTGCACCATTAAGCTTTTAGCTCTCAAATGCAACAGAATGACCTTCCTGTACAAGGACTCCACCAATGGCTTTGTCCGAAGCGTCAGTATGTACCTTAAATGGAAGATCGAACTTGGTTAGTGTCAACACTAGTTCGGTTGAGATTGCAGCTTTAAGTTTTTCGAATTCCTCCTCATATACACTCGACCAAAACCACTTTTGCTTCTTCTTTAGCAAGTCTGTTAATGGCGCCGTTTTCTTAGAGTATCCTACTATAAACCACCTATAATAGTTCGCCAGTCTGAGAAAACTTTGCAATTCTCATACTGTCGTAAGAGCCTGCTACTCAACTATTGCTTTCACTTTCTTCGGATCCATCCTGATGTGACCCTTGCTCACCACGTGACCCAAGAATCTGATCTCCTATTGAGCGAACTCACACTTCTCCATCTTCACATAGAGTTTGTGCTGCCTCAGTCTTTTGAACACTCGCCTCAAGTGTTCCACATGTTTTGCCATGTTTGCGCTATATACCACGATGTCGTCTAGATAGACCATAACAAACTCATCCAGAAAGTCGTATAACATGTCATTCATTAGGTTGCAAAATGTAGCAGGGGCGTTAGTTAATCCAAACTACATAACTAAAAATTTGTAGGATCTATATCGTGTTACGTACATTGTCTTTTGCTCATCGCCCTCAGCTATCCGCACTTGTCAATACCCACTTCGAAGATCCAACTTCATGAACACCCCAACCCTTGACAACCTATCCATCAAATCTTGAATCAAAGGTACTGGATACTTGTTTGTGATCGTTACCTTATTCAATGCTCGATAGTCTATACACATCCTTAGTGTACCGTCTTGCTTCTTCTAAAATAAAACCGGGGCGCCGTGAGCTTTTGATGGTTGGATGAACTGTTGGGACCCGATTTCGAAACTGGACCCTAACCGGAAAAAACAGAAAACAAAGACGAGAAACAAAGTGGCGGGAACAAATCAAAAGCAAACGCGTGTGGAACCAAACGAAAGAAACGGATCCGAACAGAAAGTGGCCAAAAGCAAATCGAAAAGCAAATCGGATCAAAAAGCGTGTGGAAACGAAAACGAATCGAATGGCTTGAAATCGAAAGCAAACAAACCGTTCAATCGAACTGAAACAAATTCCGACATCCGGTACGCAAACCTTAGAAAAACTAGCGTTGGAAAACTATAAGACAATGCAATCTAAGCCAAACCAATCCGGTATAAATTTTTTTCTTTTTTTCATTTTGTTCATCTTTATTCAAAGCAATACACTTTTACCAATTGGAATTCATCAATTCCATAACCTCATTACATTTAACTCTTCAACATCAATCAAACTCATCAATTTAATCAAAAACTTATTATTCTTTTCTTTTTGTCATAAAAACAATTACACATGTCCAGATACTATCAATTCAAGCATAATAAGCACTTCTATATTTCCAGCTCAATCAACACAATTCATCGGACCTCCTGTCCGG
>JAOSBK010000004.1:29518335-29534141 GCA_027568895.1 Erythroxylum shatona
TCATCTGACATGTTCTCAATATCCAACATTAGAGAGCTAAAAGACTTAACATAATCTCTTATCGATCCATCTTGCTTGAGCCGCTTTAAGGCATCCCTCACGAGCCAAGAAGTATTCATAGGAAGGAACTGATCCTTTAGCTACTTCTTCATCTGCACCCATGTTTCCACAGGAACTCTACTCGCGTTGATCTTCGCAGAGGTCCTCGTCCTCCACCAGAGCTTGGCATCCCCATCCAAGTACGTGGCCGTCATATTGATCTTATCAGCATCGGATACTCTAGCAGCCGCAAAGTACTGCCCTATGTCCTACATGAAGTATTCCAGCACCTTGGTGTCCCGCACGCCTTCGAACACCCTTAGTTCACGTACTTTCACAGAAGAAAGTTGCGGTGTGGAGCTTTCGGCCCAATCCCCGTCACTAGTTGCAACAACACGCCTTAGGATGGCGATCTCAAATTGAGCATCCTCCAATGTCTTCAACATATCTCCCATCTATTGCTGCAACTGTTGGATCTGCGCCTCCATCATCTCGAACCGAGTATTGTGGGAAGTGACCTCTTCCTCCCCCTAAGGAATAGGACCAATAAGTGCCTCTATCCTAGACATCCGTTATGTCAAGTTGCCCACTGCCATTCCAAACTTTGTCTCTGATACCAGTTGTTACAAAGGTATTCTCGGAACTCGAACTTTCACCTGAAGATTCTCGCTCACACTCTTTGTACGACAATCTCGTTTAGATCCGTTAAAGCAAAGACTCAATCTTTCCCCACCCTCGAAGTGTTTACATCGCACACACTCGAAGAAACAATACTTATAAGAACAATAAGAATAAAGGCAACAAGAATGCACAGAGATACGTTATAAAACCAACTTTATATACTTTCCCTCAAAAGAATACAAAAAACGCTCTCTCTGATTGAATGAGAAGAGCAAAGCTCGAATGAGCTATATATAGGCATCCTAACTTGCCTTTCAAGTTACATTCAGAATCCTACTCAATCTGAACTGCCTAAGATTGTGCTAGATCACGTCTATCCTTATCAGATTACATCACATGGACCAATTAGACGAGTCTAAATAGGACTCTAACTGATAAGATAAGATAACAACAAGATAGAGATTACATTCAATTCGGAAACTAACATCCTTGTCCTCGAAGAACTCTACTTTCTTCAGACGTTCAGTTCCACTGCAACTCTAACTTCTAGTTGTCGCCACATCATCCAAGATCTCCCCACGATCTCTATCCGCTGATGATGCAATATGATCTCACCGAAGCCTATTAGCACATTGGCCTGATCCAATGCTCCCACAACAAGATCATTAGTCATGGTCCATTCATCCGAGCATGGGCTAAGTCTTTAGTCCGTCAAGACCTTAGCCTGGGTCGAGTCAATCTCCTCAAGGTCTGATGCTCTCCCAAAATTCGCACCAAGTCCGATCCCACTCGTTCATATTCGCCTTAATGTTTTCGCATGCCTCCCTCATGCGTGAATCCAGCTAACCTCTTGCCTAAGGCTCCTCATAAAGGTAGCTAAGAAGTGCTCCGAAACTTAGGGGTCTAACAGAGTCCATTATATACTTGCTTAAATGACCCCTATCAACCATACTCTCTAATAATAAAATTGATGAATAGTTACTGACAAACTGTCACGTATTCAATATTGCTCACCATATTACTTATATGGATCCTAGGCCTAAAACATGTAAACACATCACTCATTGCGAGTCCAAACACAACATTCTTAATGACCTTACGGTCAATAAACCAAAGGCAACATTTCAACCAAAAATACAAGAAGGTTAAATTATATTCAAACAGTATGCCCATCAACAGTCATTAAATTGTACTATAATAACAATTGTACCTCATTTTTAAACTAGCTTTTTCTTTAAGGAACTTAATGCACATATATTCGAAAGATGGAGTTTTCTTACCAAACGTAGATTACTTCTCACATCTAGTAGGATATTCATATAAAAGTTAGCATCACTATTATATAAGGAGCTACCTTATGGTATTTTTCTATACTATCTTTGAGCAAAATTCTTTGCAAGATGAATGGTGACATTTTTTACACATTAACATGGTATTGAATGTTTGGAGTTATAGTGTTGGTCGTACTCAGGTGTGATATTCTTAGTACTCATTTATGTATTTTCATATTAAAGTGAAGGTAATATTTATTTGTAATAAATTCTAGTATTTTTTATACCCGCAAGAATGGTATTGAATGTATAAAGGTTATATATGTTATTCTTTATACTGAATGATAATATTCTCATATTAAATTGAATGCATAACTTATTTGTTGTAAGTGGTGGTATTTTTTGTACAAAGGCATAGTATTGGATGTATGGAGTCCTGGTATAGTTTGTATTGAGGCATTGTATTATTTGTATGTAGAAGTGATATTCTAATATTAAAATAAACATGTGATTTCTCTATTATAAGTGATGGTATTTTATGTACGTAGGCATGATATTGGTTGTATAAAGTGCAGGTATGTTTTCTTGGAGTCATGATACTCTTTATCTTTAATGATAATATTATCATATTAAATTGAACGAGTGACTTATTTATTATGAGTGATTGTATTTTTTTATAGATAAATGTGACAGTTTGTATTGAGGTATAGTATTCTTGGCACTCAGTTATGGATTTCCAAATTAAAGTGAAAGCATTACTTATCTGTAATGAATATTGGTATTTTTATACACCAAAGTGGTATTGAATGTATGCAGGTTATATATGGTATTCTTTATATTGAGTGATGGTATTCTCACATTAAATTAGAGGTGTGACTTATTTTTTATCAGTAATAGTTTATTTTGCACAGAGATGTGGTCTTTATTGTAAGGATTCATAGTATAGTTTGAACTAAAGCATGATATTTTTATACTCAATGATGATATTCTCGTATTAAAGTAAAGGTGTGATTTATCTGTTATAGATGGTGGTACTTATTGTATATAGGCATGATACATTTTCATAAGGTGGTAGTATGTTTTCTTTAATATAATTGATAGCTTTTTTATTTATATAGTAATTGTAGCTTGTCAGGTAAACTTTATAAGTTTCATATAAGCTCAATCATCAATAAACAAAATCATAAACTTAATCCTAAAGTTGGAAGTAATGCAAGTTAGTATTTCATCTTTGTCATCCCCTATTGTCAACACAAGCGTGTAACATCCCTATCAAAAATAATGGTGGCTTTGTTTAAAGAAGAGAAAAGAGAGAGATCGCCGGAGATTAACAAAGTAGATCTAACAAAAAATCTGTTTTGAAAAATAGTTATGGCAACTTTAAAAAACAAAATTCATATTTCTTTAAACTTATGGCTGCTTTTTGTTTTTTGGTAATAAAAACAGTAAGGATGTTAAAATATATATGTTTTGTATAATTTTTTGCTATTTGTAAATCACAATATGAAACTTAAAAAAAAACATTCCATCTTTTGCAATTGATAATGGAAGAAAAATATTAAGCACAATGAGTACGAGGAAAAAGAAAATTTTTCAAAAAAGATTGTCCAACATTATAATATTATCTTTTTTCCAATTATAAGTAAGCATTACTCATTTACTTTTGTAATATATTTCATTTAAAATACATACGTGATACGTGTATGACCACAGATAACCATCACTAATAAGGTCAGTCCCATTTTGAAGTAATAGAGAAGTTAGATAAAAAGGACCACATCGATACTAGCATCCTATTTTATCTTTTGCATGTTGTTAGTTATTTTATACTCAATGATAATATTCTCATAATAAAATGAAAGTATAACTTATTTGTTATAAACGGTGGTTTGTGTAGATATAGTATTAGATATATGAAACCATGGTATAGTTTGTATTGAGACATAAAATTCTTGGTACTCAATCGTGAATTTCTATACTTATCCGTAATGAATATTGGAATCTTTTATATATAAGAGATATATTAAATATATGAAGATATTCTTTGAACTAAATGATGGTATTCTCGTATTAAATTGAATGTGTTACTTGTTTGTTATGAGTTATACCCATATTAGTGGAAGAAATCATACCTGCTTCCTGTGAACCTGAATTTCCGCTAGTCAGATACCATAATTTATATTTGTAACTTTTCAATGAAGTTTTATAAGATTTGTTATAAGGCCAATCATCAAATACTAAGTTCCTAAACTCAATCTTAAAACTAAAGGTAACGTAAGTCAGAATTTCACCTTTATCAACCTTCATTGTCAACTTAAGTGTGTAATATCCCTGTCAAAAACAATAGTAGCTCTGTGAAATGAAGAGAAAAGGGGGAAAAGAAAGACCAATAGAAATGAAAATGAAAGCATAGTGTATTTGACAAAAAAAACATTGTTGTATTGAAAAATAGTTATCTTAGCTAAGAAAAACAAAAATTTTATTTTTTAAATTGTTTTATTTTTTACATTTTGAAAACATAAAAATAGTGAGAATGTTAAGATAAATATATTTTATAATTTATTTCAAAAACTATAATAAGTAACTTGAGAAAAAGGAAATAAATACTTTATCTTTTGCAATTGATATTTGATAATAGAGAAAAAAAAATGTGATATGATGAGGAAAAAAACGAAATTTTTCAAAAAAAATTAATACTATGATATTATTCTTTTAATTTTTATAAATAAAATTACTTATTTATTTTTAATATATTTTAGTTTAATATAAATATATTATAAGTGGGTGACCATGAATGCCCATCACTGGCAACATTGTTTCCGTTTTGAAGTAGCAGAGAAGTTGGATGAAAAGGGACCACATCGACACTACCCATCCTGTTTTGTCTCTTGCATGCTTCTAGTTAGTTGGTATTAATCTCTGTAGATTCCAAACTGGATCCTTTGTAATCCTTAGACAAAGTGGCAACCCCCACAACCCCAATTCGCCAAATCTTTTCCCTTCTCTGTCCTGCTCTGAGTATGCGTAGAATTTGGAATGTGAGTGAAGCTTGGCAATAGAAATTAACCATGACTGGTGCTTTCTATCTTTATGCTTACTGTCTTCTTTCTCCTAAGTCAGCTCCAAAGCTGAATTCATCCAAGACTTCACCTTTTGGCTACGGAACTTGTAAACATCTCCGTTCATTATCCAAACGCCACTCTCACTCTCGACTCCTCTGCTCTCCTCATGTTAACTCCCCCAATTCAGTCCCTCCTGGCGATGGCTTTTCAAGGTTCATGTGGTTTCCGTTTAAATTATAGTTTCGTTTGTTGTGCCTCTTTCTATTCTTGTTGTTCTTTGTATCATCAAATTTTAGTTTTTTCTACAAAACAAATTCAGTGCGAGAATGGGACTCGAGTTGCGATGTTGAACTATTATTTGTAGATTTGATGATTAGAAGGTTAATTTGGATAAGTTGGTTGTGCTTTGTGTGGTCAGTTTTATCTATTTCTTCTTGTTGTTAAGTTTGGTAATTGTTCACCCTGTTATGAGCTAGTGATTTGTTCATTTGCTAGGCATTTTTTCTTTCTTTTTTTAAAAAACTAGCTTATCTTGTAGTTTTCCATATTGGAATTTTCTATTTACTCTGTTAATGCTGCTTTCTGTTATTGAAAAGCATTTTTCATGTTGTCTTTCACCATGCCAAGTGGGTTAGAGGGCAGAATAGGCTTTCCTTCTCCCTTCTACTTGCAAGGATAGCTTGAATGATTTTTTATGGGATGATTTCCTAATCTGTTGGTTTTCAAATATATTTTTCAGCAATTTTTGCATTATAGAGGGACCGGATCCTGTTCATGATTTTGTTCAGATGCAGCTCCAGGAAATCGATGACAATATTAAGAGTAGGCGTAACAAGATCTTTCTACTCATGGAAGAGGTCAAATATCCTTGAAATGCCAATCATAGTTTAAGTTCTGTTCTTAGTGGTTCATAAAGTTGACCGTGGCCTATAGGTTTTATGTATTAAATATGAATCTTCTTTTTCCTTTTTTTCATTCGACATTCATTCCTCCTAATTCCTTTTCATTTATTAACTCTTTTGTTACATATTTTGCAGGTCAGGAGATTAAGGGTTCAACAACGCATAAAGAGTCTGAAAATAATCAATGAGAATGGTGAGGAAGAGGCGAATGAGATGCCAGACATCCCATCTTCTATTCCTTTCCTTCCTCGCATGGTAGTGTTTCTGCACTGTATCTTAATAGTTACAAGTAGAGGTTTTACAAAGGAAATTTCCTACCTTATCTATATATATATGTTCCTTATTTTTTCTCAGTAGTTGTAATCGAAGAATCTGGTTTTGTAAGTTTTGACTTGCTGGGTTTATCTTTCTTTTGATGTAGACACCAAAAACACTGAAGCAGCTCTACATGACAAGCTTATCTATTATATCGGGGATCATTATATTTGGGGGCCTTATAGCTCCAACAGTATGTTGTTTCTTAACTCATTTGTTCCTGCTCATGAAGTTTGCATATTTTACATAGTCACCATTGAGTGTTTCTTATGTCCCATTACTCATTTCTTCATGTGCTTTGTTTCTCAACAATGGTTTATCAACTTGATTATATGCTTTTCCATGGCAGCTGGAATTGAAATTAGGTATAGGGGGGACCTCATATGAGGATTTCATACACAGCATACATTTGCCATTGCAGTTGAGGTAATCGTTTCCCATATTGGAACTTTGAAACTGAACTAAAGAATGTTTTGTCCTGTTTGCATAGTCTTGCCATGATTAACCATTGTGAATGACAATTCAGTCAGGTAGACCCCATTGTGGCATCCTTTTCAGGAGGAGCAGTGGGTGTTATTTCAGCTTTGATGTTGATTGAAGCCAATAATGTTGAGCAGCAGGAGAAGAAGAGGTGTAAATATTGCCATGGGACTGGTATGGGTCAATTTTTTTTACTGCTTCTCAAAAGCTTTGATTCACGGAACATATTTGACAACCTCTAGAGCTACAAGAAATATTTTGTATGTGACAAATGCTGTAGCCATTGGTGATCATTGTTGGCTTGATTACATTGATTATGTCTTAGCTCTTATAATCATACCAGGATGGGAAATATTTTGAAACTTCATAATTATTCCCTGATTTTACAATAGGGTTGGTATCATGATGTAACCATGCAGGCCGTATCATGGTTCTTTATATTTATAGGTGAGGTTAGTTAGGCAGATGGTGGAGCTGGGATGTTATGCCAAAGGGATGAGAGAGAAAACAAGAAACTCTATCTAAACATGGCACTTTTCTCTAAGATAATGCTTAAATTTTAACTGTACAGGGTACTTGGCCTGTGCTCGATGTTCTGCAAGGGGTGTGTGCTTCAGCATTGGTCCCATCTCTTTATCCAGCCCTTCTCATCATCCTTCGAGCATGCCCAGAACTCAAAGATGTATAAACTGCTCTGGCACAGGAAAGGTAAGAGCAGCTCATAAGAGTGGCTGCCTCTTCATATGAAGATGCTGCATTTCATTATGGTCTTCTTGAATTGTTGAAAGGTTGTGGCTCTTATGCTGAAAAGTTGCTTCAAACACCCTACAACGGCAGTAGAGTCATCCAGATTTACCTAAATTCTTTGATTATTTGTTATTTATAAATTATAATAAGTCAAGGATAGCAAAAATTGAATTTAAAGAAAATGATTCAAATTGTGATCTTGAATTTATGCATGTGTGCTTCTTTTACTTTTTCCTTTTTTTTTGGTCATTCTCCTTGTTTTTTGGTAAAGGGCAGTTCCATACCTACAAGGGAAACAATTACTGTTCAATCATATGTATATGCACTTGTAGATAAAATGTCTTGGGCGAGGAATTACTCTTCTACAATAGTTCCACTTCTGAAGTAACCAGAAAAGTGTTAAATTTTGGGTGTTATCTCAGGTGATGTGCCCCACATGCCTGTGCACTGGGATGATGATGGCAAGTGAACATGACCCTCGAATTGATCCATTTGACTGAGGGAGTGTAAAACTGGATCCCAAGGAGTCACCTTCACCTTATTTTCATTAAACACAGAATACGTGAAGTTCAGCCTTTAACACATTTTCACATGAGGAAGATCACAGTATGTGTTGTCATAGAAGTAGCTGACCATCAATCAGACATGAAGAAATGTCCTGCAGCATATCTTCTGGTCACACGAAGCACTTGCATCACTAATTTGTTGTCTTAGCAGTAATATTTTATCAATTTAAGATTTTTATATAAATGTATTTTATTAATATCCGATGGTCCATGATATCGTTGAGATGCATTACTCTATTGTGGTGGCTAGGTAGTCAAAATGTGACCTAATGCAGTGTTTGGTTACTGTGATCCATATACCAAGATAGAACGAAACAAAAATTTGGAGACAAAATAGAATAAAAATTGGAGACAGTAAGGTGTTTGGTTGTAATGGACAAAACAGATAAAACTGTAGGTCTTGAGGACAGAAAAGTAATTGGTTGCAGTTAATAGAATATTGAAAACAGTGTCAATGACCAAAATATCCTTGCAGTATAATATAATTAGAAATATGTAATTCATTGATTATTTTAAAACGAATGACTTATATTAGTATTTTTTTAATTGTATCTATAAATAAGGAATTAAAAAAATGAGGAAGTTAAAAATTTAATTAAATGAGCTTTTGAAAAGCAAAAAATTCGTACAAATTAATGTTGTTGAGTTTGTACACGAATTTATTTAATGAAATGAGCTTTTGAAAAGTAAAAAATTTGTACAAGTTAATGTTGTTGAGATTGTACATGAATTTATTTATGAGTAGTTGAGAAGTGTAGTTTCAGTGATGAATGAATTAGATGAAGGATTTGTGAAATAGGTTCTGGTTTAGATATGCAATTTTACAAACCATCCGAATTTGGTTCAGTATTTCCAAAGTTATACTCAATTTATTTTGGACTGTTCTTAAAAACAAAACTATACTTTGTATTTAACTTTAAGTCAAATTGTGTAATTCTAATAGATAGAATTAGAATTTAATCTCTTCAGATAATTTGTAGCCTTATGTATCTAGTTCAATTTAAATCAAAAAGTATTCCATTTGAAAACTTACAGATCAAGATATAATAAAAATACCGAAGTACGTTTAGTAAGATCATCCAAGTTATCATACTTCAACACAATTAACATTCTCATCTTAATCTCATAAATCAATCCATTCCAAATGGCTATAACTTTTGGCTTAGATGAAGATTAATGTCTTATAGGTCTATTGGTTCAAGAATCAAGTCATTTGGATGTCGAGAAAAGAAGTTATAATAAAAGATTGAAGTATGTTTAGAAAATAATTTCCCCTTAAAAAGAATGGGAGTTGCAATCATGCATAGGCATGACCACGACATCCCAGATGCACAAGCGATTGCACGATCGCAACTCGTCTGCACGATCGTGACTTCTTCTCCGAACTGCACTTTTTCCCTCCTTCTTTCTTTCTTGATTTTTGATCATCTCACTTCTAAACCATCCATTCAACATTTCTATACCCAATACAATATTTAAACAAGTTAGATTTAAGTTTACTTTTCAAACATAAAAAAATCAGAAACTTCATATACACTTCCTCTCTCTACTGTATTTTCCGGATTCTTTCTCACTTCTATATTCTTATTCAATGTTCATATATATTTTCCACATTTTCTCTCTTTATATAAAACACTTAACCAATTCTTCTTCTTCTTTTAGAACACGTAAAAACACAACTTCTTATTCTTACTACAGTGATGTCACGGGTGTAAGTTAACTTCTCATGCCCATGCATCCTTTTGTTCTGTATTTTTTTTCGTCTTCCAAGTTTTCTCATTCTTATGTTAATCAACTCATATCTAAATCATCTATGCTACTTCCTTCTCTATTCAACCCAACACAGATAAATCAAAACTTCAATATTCATATTCAATTCAGAAATCGACGTATTCATGTATGTTTTCATTTTTCTACACTTTTCTATCTTTCTTTCACCTGACGCATTTTACCAGCTTTCTACACTTTTCATCAAAACCTATCATTTTATCATCTCTATACCATGACTTCATCCAAATCTTCATGTCATATCATTAAACTCATTTAAATCCATTTCTATCAATGCTCACAGATTCACGCACGTACAGTGCAAAATAAACCTTATGCGTATTTCACAGTACAAAACATAGTATATTTTTATATATCAATTTTCATGACTCTCTGCATCATTTTTATAATCAAAGACCATCCCAATATAAAACCTAATTCATTCCTTAGCAAATTCACCTACTGTTCATAAAAGTCATCTTATCATCACCATCACCAAATTGCTTCATACACAAGTCAGGCATGTATTCACTGCTGAACCATAAAACATCATCAAAATACCATCTATAATAATACAAAGCTTAAAACTCAGTTTACTTGGATTAGCTAAATTTTCAGCAATTCAAACTTCAATGAGTGGTTGAACAACAAAAATCAAACTCTCTCTATAAACTGGAATTCTCACTTAGATGTTAGAATTTAAATGAGTTTAATGAATTTAAATGAAGATGTTGGTGAGGTCGTGGTATAGAGTTGATAAATTGATAAATTTATGATGAAATGAAAGAGTAGAAATGTGGAAAAATGTATCAGAAGAAAGTAGAAAGAGAAACAAAATGCAGAAAATGGAATTTGCATATATGAGAATCGAATTTTGATGTTTAAGTGTGAATCCTGAATTTTTGAATCATTGTGTGTTGATGAGCTAAAATGAAGTTAGAAGAATTGGTTTAAGTGTCATTTGTGTTAATTGAAGAAGATTGAAGAGAGAATAAAAATCTGGAAAAAAAACTACAGTAGAGAGAGGAAGTGAATATAAAGTTTCAGATTTTTTATGTTTGAAGTATAAGCTTGAATATGATTTGTTTAGAGTTTTTATTAGATATAGAAATGCATAATAGATGATTTAGAAGTGATTAATATGAAAAAATGAAAAAAAAAATGGAAGGAGAAGAAGAAGAGATATTTGGCAAAGAAGAAGAGAGAAAGCGCGATTTCTCTGAAGAAGGTACAGGTGAATCTCGCAGTCGTGCAGACGCACGATCGCGACTTTCAACGTGTTTTCCTAATGAGTTTGTTTCTAAATATACTTTGGTATTTTTGTTATAACTTCTTCACCCGATGTCAAAATGACTTCATTCTTGAACCAATAGACTCATAAAACTTCTTTCTTCATCTCCACCAAAAATTATAGCCATCTGAAATGGATTGATTGTTGAATTTAAGATGAAAATGTTGAGGAGTACTGGAATATGATAACTGGTTTGATTTCACTGAACATACTTTGATATTTTGACTATATTTTGATAAGTAATTCTGAGTTTGGAATGATTCTTAATTTAAATTAAACTAAAGACATATGGTTACAAATTTTTTTAAGAGATCAAATTTTAATTCTGTCTCTAAAAATTTCCAAATCTTATTTGAAATTAAATATAGAGTACTGTTATGGTTCAAAGAATAGTCCAAAGTAAATTGAGTATAAATTTTGGAATATTGAATCAAATTGTATGATCTTGGTGTGATTAGAAACTTAAGACATTGGAGAACAATTTGTAGTAGGAAGTGTTGCCTAATTATGTCATTTACCTTATCAGAATGGTCATGCAAAGTTAACCCGAAAGCATGTAGTTAGAAAAATCTAAAATGAACAATTAGGTTATGAAATTAGTTCACATTGTTTTATTGTGGTCCAAACCCTAGTACAGATGATATTTATGAGAGTATTACTATATGAATGATATAGTGATAAGAATAACAATAAGATACTAGAATTGTCTTTGAATTTAATAAAACATATAAGCATTCATAGAATTAATTACATAATAGGTTAAAGAGACATTCAACCCTTATATTTTATTAAGAATGTCCTTAACAATAATACCCAAAATGACTCCGATGGCAATGAGTAACAATCCTTGACTCCATGCCATTTTTTTCCTTCAAAGTTGCAACTTCATTTAGTTGTGCATTTGTTAGTAGTGAAAATTGATAAGGTATTGACGAGTGTTCATTAGCCGTAGGAACAAATTCTTCATTTCGACGAGTCTACCTATTTGGATCCACGAAATAAGCACTTTGTGCTTCAACCAAAGTCTGAAATCCCTTGAATCTAGCATTAGGAAACCCCTCAGTTGCCAGTTTAACATCATCCCAATTTGTAAAAATACCAACTTCACGTCTAATAAATACAATATAGAAGTTGTATTTGCCCATAGTTAAGTATCTAAAAATGAATCATATCCTCATCAGTTATATATGTACATAAATGAAAAACATTAAAAAGTTAATAAACCAACCATTCATCATTCATTCATGGTAAGCTCGAAAGTGACAAGTCACAATCAAAAAATTACTGTCCACTCTAAGCATTGTTAAATAGTTAAGCTAGAAGCATTGTTAGCATCCTACTTCACCATATAATAGTGTACCATAACCTACTAATTAAGAATTAAAGCATAAGGTCAAATTTCATCATCTAACAGGCTCCTCACATAAGAATGTTTCTGGTTTACAATTAAACTCCATAAAAGCTTCCCAGCATGAGCATTCTTTGAGAAGATCCTTGTAGTCTTAACAACTCCTTCAATGAAGAACCCCAAATTCCCAAGCTCTTCACCTAGCTTAGCTCTAAATTGTCCCACAATGGCATCAACAATGATCTTAGCATTCTCTCTACTATTGTCAATGGCACGATCAAAAGAGGTAGTAAGGCTTTCTAACACTTCAATATCCCTCATCTTTCTTTTCCCTTTTTTTTGTTGGTTCCCTTATGTGTTGTTGGAAGAGGCGATAGAACCAGTGAGATGGGCTGAAGTTGTTGGACATCGATTCCTCGGAACCAAACTCCTCGCGAAATATCATCAATCATGAGCAAACTCATTTTTTTCTATTTTAGAACAAACGTGAGCATATTATCCTATAGGGTTACTTCAAAGAAGCCTCATTAGCCATCATCTCACAAGGTGGCATGCCCACACCAGTCAAACATCAAAACAAATTCATATCTCCTATTTCAGAATAAATTTTGGGAAACCTCAAATTGGAATTACAATTTGACTTCTCCAAAGCATTTATTCCCCATTGTCTCTAGTTTATTTAGAAATAAGAATCATCTCATTCGGAGCTCTACAGATCAAAATACCATCAAAATACCGAAATATGTTTAGTAAAATATCCGATTCATACTCTTCCAACCCATACCTTTACTTGGATTCAATCAATCCCTTTTTAAATCAACATAAAAAGCTATAAACTTTCATGTAGAGGTAGAAAGAAATGTGTTAGGAATCTATTGGTCTAAGAATCACTTCATTTGGAGGTCAGATAAGAAGGTTATGGCTAAAAGAATCAAACAAGGTTTTGTCCTCAGTCATATTGAACCTGTTTCAATACAATTAGTATAACTTTCTCTATAGATGTCGAATTAAGGTCATATTAGGACGGTTTTGAAGAGTACTTCGATCCCTACAACTTTTGTGAAGACATCGAAGCAACATTTTGACATCAAAAGGGTCAAAACTGGACCAGACGATAGGTTAGACAATTAAGTCTATAGTGGATAAGAAAGAAGGTTTCAGTCTACAGTGGATAAGAAGGAAGGTTTCAATCTAAAGTGGATAAAAAGGAAGGTTTCAATCTATAGTAGATAAGAAGGAAGGTTTCAGTCTGTAGTAAGAAGGAAGGTTTCAGTCTACAGTAGATAAGAAAGAAGGTTTCAGTCTATAGTGGATAAGAAGGAAGGTTTCAGTCTACAGTGGATAAGAAGGAAGGTTTCAATCTACAGTGGATAAGAAGGAAAGTTTCATACTATAGTAGATAAGAAGGAAGGTTTCAGCCTATAGTAGATAAGAAGGAAGGTTTAAATAGGGTCTTCCTCACATCACCAAAATTCTAAATCACTAACTAAACTCTCTAGAGCACCTCCACTTATAAAGATCATAACTTTCGACTTCAATGTTCAAAAATTGCATACTACATACTATTGGAAAGCTAGAAAGATACTAGAAGACAACTTTCTCTAATTTAGCCTAGATCAATACAGTTTTTCTCCTGAAGTCAGAACACGAATTTTGCCCCTATGGAAGACTTGAAATTTGCACTGTGCAAACTTGGGATGCCCTGAGCATAACCATTCAACTATCAAATTGGATTCATTAAACTCTCAAGTCTCAACTCATTTGACTCATCACATTCAACTACATCTCATCGTTCATAATTCCTATCTTTCTTTTCCATAACATTTCACTTATGTGTGTATGTGTGTATGTGTGTGTGTGTATACACACACACACACACACAATAATTCATGTTCAAAATCATCAACTCAAGTTGATAACTTCTTTGGATATACCTAATTCCAACTCAACATCATCCATGCACAACTCCTATTCCATTAACAACCAAAATAAGAATTTACAAAGTTTTAATGGCATTCCAAGTCACATTACATTATTGTCTCAAAATCTCAATTACAAAAGATTTTAGAACAAACAAACTTAATGACTAAAACATTGTGCTTTCCCAAAACCAACTCAAAATACAAAATAAGCAAATTTGGAGTGATTCCCTTAGGCTCTTAATCACTTGGTCTTTTAGCTATCACCTGAAGATGGATGTTGGGTCCGAGCTGCGAACCTGGGCCCCAGGCCCAGCGAACTACCACCCGTGACCACAACCTTAATCGGTATTGTCCCCTCTAGTACTCGAACTCGAGACCTCAGGGTTTTGTTGCACCCAGTGCACGCCTCCACTACCATTGAGCCAACAATTGTTGGGACCCGATCCAGAGACCGGATCCTAACCGGAAGACAGAACGAAAACGAAGGAAACAAAGCGGATTCAAATTTGAGAAATCGAATCCGAAGGCAACACAATCAAATCGAATCAATCGAATCACAACATGCGGAAGCAAAGGCGAAACCGAAAGCAAATTGGATATCAAAGCGAATACACATCGAAAACGAATACAAAAACGAATCGAAGAGAATCATAAGCGAAAAAACGAATCGTATTATTAAATCAAAGAAGCAGTTCAATCGAATCGAAACAAAGGACCGACATTCGATAGCGAAAATGCTTGCGTTGGAAACCTTAGACTCAACTATCCAAAATTCGGTATAAATTTTTCTTTTCTTTTTCTTATAACCATTTTTATTCAAACTCATGCAAATCCATACAATTTTCCCTTTTCTTGGAAATTATCCTCAATCAATTTCTCAAAGCATAACAAACTTCTTATACCCGCAAATTCTCAAACCTTAATCATTTTCTTCTACCAATTTTTAGCAAAATCTCGGCAGCATAACGGCTGCATTCTAACTAACCCAAACCTGCAAAGTGTTCACAATACACTTCTATATTTCTCACACAATAACCAGTATCATCGGACACCCCGTCCGGAATCCAAAACACACTCAACCCCAGAATCCAATAATCAATTACACATTCATATCTTAACAATGTCATAAATCAATTCAAAACCTAAACCAATTATAATCATATACAATTCATAACTCAAAATCCCTAATTCATATACTTCATACTCAATTTCATACAAAACTTCATAAATCAAAATACCTCCTGAAATAAAAGCTTGAGATACATAAATGGCAATTCAAGCCATATACAATATTATCACCAAAATCCAAAGTACACAATATACAACAATTTTAAATTTCTCAACACTATCTTACTTAACAATAATACAATATAAACCCATGCAAACAGAAATCTTCATTTTCTTTCACCCGATCTTCTTCTCATCACCTGTGGATGGGAATGAAGGGGGGGTGAGCTTATAGCTCGTGGGTAACA
>JAOSBK010000004.1:29563857-29583537 GCA_027568895.1 Erythroxylum shatona
ATTCCCTTTCTTCTGATATGGCAGATAGTTCATTGCACTTGGTTGCTTGGTGATTAGGATGCCTTTCTTCAGTGAATTGAATTGAAATCTCTTCATGGTAGCACATAGCACCTCTGATATGGTTATGTGCATATCTTTCTTGGAGTTGTGATTCTATTTACTTATACCAATTGTTGAATTTCTATGGATGGTAATGTGATCTAAAATTGAGTATGTTTTGATCTTTAGCAGTGTTCTGTATTTATTTGTGATGGGACATCGTTACTTCAAGTGTTATGTTTGTAAGCTCTATTTCTACTTAATTTCTTAATTACTATCTGAGTTAGTTGTTTTTATTCTTTTGGCATTATTTTAAGTTTGCATTCACCTATTCTATTTTTTTCACCGTAGTTCTTCTTTGCCTTTTGGTTACACCTTGTCTTCACTATACTCATTGGTACTTGTTTAGAGGTGTGTTAATTTTCCCTTCGTGTATTGTTTGATATTCAGCCAAATTTTTTATTCTGGTTGAATTTTCTAAAAATTTCAACTTTCTTTTTCCCCGTGGATTGCAAGTGATTGAACATATGGAGGAAGACTAGGCCTTACTATTTCGCGATGTGGCATTGAGTTACTTTCGTCCAAAAGTTCTTATTATTTCAACCCCAAACTACGAGTACAATATGATCCTGCAAAAATTTGCTTTAATAAATCCCAGTCACAGTCACAGTCACAGTCTTGCAAGTTCCGAAATCACGACCATAAGTTTGAGTGGACAAGAGAGTTTAATAATTGGGCCTTTGAATTAGCCAGAAGGCACAATTATATTGTAGAATTCAATAGGGTTGGCATTGAATTCCCACAGCTATTGTTGGTGAAGACATAGTGTCAGCTTGTAGTAATCAAAAGAAGCACAAGAAAAGTCAAAAGTCTAATTCATTTAAGGAAGAAGTTACAAACTCAAACTTGTAATTTGTGTATTAATTAATGTATTATGACATGTTTTTGAATTGTAATGAGTGTATTTTGATATTAATTAGTGTATTATGATATGTTTGCGAATTGCAATTAATAATACATTGTCTGCAGGTATGAAATTCGTATGATACATGAATAATTATTAAAATTAATGATATACTAAAAAATTAAAGAATTATTAAATAAATAAAATTTATAAATAATATTGAATAGTTATTAAACAAATAAGATTAAAAAAATTGTATTTTAAAAAATAATTATTAAAATTAAAATTATTAAATTAATATGATTTTTGAAAAATGAAAAAAATAAAAAAATAAAAAATAATACAAATAATAATAAAAACGTCGCGGAAGACATTTCGCGACGTTTTTAAAAACATCGCGAAAGACATTCCGCGACGTTTTTTTGAAAACGTCGCGGATTCCTTCACATTCTGTGACGTTTTCCGCGACGTTTTTTAAAAACGTCGTGGATTGTCCAAATTTTCCGCGACGTTTTTATAAACGTCGCAGAATGTCAGTATTTTTCGTGACGTTTTACATAAAACGTCGTAGAAACCTTTTACCTACACCACATTCCGCGACATTTTTTGTGACGTTTTTTAAAACGTCGCAGAATACATTCTGTGACGTTTTTGAACATTCTGTGACGTTTTAAAAACGTCGCAGAATGCCCTGATTTCTTGTAGTGAAAATTCAGCAGAGTTTTCTCTATAAAATGAACATCTCCTTTCTGTAAGAAGGGTCAATCTTGAAAAAAAAACAAAACACTTCTATATCGACCAGTAATTACAACTTATATTGAGTCTGTCAACCATATAATTATTCTCAATGCAGTCCACATTTACATCGCAAAATCTATAATTATGCAATTCTCAATACAAGTTAACCAATTTGTAACCTCTATACACTGTTAATTACAGTCAATACATTAACATTTTCTCAATTCTAATGAACGGTAAAATAATTTGATTTAAACAAAGTTCAAAAAAATCAAACACGTCATTTATAATTCAACCAATGAAAATTTCTTATAATCTTTAAATTCCTCACTTCAATGACTCGACAATCAATCATCACATTATCATTTAGAATATATAAATTATAAATAAAATTTGATTAAATAATTAAACAAATATATATTTAATTTAATAAAACAAAATAAAATATAACATACAATTGAAGTCACATTTGAACACAAAATAAATGTAATATTCATATTTAAATTAAATTGATCTTAATTACTATCCATTTAATTATAACAATATAACAAATTATATCAATATAATTATAAGTAATGTTGTTTGTTTATTTTAACACAAAATAAATGTATTATTCATATTTAAACAAAATTGACGTATCATATGAATTATTAAACAAGTTCTTATTAAAAATTATCTAAAAAGAGTTATATAAATTTATGAGAAATTTGATGACAAAGTGAGGTTTTAGTGATATAATGTAAATGAGCTTATATAATTTGAAAGTATTAAAAATATTATTACTTTTTAAAAAGCTTGTTTGTTTTCATTTTTTCTTTAATTTTCTGTTTTTTATTTAGTAAAAAATGTTTGTTTGGATTTTTTGTTTCTATTTTCAATTTTAGTTTTTACCGATTTTTCAAAATTATGAAAGTCGTCAAAAAAATTTTCGTTTTCTATTTCTAACTAAAAATATATTATTTAATTATCCAATATATTAGTTATTAATTAAAATTATGAATAATTTAATTAATTAAAATTATTTATTAATAAGAATTTTATTTAATTAATTTTAGTTATTAACTGTATTTTATATTTTTAATTAAATTTAATAATTATTAATAAGTTTAATTAAATTCAAATATCTTCAGAATATATAAATTATAAATAAATTTTGATTTAATAGTTAAAATAAATATATATTTAGATAATTTTAAATTATTTAATTTAATAAAATAAAATAAAAATATACAAAAGATTCAAATTGTTATTTATTTAAAAATAATTTATCTTATGCATAATCATTATCAGTAGATAGTCATATTGACATTGTAAGCTATTTTTATTTAAAAAATAGAAACTAAAAATTGAAAATCATAACAATATAACAAAAATGTTCTCCATACAAGAAAAAAGGCAACCATATCATAACCAATTATATATCCAAAATTAAACACATTCCAATCTGTATTTACAAACACTATTTCACTGATTACATTTTCGTATGAACAACTATCAACATATCAACAGATACTTTCTAAACTTGTTGGAAAACAACACCAATAATGTTCAAGAACAATTCAAGACAAACACTTGTATGCATTTTGTCAAATACTTGGCATGCAAAAAATTCTTCATCCCTAATTCACCACAAAATCCCAATTTTTTTCATTAATCTCCTACAAATACATACCATATCATTAACAATCACTAATTAACATTTAAAACCAAACAACAACTCCATATGAACCAAACACAAAATCCACCGATTGTTATTCACCGGATAAAGGAGAGGAAGGTTTTCCAAAACAGCATTACCTTCGGTTAACATCGCCGAAGCAGAGGACGCCGACGACGCAAGCCTCAATGACAACAGCACAGCAGACGGCGGCGATGGCAGGAGACGGAGGCGACAATCAACGAAGAGAAGAGGAAGAAAAGGTTGAGGCGCACGAGACTGGGTGGGGGGAGGGCTTGGGAAGCTTTGAACAATAACCAAAATGACGGCGCGCGAGACTGGGTGGGGGGAGGGCTTGGGAAGCTTTGAACAATAACCAAAACGACGTCGTTTTGGTTATATTTTAAACATTTATAACTTCATAAAATGACGTCATTTGGATTTTAACCAAACGACGTCGTTGTTGTTAACTTCTAAGTTATCCAAAACAACGTCGTTTTAAAAATATCCAAAACGGCGTCATGTTGGTTATATTTTAAACGTTTATAAATTCATAAAACGACGTTGTTTTGGTTATATTTTAAACATTTATAAATTCATAAAACGACGTCATTTGGATTTTAACCAAACAACGTCGTTTTTGTTAGCTTCTAAGTTATTCAAAACGACGCCGTTTTGAGATAATCAAACGACGTCGTTTTCTTTCAGCTCCTAGATGCAATTTACAAACATAATTACCGACGCCATTTATCGACAAAATTTACGCCGCCAGTAAAATCTTATTTTCCGTCTGATTTTGCCGATGCATTAGTAATTATCGACGGAACGATATCGTTCCTTAAATTTTCGTCGCTATTCTGATCTTTTTCTTGTAGTGAAAGGTGACTATAAATAACTTATTTGAGCCTTGGTCTTAGAAAGGAGAGATGAGAGGGAAAGAGAATACATTGAGAAAGAAGATTCCTTTGTATACTTTTGGGGAAATAATAAAGGTTATTTACCTTAGCTCTTGTGTGTTTATTGTTGTCTTTAATAATTTAATACTTTCGTAATATTCATACTGGAGTGTGAGAGCTATACTACGAGAGTCGCTAGGCGTTCAAGAACAAAGTTTTGTTGGCAAATGATCACATGGGAAGGTTGAACCTTTACTTAAGTGAACATGAGTGAAATTTTCATGCAAAAGAGTAGGAGTGATTTTGGTATAGGTTCAATGTCTAGGAAAACTTTTGCAACAATAGCCATGTCGACACAATACGTTCGTTTTCATGTGAATAAAATTCCTTTGATGCTTAGAATGAATAACTAAAGTAAAAGCACCTTGTATTCTCCAGATTTTGTAAGTCTAAGAAAAAGGAAATAGCTTTTAAACATTTTCAAATGTCTTATATGGAGACTATCTAAATTACGAAATTAAATATATATCAATACTATTCCGTTATTTCGTAAAACCAAAAATATCTAAATGCATATGTTGCCTATATTTATGTGGTTCAGCAAAATATCTTGTACGAGTTCCACCTTTAAAAGTTTCCCGGCGGCTTCTGTTTCTTGTACCAGACTAAGCATGTATACCTCCATAATTTTTGTAGATTTAAAAACAAATATGCTCATTTTTCATCGTTTTGTTAGATTTAAGTTTAGTTTTTTTTTTTTTTTTTGGAAACCTGTGAATCCGAGCAAACAGCTTAAAAACCCCGTACTTGTGCAAGACACCGAAGAGCAAGTAAAAGCAGAAAACACCACAAGTTAGGTTTTTACTTGGGCTATGAATTTTGTTCCCAAGTTCCATCATAAGTTACAAAAAGCCCCGATCTCCTGCTAAGCAGCAAAGTCAAAAAGAGCAGAGAAGCACTTAACATGACGTAAACCTAAAACACATCATATGTTGCATCATCTAAGCATAAATGTTTGATTTGGCTTAGAAGGCGAATCTGGTGGAAGTGACACCACTAGCCAGTGGTCAAAAGATGAGACCTAAAATGGTTCTTAAAACTTGTCAGGATTCTCTCCGGGCATGTTTCATTGACATTATGTACTGTTGAATCTCAACGATCCATTTATATATAAATGAATAGCTGAAATTTAACCGAACAGAATAGGAGACAAACGATCCGTCCCCCTTAAAACACTTTTCTCTCAATGCTGACTAAACAACACGTGATTTGGAAGATTTGGGTCCATTACAACCAGAACCGTGGCTTCCCCACCCTCCACCATCTTCCAACCCCATCTGGGTCTCTCTCACAAACAACTCACTTTCTTCAACAACATGGTTACTTTGTCTCCCTATTTCTAATCTTAGTATAATGACACACTTGAATTATGAGGGGACTGAGTCGCTCTAGCTCCATTCCCTTTGCTCTTGCCTGCCATTATAGACATTGGACACTTTTTATGAATTGCACATGCGAAATGCCATCGCCAGCAACGTCGTGACAAGACTAGCTATCTAACTTCTTCTCTTCTTATCGAGCGTATCTTGATCATAAATACCATTTTCTTCTCAGTTATGATTGAAAGAGGAATGGATTATCTTCTCTTCTTCTCTTTAATGATTTGTTGTTTTTAGAGTTTATCTTATCATGTAACCTAATAAACATATTACATGAGATTTCAATTGAATTAAATGAGATAACTGTGAGAAACTTGGAGAGACATTCGTTACAAAGTAAATACAACTGATAATTAAACAGTTACTAAAAAAATTATAACACAAACTAATTACATATTAAGAAATATAGAAGTCATCAAGAGCATTGATGTTATAACCGATTTAGCGATTTCATTTGGTTTTTAATTACTGATTAGATTATTTGATTAACTGTTAAATTAACAAAAGTTTTATACATGTCTGCATAGTGAACAGAAGGGTTTCATTGAATTTTTAATAATATAAAAAAATAAAAAAAAATTGAAATTGAAGTAGGACTTGAAAAGGGTTGAAGTCATCAGAACTGATATTATGTTTTCTGAAGAGGGAAGCGTTGAAAATAAAAACAGAACTTTTGACATGCATGAGGCTGTCAACTAACGGCAAATAAAGATGCTGCTTCCATAGCAGCATCTATTTCTCATACTTATTAACACAAAATATTTCAGTTACAGTTAAAACAAAACTAGTTCTATATCTAGTGAAGATTTACGTATTCACATACGATTTTAACTGCACTAACAAGGCACAGCCAATAAGATAGAAACATCAACACGAAAGAAACTAGAATTGATCACCTTACCTTTTTAATTCACCTGGCACTACTTTTTCTGTAAAATAAGTAGTAATTAATCACAATCCGCATTTGACATAATCACAAGTTATTCAGAAAATTGATCAGTTCATACAACTTCCCGTTCAAGTGCACTATGCACTACTGGAATAGGCAAATAACATTATCCTCTCTATCTGCAAAACCGAAAGATATTGAGTTTGGAAAGATATATTCATTCCGAATAGATTTTACGATACCACCACACTCAACCACGCAAGCCGCTTTACCATTTAAAGCCTTAATGACATATGCACAATTACTTTCCAGTATCCATGAAGAAACATTTAGAGCCTTTAACAGATTGGTTCCATGAAGAATTGTTTGTGTCTCAACAACAGATGGGGAAGAAGGAAAAGGGACTGGAAACAAATGCTGCCATAAACTAAAGTCTCTCCAATTAAGCAGCATAATGCCGCAAACCGTTTTTTACCATTTGAATTCCACGTTCCATCACCATTCATTTTCAACAGTTCTTCAAGTGATCTTGACCATAAAGCTGTTCTGGAAGAAGAAGAAGCTTCTAAAGTGGTCCATTCCAGCCCCGAATTCCAATCACGAATAAGTTTACAAGCCTGAAAAGAAATTTCCGCCGGATTATATTTTCTTTTGATCATGAACCACCTTGCTTCTATGGAACCATAATAACCAAGAGATAGTAGTAATAATCCTAATGACGTCCATATCAGCCACCTCAGATTGAATGAACACCCAAGAGCCAAATTGTTTCTCAGGAATTAAATTAGTTCTTAAAATAGGAGATAAACCACAGGCATCGAATAAATTGGCAATCTTTTTCTGCCTCCCATTTGCAAACTGAGCAGAGTTGATCTCCACCATCCACCATTTCATCAACATATCTCTCGCAGAAAACACATTCAATGCTACCCTCCACATAATGATCTTAGCTTTCATATGGAAGTTTGGAGACCATATCTTCTGTGCAAATAAGTGAGAATTAGAGCTGCTTCTTGGACAATTATTCTTCACCGGACTCAAGATGTAGTAGTATGCCAACTGGACAGAATTAACTCCATTTCTCCTCATTCCGATGCCATTCAATATTGAACCGACGGTCCTTGTGAGCATAGTTTCATGATTTCACTAGCTTTGGATGGCAGAAAGTTTTCATCAATTCAATTTTTGATCCACCAATTAGTAGAAGGATCAATAAGAGCACTGACTGTGGATTCAGCTGGAAGTGCAGATGTTGAAGCAATCTTTTAGGATTTTTATAAAGCCAATAATCATGTCAAATCTTAATCTTCTGAGCAATACTGAATCTCCAAATACAGCCCCTCCGTAAAATTTTAATAGAACTATGACTGCTAATCCATGTGTAAGAAGGATATTTTTCCTCTCCCGGGATAAAATTTCACCTATCACCTTTCAGAAGTTGGTCAATTACAGATCCTGATATTTGTTCCTCTCCCGGGATAAAATTTCACCTATCACCTTTCAGAAGTTGGTCAATTACAGATCCTGATATTTGAGATATCAAGAGCTGTAATCGACAATCATAAATCGGGGTTCAGACAATAACTAAAAGTATCCAGCGACTACACTGGCATCTTTGCATAAGACAAGAAACTATAGCATCCAGTGCATCCATAAAAATAACCTAATGCAACTGCCAGACTCCCACAAAAGCTCCAATTAACGATAGGGAATTAACAATAATTTACTTGTCCCAGTATTGCAGTTGGAACCAACTGGCACACAATCAGCAGTATAGGACAACCATCTCCAAACCAATTACCAGTAATCCCCACATGAACAAGCCCCTTCCTTGAAGTGGTGAAACCTGTTAGCATCACGAACTATGACCTCCCTCCGTGAAACAACTGATGTCAGCTTGATAAATGTATGGCAATCACCACAAACACGGAGATTTTTCAAAATTCTAATGGGAGTTCCCTCAGGAGTGGCAAGAAGGCCAAATGCAATAGCTAACTTCTCACTGTGGCTATAGAGAATTCCAAGTTTAACTTCCTCTTCAACATCATGTAGAACAAAGTTTGTATCTGGCACATAACCAGCCAACTCTAACTTCTGAACTAAGCTTGTCAGCTTCTCATAAATCTCCTTTGATCGAGAATGTGTCTCGTCTCCTACACTAAATTTATAAATGGTATCACCTACCTCGATCCAAGTGTTACCAGGAATCTTTTTTAGTTGTCTTTTGGTCATCATATCCCTAATGTTAGCAACATCATTCCATCTACCAGCGTTTGCATAAATATTTGAAAGCAGTATATAATGTCCAGGGTTTTGTGGTCGCAACTCAAGCAAGTTTTTTGCTGCCTGCTCTGCCAAGTCCAAATTTTTATGGATTCGACATGCACCAAGCAATGCACACCACACACCATCATCTTTCTCAACCGTCATAGTCTCAGTCAGTTTCCATGCATCATTCAGCCTCCCGGCACGTCCAAGGAGATCAACCATACATGTTAAATGTTTCACATTTGGCATCACACCATACTTGTCCAACATTAGGGAGAAAAGTGCAAGACCTTCTGGAACCAGGCCCGCATGACTACAGGAATATAACAAAGAAACAAAGGTTATATTGTTAGGTAATATTCCACTTCTCAGCATCATAGGAAGCAAATCAAGAGCCTTCCTGCCTTGCCCATGGTACCCATAAGCTGCAATCATAGCACTCCATGAAATCACGTTCCTCCTTTTCATGATATCAAAGATTTCCCTCGCGAGACCAACACTCCCACACTTAGCATACATATCAATCATCGCCGTCCCCAGGATCACATCCAAAGGAAATTTATTTGCACGAACGTAATCATGAACAAGGTTAGCCTTATTCAAAGCACCAAATTTAGCACAAGCATTGACAATAGTCACCATAGCAATCTTATCAGGAAAGACACCCTGTTCTATCATCCGATCGGCCAAAACCAATGACTGGTTCGCACTCCCGCATTCAGCAAATCCTCTAATCATCGCTGTCCAGGTCACCAGATCCCTACAAGGCATTTCGTCAAACAGTTGACTGGCATCCTCAATCGTCCGAAAGTTAACATACATGTCGACTAAAGCAGCACACACGAAACGATCGTTTAGCAACCCACATTTCAAAACAAAGCAATGAATCAACCTACCAACAAGTTGTCCCAATTCATCCTTGCAAGCCTTTATCACAAAAGGCAAAATGAAGTTGTCAGGTTGCGACCCAGTTCTCAGAAACTCTCTAAAAGTCCCAAAACAACGGATATAATCACTGGCCCTAGCAAGCCCTCCAACTATTACGCTCCAGGAAACCGTGTCCCTCTCGCACATTTTATCGAACAAGATATAAGCATCGATCAAGTGCTTGTGGTGTACATACATGTACAGTAGCTTGTTGGCAACATTGAGGTCATGAAGCATGCAATTGGTTGTTACTTGAGCATGGAATTGTTTGATTTGATCTATGTCTTTACATGTCAGTAGTAAAGAAACGTAAAACTTGGAGTGAAGCTCCAAAGAGGGGAAAGAATCTGAGCTGGAAAATTCCGGCGATTGGGCAAAAGGCGGGTTTAAGGCGGTGGGTTGATGGGATTGAGTTTCATGTGTGGCGTCAGAGTCCACAAAGTCTGTAGCAGTAGAAGCAAAAAGGAAACGAACTTTTCCATGACAAGGAACGAATCTGAGTTGGGTTCGGAGTTTAAACATGAGTTTCAAGTTTACAAATGTCCCGACTCCTGGGTCTGGGGGGCTCGGGTTGAAAATGAAATCATAGGCAAGACAATGACTTGATGCTATGATATTACTTGCTTTGGTTTTTAGTCACCGACTGATGTGGAAATACCTGAATACTAGTTCAATCCTAGCTCATAAAAGGTTTATGGAATACATGTGATGACCGATAATTTTCTAAATCTTCCATCAAAATGTACGTACTAACAGCCCTTATTTTCTGTGAGATGGAACACCTAAGGTGCGACGAAAATCCAATCATAACTTACAGTAGACTTTTCATCAGAACAGAGTCGTACCCAAATAAGATTGAATCATTTAACAATAAGACCTCGCTGGAATTTACACCATGCTTTTAATCACTACCCACAAAACTTCGTTTTCCTACTCTCATGGAACCAATAGTTATACATTACAGTGGATCTCATTCACATATTCAGCACTGGACCCAAATATGGGGATCTTCCACCCACTACACTAGTTTTTCGTTCCCAGTGTCCCATTATAACCAAATCACCCTCTAGGACTCCACTTCTTTTCCCTCCATTGTATGTAGCAGCAGTAACCGAGTGTATGGAAGCTCACTGAAGGTAAAGATACCAATTGACGTTCAACGGCGTTTGTGAACGAGATAATGAGACCACGTTGTTTCTAGTTGAGTTGCGTCAGTGGTGGCCGTGGTATCGGCGATGACTTCAACTCCTTTTCCACGAATGATTCATACGAATGGTTTTCCCGAAATTCCTCGAGAAGCGCGTCCATTGGCATTGCTCGAAGTGCCTCAATTGTCCCCTTGCTAGGAATTTCTGCCTCACTTCTTACTGGGGTTGCACCTGTTGGCTCATAGTCCTGCACAAACAAAAATTCTTCATTGAGGACTCAAATATGGACCTTTGGTAGTGATTTTCAGAATTATATGAGATATGGAAAAGATGAGATGAATGCAAGCTAAAACCAAGTTATCTGTGTTAAATTTAGCCTACCATATATCGCTGCCCAAAAGTTTCCTTCGTCTTCTCTTCAATTGCTGCGGCTTGGTCAGAGTGATCTTCCCTCAAAACGTCCAGTGTTTTTGCATGAGATTGCACTGCCTCAAGGATACCAGATACAGCTTCTCGTTCTTGCTCCGATACACCTGTAGCAATTATCACAACAGAAAACGTGAAATGCGTCCCTGATCATGATTCAACATAAGCTAACCCGAAGGGAAGTTGACGCTTTTAGTATGGAAAATTTTGAAGATATGTAAACCAATTGTACTCACTCTCAATGTAATGAAGAATATCTTCATTATTCCTTGCCGCATCTTCCTCGGCTGCAACTCTTGTAGAATCAACTTCGGCCTCATGCTGGTCACTAGTGTCACATGCATTTCTGCACCGAAGTAATGATATGGTTACGATAAAGAGGTAATAAATACTGGTAATACGACATGATCATGTCAAAAGTTTTGCGGAAATATTGTTAAAGCTTTGCATCAATTTTGCTTCCTAATACAAAGGTTATACCTGACAAGATATTTCATCAGATAGTTTATGAGAAAATTAACATATGAAAACTTGAAGAAGGGTAAGGACTACTACTTAGTAAGTGACATCAATGCGGAAACGTGCTTCGTGCCCATCTCATTAACCGACTCATGGGTTCTTTTCCAGTGCTTTGTAGCCGATTCTGCTGTTGTCAAACTAGAGAATGAGGGAAAGAGTCAAGTACACGGATTATAAATATTTGTGCACTCAACATAACACAGAAGACCGACACTTTTTTTGTTTTTGAAGAAACACAGAAGACCAACACACCATTGCTGTAGGAGTAACTCCATACGACAATGTTTCGCAGCAGAGTAATCTGCACAATCTTTGGCATTATTCTCCGCTTGAATGGAAAATTCCTGCCATTTTCGTTTTGCCTCTGTTGTAGTGCCCTCCATTGAAGAAACATGTCCTTCCAAAAATATCTTGTTTCCAGTAGCATTTTCTCGAAGGTTAACTAGCCTTACATCCACCTATGGAAACAAAAGTATGCGCATCTTGGTAATAAGTCATACATACAAATCAAAGCGGAAAAACAAAAAAACTGTGGAGCCTACGAGCTCTTTCTGACGCTTGATGTGGTTAGAGACTAGATTGTTAATGTCAGTAACAAGCTTCTCAGCATCAGACTTTGATTGCTCCTGCAAAAGAAAAGTTTGGGTTTGCAGTGGCCAATGTTTTGTAGAAGTATCGGGATGAACAAAGCGTACCTCGTAAGCCTTCTGAAAATCAGCAATAGTTTTCAATTGGAACTCGTCAGCTTGCGCTGCATGATTTTCTAGCCTTTCGGCTACTTCTGATATCTTTTCGAGGAACTCGTTCATGTATGCTGACACCTCCTTTATCTGCTTGTTACTATCATCGAATCTCTGATGAATTTCCAACATCAACAATAAGGAACAAGAAACAGAAAGGATATGTGTTGGTGCTAAAGCAAGAGAGAACACTGGAAGTGTAGGCAACTCCTAGCGGAAATACTAGGATAGACTCCAGCATAGGCGCATCATTTTCAAAATTAAATAACTTTTAAGAATTTCAGTGTACTTTTCACCAATGCAAAAGAATACATAATTTAGCTTCAGACATCGACAAGATGTTAACTATGCAATAATTCATTAGCACGGTCAATCAAAGTTCATTTACAGCAAAGTCAAAAAGATAAACCTGCTGCAGTTCCCTTGCAAATATAGTCATTTCCCCTTGGTGAGCTGAGAGACCGCTCTGAAGATCATCAAATATTGAATCTGCTTGACCAGCCTCTGATGCTAGATACTAATTCAGAAAGGACACATACATAAATCTCCACAGGATAATTAGGAGGTAAAGTGAAAAAGAAATTTGAATAATTGCTACCCCACTTCTTCAATCGACTCCTTATTAGAAGTTGTCAAAGAAGAAATTTGTTCCATTCCTGCAATGGAGCTCGCCTTATGCAAACGCACAACATTCTGCACTGCTTCCAAGTGGGATAAATATAAATTCCTTGAAATTGTTAATTTATTCCTCATCTCCTTGACTGCCTGAATGCATGTGGAATCAATAGACCTCTTCATGTCAAATCATTGCAACAGAATGTTCTTAACAAGAGGAAATGGTAACGAAAAGCAGAGATCTGGAATGCAGATGCTTCCTGATACCTTATTATGTATATCTAAAATCGAATGACAAAGGTCCTCGACACAGTGAATATGTTCATTTTGCTGAGACATTGATTTATCCAGTATATCACCTAGAGAACAAATTTGTTTCGAGAGTTCTATTCTGACGCTGTTCACCACTGATCTGTTATCTTCATTAAGTTTGTCTTCTCTACCTACACCACATTGAATTTGCTTGTGAGTAATGTTTGTTGGCTCCATATGAACCTGGTAGTTTCAATAGACAAAGAACTTCGTACCAATCTTTTGGAACAAAGAAACGTTATCCTGCAGAGCTTTCTCCAAGTCACCCCGTAGAACATATGCTTGATGAGTCAGAGCATTCTCTGTTCAGTAAATTCAAGAGCAGTATCAAGTACCAAAATGAACTACATTATGAGGATAAAACAAATATTTAGCACACCTGCTTTTTTCTGTTCAGATATGATAAAATCCCTCTCTTTCAGACCATAGCGGCACTTCTTAAGTTCTTCCTCTGTACTGGCTAATAATTTGTTGACTTGGTTTAAGTTTCTCTGCACATATGATGCACATAATGGGACCTATCCATATAAATAATGTTGTACAAAAAGCTTATACACATTTCATACCTCTGTTATATCAAGTTGGCTGCTCAATTCAGAACATTGCCGAACCTGGGAAACATATTTATCTTGCAGCTCCTCCAATTGCTGACCCAGCATATTGTTCATTGGTTATCCAAGGAATCAACGCCTTACTATCTCACAAACACTGTATTAATTTTTCACACTAACCTTCTGGTTACTTTCAATATTTATTGTCATTTGTTCAATTTGTTCTGCCATGGCCTGAACGCCAAAACACGAACATATGTAAGAATAATCATACACATTCACAACTTTGTCAGTGAAACACAACAATGCCAGGCTAACAATTATGTATTCTTTGTCTCTTTTAAGCAGCAAAAATGAGATAAATGCAGAAAAGAAAATTTTTCAAACAGGAAATATCATTTTTTGGAACAAAGTTGGCCACTCAAAGTTAAGATAAACTATATATGATGGAACTTTGGAACAAAGAATTACCTTCCTTCCACTCTCCTCTTGATAGTATCGTTCCTTTGGAATATAAACGCCATTCTTTTCACGTGCTGCATAAACCTCTAAACAAGGTGATGGCATTTGAAGCAAGTCAGAAAACTAGGACAACATAAGTTTGATGCAACAGATTTAACACCTTGCATCTATTTCTGTTTACTAACCCGCCAAAGCCAAGCCACCTCACCTGCCTTAAGCCTTTCAATCTCTCCATAAAGATCCTTGATAAGAGTCGATTTCATCATTTTTTGATTAACCTACAAACAAGGAAATCAAATTCTTCAATTTCTAGGTACTGTTCAGTCCATGTGTCTAGTTTAATTTTTGGAACAACAAGGTCCATATCTTAATAAGAGACCACTAGAAGCATATCCCCATTATACGTTAACGAGAAATTCAAGTTACTTTGTCAAGGGTTCAAAAACCGTATATATCGGCGTACAAACCACAAGAGAGCTCTAGAAGAGAAGAAATTGGATATAATCATTTACAAGGTTTTCCAACAGAACCATAACTTAAGCTGTAAAATGCCCCTCAATAAGTAGATTAGCTTTAGAATATTTTATAAGAGCTGAAATATGAAAACTTGCAGTATTTGAACACGTGCTTAAACCTTATTGTCAGCGTTTTAGACAAACATTGAAAGCGCAAGAAAAACGTTAGTTGGCATCTGTTTAACTATTGCAAAATCAATCACTGCAGAGTTATAACATCATAAGCTCTATATCCTCCGTGTTATTACTTCTGGAAGAAATTCTTGTGATCAGAATTCTTTCATTTTATGAATTTGAACAAGACTTGGAGCAACCGATAAAAGTTCTTCATTTGTCATTATAAGATCACAATTTTGAATAACAGAAACAGTCTCTTTATAAAAATTACAAAGGGATGCACGAATTAAGTTGACTTTTTGAATTTGAATTGTTAGCTTAACAGATCAAAAGAAAAGTGCACTGGTTCATAATCTATTTTTTTCTGTTAAGCTAACAATCAAACATATAAAATACTAATCAACAGCATACCTCAGGCTTATTTTTTATGTGCTTTGCCCTGTGTGCATAATCTAGTGTACTCAAAGTCTCTTCAAGACAATGAACGGCTGGGGAAACTGTAGCTATGATGCATGTTTTAGTTCTTCCCCCAAGTGAATCACGAAGTAACCTTGTAAGCTTGCTGTCTCTGGAGTAGTTATTTACGAACATAAGTTAGAAAAAGATAATAATACAGGCTTTCACCAGTCCAACCAGGAAAACAATCCGAACCTGTAAGGTATATGGCCAAGATGCTCAACAAGGGCATTGATCACTCGCCCCAAGGTGAGTAAACTTTTGTTTATTTCACCAGCTTCTCTTGCACGACCCTAAAGCATAACCAACAGGATAACTAGATTATAAGCTAACTTATTACTAATCACCATCAAAACTCATTATATCAATGTGTCAAAACAAACTTATGCACCTCCCTAGCACCAGAACGTGAAATGTTTTCTGACCCGGCAAGATCCACCAGATTCAACTTCCCACATTTGATTAGTTCTTCACCTTCAGGTGTTGCTTCCTTAATGTGCATCGTAATGCAAAAGAGAGAATGCGACCGACTAAAGGATAAAAAAGATTCTTAAGATATTATAAAAAACCTTAATTTACCATAAGGGTCAAATAGCCAGCAAATTGCTACCTTGATTGCTTGTTTAACAAGGTTTCAGCAGTTCGACGTTTCGCAGATCCTCTCTCAAGAAGGATAAAAATCTCGCTTGCACTTGTCACTATCTCCTCTTCCAACCCTCTTACAAGAACTCCACCTTTCCCGTCTTCCATCAACGGCAACTGCTTCTTTTGCTTTTCATCCAAAGCAACCTTGGAGATTTCCTCTGGAGCAAGCAAATCAGTGATTTCCTCGTTGTACAGCTCTAAAAAAGTCACCTTCACACTATACTCTGCATTCTGGCTTTCAAGAGTATCAAAAATTTGCTTGACAGCTCTGGGTATGACCCCAGCTTCTAGAGGTAACTCCCCGTTTGGCATACTCTGTCTCATTGGAAATCACATCAACAGGACATCAAATTGTGTTATACTTATCATGAAATGTAAAACATCAAACTCAAACAACTAAAAGACGCCGAAAAGCCCTACCTTAGATCTCTTGCATTCACCTTCCATTGTATATGTTTTACCAGTACCAGTTTGACCATATGCAAATATAGTACAATTGAAACCTTCCAGAACTTCATTCACAATCGGCACAACAGCTTGTTCGTAAAGATCTTTTTGCTGTGCTGAAGGTCCAAAAACCTGTAGCACCCAAAAACAACTGTCTGACCTACAATATCCAAGTTGCAACACCAATTCGGAACAAATTAAAACAGAAGAAACTAAAAATAAAAATAAAAAAGAAAGAACCTTGTCAAAAGTGAAAACTCTATCAATATGCTTGCCGGCGATGTGCTGGGAGACGGCGACCTCTCGTTGGTACTCGTTGCACGTAAGTACCTGAGGAGCATTGTTCCTCAACTCCTCTTCGCTAAAAGGCCTAATTACAGTAACAACAACAACATAAACAACCAAACAACTTCAAATTAATCCACTAACATAAACCTTTTATCCACATTTAAGCACATAAGCATACATGTGCTTCGAAAACTTTACATGTGCAAGAGAATACCTGCAAAACAGCACAAGGCACGCCGGAGGTTGATAGCCGGCAGGTCCCTCCGACGCTCAAGTTAGTCTTTTGGTGAAGGTTTTGGTGGCTATAAACAAAGAAAGTCAGGGTTCTGATCTCCTACCTATATCATAGCAAAGTAGTACCTTATATATGGAATAGATGCTAGGTTTAGGTCTTCACGTAGGTCTTTACGTATGCATAGGAGACTTCCACCTGCGAATGGGCCGTGGACGCGTGAGCCCGGGCCTAGCATAGTCGACCTAACCATAAGCCCCCCCTACTCCTCGAGTCTGACCTAAGTAGAAGAGTCGAAGGAGTACATAAGGGTCATATAGCGTGTCTCCAAGGCAGCTCGTGCTGGGCCCAACCAATCGGATGTAATGACACGGCAGACCGATCGAGAGTAATGACAGGACCGATCAATCGGCTACAGCGATATGGCAGGTCGACCAGGTGCAACGATGAGGTCAATCGGGCGAGTGTAGTGGTAGGGCCGATCGATTGGACGTCAAGGCTTAAATGAAACACTAGGTGTAATCATGGCTGACGGTTCGCGCCCTCTGACAGACTGTCACGTATGTCCTTTTGACTGCTGTGCAGCTGTCAGGTGCGTCCTTTTAACTGCTGCGCCGTTTAGGATTTCCAATAACCCTAATTCACCTCAGCTCAGATTCCGCCACGTGTCTGAGTTCGGCTCGGATTTTCTCCATGCGTCAAGCGTTGGTTGGAACGTCCATTCGGCCGATCTTTTATAAACACTCAGGATCGACAGACTACAGATTTTCTTCACGCTTGTTTTGTTCTCCGGCTTTCATTCTGCTTTCATTTGCACCTTCTTGCCTACAGTCTCCGGAGTTTTCTTTCAACCGCCGTTCAAATTCCCAACTTCAATCACCAACTAGGTACGTCCTTTTTCCTCGCTTCTTCCTCTAAGTTTCCTCATTGTAAGCATGTCGTCAACCAGTCCTAGAAGTGGGGTTAGCCCTAGGGACGAAACCGCCGAGAGGGCCTCCCAACTAATCAGGCCGCCTGAGGTAGTGGCGGAAGTGGTGGCGGTGCCCGGGGTTAGAGGTATTGGGGGAGTCACGGCGAGTGACCGGAAGGATGGGCTAGTCGTTGAGGAGCCACCGAAAGACGAATCAACGATGACCGTGGGGGAGTTGAATCGGTCGATTATTAGGAACAATATCCCTTTGTCCTGGGGACCTAGGCTGGCCTCCGAGAACGAACGGATCCACAGCAATTTGGGAGGGTATTTTGCTGTTTCTGACAGCTTCTTCTTGGTCGGTGGCATGAAGCTTCCGTATGCCCCGATCATTGACGAGGTGTGCGTCGCCTACCGATTGAGGCCGAGCCAAATTCCTCTGAATGGATGGAGATTCATTAACGGTTTGGCCTTGCTGTGCCATCAGTTCGGCTGTCCGCCTTCGGTCGGCATCCTTCGCCATTTTTTAAGAATGAACCAGAGTTCAAGCGCTGGGGCCGGGGTCCCTCATTTGCAGTATAGAGATGCTTGATATCGCCCGGCCGGAACGGCTTCAAAGATCCAAGCTTGGCGGACGAAGAACTTTTTCGTGAGGCCTCCGGGATCCTCCTTTGAGTCCCAGCCGTGGAGATATCCACTAGCTGAGCGATGGAACGACGCGTCGAGCTTGTCTCTTACTAGAGAGGAGTTGGAGGTAGTCGATCGCATTAAGAGGCTCGGTCGGTACGACTTCGATCGTCTCATTCTGGGATATCGCGGGGAGGCCTCAGTCGATTCGTTCCTAATCAACCCCCCGCCTCGAATTAGCGGGCTTGGAGAAGAAATTGCCCCCTTTGGTTGACTCCTCGTGGTTGAACTATTCACTATTTTTGTAAGTATTGGTTTCGATTTCTAACATGTTTTTATTGCTGTGCAGCCATGGCAAGGCTTGACGATTTCGCCAGGTCCTCCAACCCTACCAGAGGCCAGCGCAAAGCCGCCAGGCCCTCTTCGAAGACAAAGGGGCAGGACAAGAAAGGAGAGGCCAGCGCGGATGTCGCTCGACTTACTGTTTCCGAACCGGACGTCGCTCGTCCTACTGTTCCCAAGCCGTCTGCGGCGCTCACCCTGGCAACTGTACCCGAGCAGCCAACAGTGATGACCTGGTTGGCTGGTGAAGGTGTAGCGCCCCCTTACTGCAGGATACGCACCGGGATGCCCGTGGGTCATTCCGACGCATATCCCAAGATAAGGGAGTACTACGCTCGATCACTATACTACTCTCTTGGCATCACATACATAAAACCATAATATAAAAATCACTACATTTTAAAACCAAAAGATTCTCATTTCACATCATCCAAAATAGAACTCATATGATTGTCAGTTACCACTGTCTAAATACAATATTCCAAAAGAGAATCAATACAAAAATCTATCTAGGTCATCCCCCAAAAACCATCCCAGCTGACCGACCTGTGTGCCATAACTTCTCTTGCCA
>JAOSBK010000004.1:29591959-29602103 GCA_027568895.1 Erythroxylum shatona
GCGGAGAGGAAAAACAAAGAGAGAGAAAGGACACAACATGAATGAACAGATATAAGCGGTCACAAGGGCATGCATTGTGCAGCCGCATGCGTGGTCGCCTGACAAAATATTGCGTCAGAAGATTGCGTGTATATCGCACGAAGACACAACATTCAATAAACACAAACACGTGTAAAAAAACAGAAATTAAAAAACAGAAAGAATATAAGCCACTCGATCTAATGGACGATAGGGATCGATTCCGTGATCGTCCATCCCATTCACTTTTAGTATATATACTTAATGAATAACAGTTAATCACACATGGGTCTGATTGGGTCTAGTGGTATGATTCTTGCTTCCGGATGCGGGGTCGCAACACCCCATATTTGCCCTTTCGGGCCTTTTTTATCGACTTTCTAATTTGTGCTCTCACACATGTTTGGACTTTTCTTTTTGAGTTTAGGGCCCATGAAACATCTACTCTAGGGTTTTGACTAAGACAGAAATCCCAGTCACAGTTTCAATTCTTTCACTTCGTCTTTCGCTTCATCAGCCCCTAGAGAGTTGAATCAAAGTCCTAGAAGTCGTAGATATGAGCAGATCAGGGCAGCCTCCAGATCTTAAGAAGTAATTTTCAACCTTTTCTTCTACTCTAATTTCTCCTTACTTTTTGTTTAATCTTTATCCTTGTTTACTAAATCTGTTGTATTTCTTCTGGTGTTTGTCATTTGTTGGGTTATTACAGATACATGGACAAGAAGCTTCAAAGTAAGTTTACCCTCTTTGCTGATGTTTCATAATTTCATGTTTAGGTGTTCTCTTAATTTTTCCCGCTTTTGGGAAATGTAGCTCGTTCTAGGGTATATTTGGTACTTAGTTTGGATTTTGAGAAGTACAACGTGTGCAGCTGGACATTTCATGGTTATTCCAATGCAGAATTGGTGTGTTCTTTATAACGTGGAATGTTTTATGTTGCTAGTTCTGTTGATTAATTAGAGTCTGGCAGCTTTTTGGTGATAGGCTTGGTAACTTATGATTCGTTGCCTTTTTTCTTTAATTTTGTGTGCAAACCTTTCCATACATCCACCTATCTGATCAATTGATAGCCTTCATGCTGTAAAGACGGACTGTTATTCATGTTAAAAATTAATGAATGCTGGAAGCGAAGTTTGCCCCTTACCTAGGGTTACCTCTGGTTCAGATCCTCTGTCCTAATTATCCTTCTAACCCTAATTTTGCTTCAAAACGACGTCATTTTGGGGCTATTTACATATAAAACAATGTCACTTTGGGGCTGAATCAGGGTTGGAACAGGGTAATTGGGATAGAGGATCTGATGCCGGTTATCTTCTCATTATCCATTGCTTTGTGTGTGGATCTTTAGACTACCAATAATTCTTTTGTCCTATTACTGTTATTCTTAATTTTGTTCTATGGTATGTGTATGTGTGTGTGTTTGAATTCATTAAGTTGACGGCCATAGTTTTCCAGGCCTCATGCACATCAGTAGCCATTTGAAATGAATGTTGTTATTTCAGATGAAGCTCAATAGCTTATTGATGTGGTTACTCTGCAGCATGTAACTGAATAACATTCTACATGTGTAAATAGACGATGTTATTTTCAGTAGTGCTTTAGCTTAATGAGGTTTACATAACTTTCTTGACGTTTTACATTATGATCTTGCCCTCGCAAAACTGGGGGGGCATTGTTAAAATGAATAGTCTACTTTACTTTTGATCCTTGTTTCATGCTATAATATATTCCTTGCAGCATCTTAGGCCGTGCTTGTAGCTACAGTTGATTGTGCTATTATTGAGACTTATAGTCTGAGGTTTATTTTTAGCTTCCATGTTCTGATAAGTACGGTGATTCAAGTGAAGGAAAAAACTTTTCTTCTATCAATACAGTGGCTTCAATTCAAACTGATTATGGGTTTAATTTTTAATAAGTTATAAAAGATTCCATAAATTGAACTAAAAAAGAGATATGTGTTTTGTTTTTGAAGATGGTTTTCGCCCTCAGTTAATTGGTTGTTCAATTTTAAGTGTCAATACAGAATCTTGGAATTTTGAATTCCATTTTCCATTTTTCTTGATATGCTTGGCTGATGTGTCAGATTGCTGATTAACCTTATCATCGTAACATATGCAGTTAAGCTTAATGCTAATAGGTTAGTGGTTGGAACACTTAGAGGATTCGACCAGTTTATGAATTTAGTGGTTGACAACACTGTCGAGGTGAATGGTGAGGAGAAAACTGATATTGGCATGGTGGTGAGTCATGTTTGTCTATTGTACTTGTTTAATGCATAATGCAGTCATTCTGTCATTTAAGTTTAATTCCTGATAGATAATAATCTTGTATTTTTTTTTTCTTTTTACAGGTGATCAGAGGAAATAGTGTTGTCACTGTTGAAGCACTGGAACCCGTCAACCGATAATAGTTGAGATATTACTTATATTGATGAATATTTGATGTACTTCTAACTCTTATATTTGGCCCGATATGGCTCCCCCAGTATGATATGGAAATTGTTTTATATTTGTGGATGAATGCGGCTTATGTTTCCCAGAACATTTGTTGCTAGATTGATTTGGTGGGCTTAAAATGATGCTGAGCATTATGGAATGATTATGCCCTGCCAACTACTGGCCCTCCGTCCTGAAACAAATTTGCTTTAGGATACACCGTTTGGATGAACTTGAATTTGCTGCCTCTTTAACAGGCACCAAAACCAGCTTGATAATGCTTTTTAATTCATAAACGTTCTAGATAATCTGGTGAGAACGCATATCGCAATTTTCACAGATACTGACAGTGGTTGATAGGAAATAATAGCTCGTTTAATGCGTTCGTGTTCAATTGTTCTTTTTTCATGATTTTATATGATCGAAATTGGGCTTGAAATCTATAATTAAATTGGCGTTGATCATATTAGCACTGCTAAAGGGGATGAGATCTTATCCTGCTAAAGCTGAACACATGGAATTTCCATGAATAATCAGAAAGGAGTTATGGAATCCTAACCAGACCAGAACAGACCAGATCGATATTTGAAAGAACAAACGCTCCCTTCAATCCAAAGGTCTCTTTCTATTTGCGGTGCCCACCAAGAAAAAGCTGCTCTATGCCTTGTAGTTGTTTCGTTCCCATTATTTTATTTATTATGCAATCGCGGTCCGGGTGCCCGGGAAATGGGGTTTGAATTTGGAACAGTTTCCTATTCACACGACTTACAACGGTACATTAACTAATCCCTTAACGCTTCATCCTTTTGGAGTACCGTATTGCTAGGTCTCAGCTTTGGTTATGGGTTGCCTGACCTGTCCACTTTTTGGCTTGCAATTGCACTTTCGTACTGTCCACTATCGTTTGTACACATAAACGTACGCACTTTACGCACAAGTTACGCTTTTTTTTTTTTTTGCACTCAAAAAAAAAAAACGCACTTTACACACAAGTTACGTTCTTTCATTCACGAAACATAGCCTGCCTAGCCCAGACTAGCCTAGGTAGGAGATTCTAAGGGGCGAATTCAATCAAAGTGCTATATGGATATGGAAGCCTAGCTAGCCTAGGGATGGGATATTAGGCCTAATGGTCACAACTCACAACTTTACGTTTGGCAAATTGTACTTGCTTAAGCATCACGTAAACCTTGATTAGTAAAAGGATGTTTTCTATAACACTTAAAACCTGGGAAGGGGAGGGAATTTCAGGGGCTAGAATCTGGGAAGACGGACAACTATATATTTATATTGGATGGTGAAGTTAGGTATGTGATGAGGACATAGACTTATATATAATATATAAAGAGTTCATTTAAGACCGAGACTTAGGCTAGGTACAAATGCCTGAGCCAGGTGGTCCTCTCTCTGGTCTCTGCTTCGGTGACTTGGTCCCATACCTGTGACAACCCAATTAGTTGGCTTTGCGTCACACCAAGCTTTGTTTAATGCAGATGAGTCAGATGACCGCGGAGTGTTTATCTGTCATTCCATGTTATACCAATTAGTTCAATACATGTTCCTCATTGCCTCCTTTCCTTTTGGGAAAACTTTGTTTCTGTTATAATTTACCAGGTTGCAAATTCTACGTCTTTATTTGTTTAGATCCATCTATTCTCATCATTCCCAATTGACCTTTAAGTGGTTTATTAGTGATTTTGGAAAGAAGAAAATGAATGGCCCTGACCTTTATCTCTCTGCTACTTTGCCTATATCCTCTTAAACTGTACAACCTATATTCTGTATCTGTATCTACGTTGTCTCTTTCTCTCTGTAGGTTGCTTCTTCAACCCTCAAGATACCATAGCCATTGAGAAGGCAAAGAAGAGCAGATAAAAAAGAAAACTGATATTTGTCACTTCCCTACCCCACGCACTAAAACCTTCCTTCAATCCAACTCTACATACGCACAAAAGTTTTGTTCCCATGTTCTCCAACAAAAATCAAGAAAACCAATTCAAAGCAACGATAGAGTGAGCCCTGAACTGAACCAAAAAGACCATTTCTTGCTTACAATTCTTGTCAAAACAAAAACAAGAAAAAGACAGAGAAAACAACATGACTGAAGTAATCCAATCATCACCGTCTCATTTCCCTTCTCCTACAAGCTCTTCCTCTCCTACTTCATGTGTTCATGGTGACATCCCACACCAACAACATCACCAACATAGGTTTAGCCCCGCTGGACCCGTAGAAATAGACCAAGAACAACTAGACGAAGATCAAGCACAAGTTGATGGGTACATAGAGAGAACAGAGAGGGAGAGAGAAGGAGACCAGCTCTCTGTTGTGGAACTTTTGGTCGCTGCTTTTAGAAGGTCCATTGTTGGTTGTAGCGTTATTGCTGCTGCTGGGAGTAAAGAGCTTTCAATGGAGATTGGTTTGCCCACTAATGTTAGGCATGTTGCTCATGTCACTTTTGATAGGTTCAATGGATTTCTTGGCTTGCCTCTGGAGTTTGAGCCCGAAGTTCCCAGGAGAGCACCGAGTGCAAGGTCAATTTTTTATTTCCTAAACAAATTTGGTTTATTTCATCCATTTCTTTTTTCACTCTGGGTTGAGGGAAAGTTTGCATCTTGAAAATTTTAGTCTTCTGGTGCCAAATATTTAGCATCAGCTCTTGCAAATCATATGCTGCCGAAGAGAAACTGTTGTATAATGTCTGTCTAACTTGAGTTTTTTTATGTGGTTATGGACTCAATTTTTGATAGACATTATATGGTGCGAGTCCATTCAACTTTGCACCATTATTTGTCCTTCCCAATGTGGTTGTGACATGAACATTCCTTCTTAGTCGTCAATGTGCTAATTGCTATTAATGTTTACCCGTAACTATGTATCCATGGTGACAATAAACTTAAAGAGGACCTTCTTCCTCACTATTGGGATTGTTTATGATCGATTGTGTTAATCGAACGCTCTCTCATCAGTAGCCAGAGTAAAGAGTTCACCGATTTTGTCGAGGTTTTTGGAGGAAATTTTGTTTAGTGCTTTTATACAGGCACTTTATTTTCTTCTGCTTCTATGCTATTGCATAATGTTAATAGAAAGGTGCAGCTAGATAGTCTGTTAAACATACCCATGTTACTATTTGTAAGTTTTGGTTGAAGCTGCATTTTCTGGTTCGAAGTCACCCTTGGTTGGACAATTCTTTTTAATAGGTAGTTTTACATGTGAAATTGGTTACGTGTTCCTCATGCTTTCTTTTTTCATTAGTATAAAAATTGACCCATCAAAACTTACCAACAAAGAAAATGTCTACATCCTTTGTCTGCGATTTTCTGTTGTTTTACACTCATATTGTCTACGACTATCCCCAACTGACTGGACCAACGCTATAGTTGTCGAATGCATTGTGCATAATTGTCTATTTCTAGTTTCCAACTCTACTGGTACACAATTACCGTAGACAGCATCAGAAATAAATGCAGCTGATTGCTTCTGCACTAATTTATACCTTCATTAAGCCAACCTTGGAAAGAATTCTTACCTTATTACAAGACTAATATTTTCGGGTCATTTGCTTAGTTTATGTTGGCTTAGATTGTGTTGTATTGTTATTGTCGTTTCCCACTTTATTCCAATTACATAAGCAACTGAAAGCATCTACCTCATCATCATCTATGAAGTTACTCAGCTTGTATGTGCCTAATCTGAACAGATTAGATAACATGAGTGAGCTTGTTTCTCCAGAAATATGATTCAGTTGTATCTGCATATTCAATTTTAGGCACTTGATTCTCGTGGCTGATTAGTTGATGGCATACGCTTATGCTTATTGATGAAACATCAATTTTTGCAGTGCCACTGTTTTTGGAGTTTCAACAGAGTCCATGCAACTTTCCTACGACTCTAGAGGCAATATTGTGCCTACAATACTCTTGATGATGCAAAGACAATTGTATGCCCAAGGAGGATTGCAGGTCAACATCCATTTCTCCTTTTCTAACATGCCTATTGAATTATAGTTGAAGCATCTACCTCCAAGGTTTCCTGTATAAACATTCACGTGGGGCAGAACATGTTTTGGATAAAGAGCATAAAGGTCTAGAGATGTAAATTAGTCCAACAATGTCTTGCAGGCAGAAGGAATTTTCAGAATTAATGCAGAGAACAGTCAGGAAGAGTATGTTAGGGATCAACTAAATATGGGAGTGGTCCCAGAGGGCATTGATGTGCATTGCTTGGCAGGTTTGATAAAGGTACAAGTTAGTTAATTGATTCTCATACTCCATTCTACAGTTGGTGACAAGCAACTGGTTTTCACTGTCACTTGACTTATGTGAAATGTACCTTGAACAAAAAAGTTTCTGTTTGTTGTTTATTTTCTCGAGTCTGTATTAAGATGATATAAAATCATGATTGTGTAGGCTTGGTTTAGGGAACTTCCAACTGGCGTTTTGGACTCTCTTTCACCGGAACAAGTGATGCAATCACAATCAGAAGAGGATTGTGTTCAGCTAGCTCGATCTCTCCCCCCTACAGAAGCTGCTCTATTGGATTGGGCAATAAACTTAATGGCTGATGTTGCTCAACGGGAACATCTGAATAGAATGAATGCACGGAATGTCGCTATGGTTTTTGCACCCAACATGACTCAAGTGAGTAATAATCCATGCTTAAAATCTTCAAAATAAGAATGTCCAACTCCCTGCTAGATTTCATTATTCTTTTATCATTTTTGTACCGATCCCACATAAATCAGAGGAACGATCTCCTCTAAATTGAGAGGGGTTACCATTGCTTAGATTGAGAATTAATTGTGCCTCTGCATATTCTCATGTTATTATGCAGATGTCCACTTCTGTTATTGTTTCCATGGATTAGTTAGAGAACTTTCCAATCAGATTATACAAGTCATTATGAAAAGAGTTAAACACTCTTGTTTGAATGGTTTTGGTGTGCAAAGATAGGGCTCTGGCAATATATATAAATTATTGACACTCCATAACTTGTGTGATTGCAGATGTCAGATCCATTGACCGCATTGATGTATGCTGTTCAAGTGATGAATTTCCTGAAGACCCTTATCATTAGGACACTTCGAGAACGAGAAGATTCTGTGATTGAAACAGTTTCTGCTTCCTCCCTTGAGCCTGCCGATGGGAATGGGCATCAAAGCCCTTCTCAACCTTTCCCTCAGAAGGTTGTGGCTGGTGAGGAGAGTGAAGAAGAGAAGGTATTTGTTACTGAAGAACCTACTCTTCAGAGTCCTCCGCCTAGCAAAGATGATTCTACCATTGAAAGTGGTTCCCAAAATCTCTTGACTTCAATTCAGAACATTCACCGAGGAAATCGGAATCTCGTTGGTAATTGTCCTGGTGAAGTTTTAGCTCAATTGAAAACCATAAAGAATGAACAAGAGGGCAGCTTTAAAGATAAAAGCCGAAGAATCCAAATGATAGGTTGCAAAAGCAGAAATGGTCAATCCAACAATTCAAATCTGAAGAAGGGTCCAAAAAAACCGAACGAGCAGTCAAAGGTGTGGGCAGCAGGACATATTGAGAAGAACAAGGAAACTGGTATTTTAGGTCGGATGAACCAAAGGACACAGCGGTTTGAAGCTTGGAGGTGAAAAAGTGCTCTTGCTTTGCGATCACATTCCAACCGTTGATAATACAAGTGGTGCATTGTGAGTCAATGTGTTTCCTTGGTTTTATTGGCGTCGCTGCACTGCAGCTGCATGCCTGTTTTTCTGGTACAAAGAGCAAGGCAACTAGTATAGGTCATATAAATCAATCAAATGACATAGTGGGTGGGTATTAACCTTGGCGAAGAACGCTGTTGCCAGCTAATGATGCAGAGGAGACAAGTCGACATATTCTGTATGTTTTAGCATTGGACATTCACTATTTGTTTTATGCGTGTTCCAGAGTGTTGTTCTTGAACTAGTTACTGCTTGATAGTTAGATAACCTTAACCCATTCTAACATCCTCTTTCTCCATGAAACTCCAAGGTCAAGATCTATATATATACACACAAATATATAGGAAATCTGTCCTTCAGGGAGGCTTTTGGCCACATCCGTTGATGGAACCAGTCGATTTGTACACACACACATATATATATATAATGTAATATAATATAATTTTATTTTAAAACTTCATAATTTTTTATCTGAATACACTTTTTATTTTGTTTAGTTATTTTAAAAAACAAAATATATAAATTTATTAGCTGAATTTAAATGTTTTAATGAGTCAATTTTAAATGTTTAAAAATAAAACTTAGGGTTAATTAAAAAAAGCTTAAATTTTTGTCAAATTTTCAATTATAGCCTAAAATTTAAAAAGTAGTAATAAAATATTCAAACTTTTAATTTTTTTTCAATTCTAATCTAAAGTTAATGTCATCGTTATCTTTGCTGACATAACATTGTCGCGTGTTAAGAGACTCATTAATCAAATACGTTAGCGTAATTAGCAGAAGTGATTCTGATTATTAAAACAAAATGGTTTCGTGATAAAATTGAGGCGACGTTGTTTTAACAAATGAATAACACATCTGTCACTCCCCCCTCTCAGACGCACAAATTGACTCTCACTTTGTTTGCTTTCACTTTCACCTCTTCGTTCTCAGTTTGTAACTTAAATTCCTAAGTTTGCTCTCACGCATTTTCACTATGTAACATAATTTTTTTTGTTTTGGCTGACAATCTCAACCATGGTTTTACCCTCTTTGCTTTCATATCGTAGCATCATCATCCTCAACCCTTCTTCCATCATCGGAAGCTCATTTTGGCCTGCCTCAACCCTTCTTGCATCGCATTGCCGGAAGCTCATTTTGCCCTTCTTGACGCCCTCAGTCCTTCACAATTAGCCACGTGAAGGTTAGGATTTTATTTCTTGCTTAAGATTTCATTGTCTTCTTTTATCCTTTGACAATGTTTGATGTTTTGCTAGAAGGTCTAGATGATGTAGCAATTGTTGTTTTGATTATGTCATCTGGTCTGCTCTTCTAAGTTGGTATCTAAAAAACTAAAAAATGGGAACATATTTTGGGTAATAAGCCTGAATTGGAACGAAGTAATTGCCATTGTTTTAGGGAAAACAATTGGTAACTGGTTCTGTCTGATTTTGATGGGACTGGGCGCTGCTGCTAGGATTCATGGGATTAGTTGACTTTGGCACAAAAACACCTGCAAAACAATAAGGCACACCGGGGGTTGACTGCCGGTAGGCCCCTCCGACTCTCAAGTTAGTCTTTTTTAAGAGTTTTGGTGGCTAGTGAATAAAGAATACTAGGGTTCTCGAAAGTTGTACCTTTTTCATGATGAGATAATGAACTTATATGTGAAAAATACCTACTAGGTTTAGGCCTTCCCTTATGAGTGGGAAGTCACCATCTATGAATGGGCCGTTTATGCCTGGGCCTAGCACGACCGACCTAACCATAAGCCCCCTACTCCTCGATTCTGATCATGGAGAAGGGTCGATGGAGTACATAAGGATTGTGCGGCTCATCTGCATGACAACTCATGATAGGCCCGATCGATCGGACATCGTCGTTTAGTGCATGACAACTCAGGATAAGACCGACCGATCGAGGGTAGAGATAGGACCGACCGATCGAATGTAGACGCCTAATCAAAGCACTGGATTTAATCATTACTTACAGCACGTATCCACTGGTGGATTTTCAAAATTTGAAA